>BMAU01006695.1:0-442500 GCA_019973935.1 Trichonephila clavipes
AAGGTTTTTATAAGGAATGCTTATGATTAGAAATTGACCCCCTGAGTTATTTTTCTATATTTAGCAGATATCCATATTTTGTCTTCTAAGCAGTCACCGCATTTTGCAATATGTTCAATTTAAAAATTAGGGAAAGAAAAAAATAACATAATAATTATTATATTACTTACTTAATTTATTTTTTTGCTTAAAGGTAGTATTCAAAATTTAATACTTATGTTATTAATTTGTATGGTTTATAATTAAGATCTCGTATTGTAGCTTTAGCGTCAAAGTGCATTATTATTGCATTTAGTGCATTATTAATGTATAAGGGGGGGCGCGTTAAAAATTGTGATTGAAAAGGGGGGCGTCAGTATTGAAAGTTTGAGAAGCACTGCCGTACACATTTAAAAACGAAACATGATAAGTTGTTAAAGAGGAAAGAATCTAAATGAAGATACAAATTTTAGCACACTTTCTAAGCCCAAACCATCAGGGATTTTAGATTATTTTGAAAGAAAGATAATTCGGATGAAATTATTGCGCAAAATTGCGTTCCAGGCTCTTAATGACAGTGCCATTGATGCATTGCTTTTTTAAGACCACATTTCAAAAATTTGTTCTAGTATCACAGACTGAATAGCGATATTTACACGTTTTTGTGATTTAAATAAATAAGATGTTCCTTTACTTTTTTTTTTTTTGTTCTTTATATACTGTTATAATGTATAAGTTACAAATTATTTTTGTGATATTTACACTCTCTAATAACTGGTAAATTTTAAACAAAGAATAACCTGCGTTTTTGTGCTTTTTCTAAAATTCCTAAAACCGGTATTAAGATCTAAAAATACCGAATATCGGTATTGAACTTTCGGTCCGATATTGCAATCCCTACACACCACCCAACCCGGGGACTATGAGCCTCGACAGAATTAGAGTGCATAAGCTTTTCTACATGGCTGGTCTTCATTTGCACCAGGACTGGAAACCACAACTCGAAGATCATCGACCATCAGTTCGAGACCATGACCCTTCTCTAGAGTGTCCATCTGTGATACATTCATAACCGTAGTTCCATATTACGTGGGATATCACTAATAGCCTTTGTGTTCCTTCATAGCGACCTTTGAGTGGTAATGACGTATATATACGTCAGTGAGAAGCTGTTCTTGAGGTGGTATGAACGTTTTGTGTTTCTTAGCCAAAGGAGGTAAAGTTGTTTATGTACGTCAATCTCTGAGGTTTGCAGGGAGGTAGGGCCATCTATTGGTAGCAAATTGTATTACTTTTAACCTTACACCCTAAGTAGAAGTGTCATAGCAAATATCTTTCCGAAAATTTCCGATAATTCAAGGAGGGGGCAAATCGTCGAAAGCGAGTGGTTACATCTGATGAAATCGAGAATATTTAAACAAATAGACATATGAAAAGAATGTAACAAAGATTTCTGTGTGTATCCATATTTTGAAACTTACCATTCAGTGTTATCTGTTTGCTGGTCTTGCCTAAAAATACGATGTACTAAGTGAAATAAATGGTTGTTTGAATGTTTTTAGAGCATATTCACTTGCCCTGAACGAAAAAGTGTTTTCAGGGGATTATCAAAAAAAAAAATCACTAGAGGGGATCATCAACCGGAAAATTAACCTACCTTTCAAAAAGTTAATAAACACTCACTCACACTCGTTTTGTATCAAAAGTTGACATAAACAAACAGTCAATGAACCAATTATATTAAATTTGTCTAGAGCTGAAAATCTTCACGTTCAGCTTTAAAGTTACAAAAGTGATATACAGTGAAAATCGCTTAACACAAAACTAATTTGACTGAAATATTTTTTGGTGTTAAAATAATTTCCTGTTAAAGAATACTGCATAAATGTATATCAACAAAATTAAGTTTATTAGAGTTTATTTTATTTACATAGGTATTTACATATAAATGTATTAAATAAAAATCAATTAAACGAAAACAATCACAAAAATTTAACGAAATTTAAAACAATAACTTTTCAAGTCTTTTGAAAAAACATTTATTGAGTTTTTAGAAAATCTGATATTTTTCTTTGCATTGTCTTTTTATCATCAAATTATTCTATATCGTCCATTTTTTTTATTCATTTAACCATTGAATGCGCGTCTAAATAACTGAATATACTTTTCATAACGTTTTTCATTTCGGATGATGTGGGAACGGGAGCTTCATTATTCATTTGATTTGCATTGTCGTAATCTGCATCAATGATATCTTTTGAGCCTTGAACAAACTCCAAAATGTCTTTGCCTGCTTTATTTGGTTCTGTACACACATTATCATTACCAACTGCAACGAATTCTTCCAATGATACAGTAGGACAGTACGATCCGGCTGATGTTTCATTCATTCCCAGAAGGGAAATCTTTTCCCGTTAAAGACTTATGTTTCGTGTGGAGAGAAAACAAGTAATACGAAAAAAAATTAAGTCAATTCCTACTTAGGTCCACAAAGAAAATGTTTACTTTAGTTATTTTTTATTAAATAATTACGATTAATAAAAATATCTATATACATATGACAGAATCACAATATTAAGTGGTAAAATACAATGCTAATTTCCTTACAATTTTCCATTTTCCTTTCTATACATGATGTTGAACTACTATTTTTGTTCATTACTATTTTTTCGTTTTCTATTTTTTTTTTTCTTTTCTAATTAATGCAGCTGATGGTGGTCTATAATTTCTCATTCTATTCATCTCCTGTAATGTTTAATAATTGCAAGGAACCTATCCGGTGAGTTTCGAGAAGTTTAGTTCTTTAATTAATAGTCCATCTATATATAATGATTCCACGCGATTCAAGACGACATATGCTTGACCTGCTGCGAAGAGTTTTCGTCCTAGATATATTACTGCATAATCTACAGCGCTAACTTGCAAGGGACACAAAGAGCGATTTTCCTTTCTATATATGGTGTTAGACTATTATTTTTGTTTGTTACTATATATTCACTAATTAACTTTTATTAATTAAATTTAAATTTAATTAATTAAACTTAATTAAATTTAATATATGAATTAATGTTTGAAAAACTGTATTAACATCAAGTATCATCCACTATAAGTTTAAAAAAATGTATTTGAACTTGTGTGAGTGGAAGAATAAAAAGTATTTTATTAATGATTGAAAATTTGAGCATGATATATATAGGGAGAGTGGGAATTAATAGTAGAGAAATTGAAAAATGCATGAAAATACATAGTAGTATTGCCGGGACCATTGTATTTTTTTGTGTTAACCAATATTTCATCTTCAACATTTTCGGGTTAAACTTATTTCACTGTACTATCCGATAGCAACCGATAGCAATCCGATTATCATTTAAACATAGTTTGAAATTAAGAGATCGGGCTGGTGTCCTCGTAACTTTATCGTGATTCTAAATTACGAGATTCATGATTCACCATTAGATCTAGTGTTGTTTCAAAGTACGAGGTCAGTAAACAGCTAGTCAAATGAGATCCAGCACCATTGCTACTAGTGTCATATTAATAAAATTAAACCAAACGCCAATCACACAAAAGTTCTCTTAAGCACTTTATAACAAAAAAATGTCTGATTGATCCACCCGATAAATGGAATATGAATTTAAAAATATATTCAAATCTAAATCACGTGCATTATTTAATGATAATAAAATTGATGATTATTTTTTCGTTTTTTAAAGAACTTTTTAAAGTTATCTGTGAATTTATTCTCAGTTTAAACAGATTGTATTGTTTTAAGGGATAGCGAGTTTCGTTTTCGGCTAGCTATAATTATCAACAGCCAATTAACACATCAGAACCATGCTTCTCAAATTTTCAATATTTGCGACTGAATATAATCAATCACAATTTTCATCGCACCCCCTCCCCTTCCCAAAACAATGTACTGAATACAGTACAATAACACTGTACTGAATTCAATAATACTATACTTTGACGCTAAAGCTACAATACAACTGAAACCACTTTAGTGCCTCCAGTGCAAAAAAAAACGTCTCGCTCAGCAAAAGCGTTAATTGCCCCCGGACGTACTTATACGTCTTTCGAAGTACTATCTTTTCTGTGTACACTGCTATCCATAAAATTATTCCGAACACCTTGGAATGTAATAAAAGGACCTTGACAGCGTTTAAAAAGGATTTACTTATTTCAGAGGATTTGCTTATTTATTCCTTTTCGCCCCACCCCATCCGAACATCACATACCCGTGCCTACGTGGAAAATGCCTGGAATTGGGGAGCGAATCGCGTAACTTTTAATCGGCTGTTAAGGAAGTTATAAACCGTACAAATTATCAAGAGAAGTGTTACTTTTCGTATAGAATTTTATTTATGACAAGTCCATAGGGTCACTGGTAATTATTAAAGTTGTTTTTAACTTGGTATTGTTAAGTTAATTATAAAATATATATTGGGCAGGACTGATACACACACATTTTTCAGCATATAATATCAATGAAATGTGGATTTTATTTTTGTATTATGTCAGAATATACACTCAGGAACATTGAAATAGCGACCCAAAAGGAAACAAAGTACAATCGCGAAACTTTGCAAATAAGTACAGCGTAATGTGATATGCAAATGATCCAGATTTTGTGCCAATACGCACGCACATACACGCCGAGGGTGCTATATAAGCCAGCGCAAATTCGAAGATTCATAAACGTGACGATTACCCGCCGATTGTAGGAAGACTTTGGTAAGCGAAACATGCCAGGGAAACGTGCTAGAAGACATTTCTCACAGTTAAGCGAGTTTGAGAGAGGCCTGATCATCGAGATGAAAACTGCAGGCTGGTCGACGCGCCGTGTTGCTGTCCAGGCGGATCGTTCGAAGTGTGCCATTAGAAATTGTTGGGAGCAGTGGACACGAGAAGGTACCCACGCGCGGAAAACCGGGCCTGGAGCGACCAGGAAGACCACGAGGAAAGAGGATCGAAGGATCGTGCGGCAAGCACTTGTAGACCCCACAGTTATTCGTTCCACGATACGAGCTGACGTAGGCGTAGCAATTGTTCCACAAACAATTTCCATAGAACTTGCAGAAGCAAATATTAAATCCAAGCGCCCTTTCCGTGCACTCCCTTTAACACAGGAACATCGGCAATTGCGTCTACAGTGGTGCCAATGGCGAAAGGTTGTGTTTAGTGATGAATCCCGGTTTGTTTTGGGGACAGATGACAACCGTGTACGGGTGTGGAGGGGCCCTGGTGAGCGGTACAATTCCCCTACACTGTTCTACGTCACACTGCCCGCAAAGCTGGTGTAATGGTCTGGGGGTCATAACCTATGATAGCCGGTCCACTTTAATTGTGATGCGGGGAACCTTAATGGGCCAACGTTACGTTTATGATATTCTTGGACCCCATGTAGGACCTTTCCTAAATGGTCTCCCAGGGGCAATTTTTCAGCAAGATAATGGTCATCCGGATACAACAAGAGTTGCTCAAGACTTCCAACGTCATTTTCAGACTCTTCCATGGCCGGCCCGCTCCCCCGATTTTTCCCCTGTAGAGCACGTGTGGGATCAGCTAAAACGGCAGATGCCATCGTGTCACTCTGTACATGATTTAGAGTTGGCTGTTCAAGATTTGGGGCCCATCTGCCTCAGGACAATATAAGGTGTCTAATCAACTCAATGCCAGACCGTGTGGTGGCATGTATTGCAGCTGGAGGTGGCCCAACGTGCTATTGAAGTTGTCCATTATTTGTGTCGTTGCACACCCTGTATTCGTTTAATTGTCTTGTTTTTGAGATCAAGTGAATCTCTTTATCTGTGTCATTATGAGTATTAAATTTCATTTCAATCCAATGCTTTCTTCTTGGGTCGTTATTTTCAATGCTCCTGAGTGTATTTTGTTTGTTTACTTTCAGTAAACTAATAATTTTTTTAATAATCTTTTGTTTTCGACTTTCCAATATGCTCGCGCCCCCTTGTAGAGTTATCATGCCACCCTAGAGAGGTACGCCCCACAGTTTGAGACAATCTGATCTAAGCAGATTGTATTATTTTAAGGGGATAGCTAGTTTCGTTTTCGACTAACTATTATTATTAACAAGCAGCAAAAACACATAAAAGAGTATGTGTGTTTTAAAAATTAAAATATATACCGTAAAATCCGGCGTATAACGCGCACTTTGAGCACTAAAAATAGGACCGAAATTTAAGGGTGCGCGTTATACGCGGGGTATAAAAATGATAGCTTTAAAAATAGCAAAAGATATATATAAATATAAAAAAAAACTTCTTTTACATGTATCGAAACACTGTTTAGTTAAAAGAAACGACTTGCCTTACGAACTTAAAGAGTTGTAGTTCTAGAAGCATGCTATTTTTTCAAAAGTCTGGGATAATACCTCGAATAAATAATTTCAAAACATAAAAGCAATGCATGCTAATATTTCATATTTCTTCGTTAAAAGGGGGGTGCACGTCATACGGCGAATATACCTAAAAATTTAAAAAATCAGCTTGAAAGTATAGGTGCGCGTTATACGCCGGATTTTATGGTATATAATTATTATTAGGTAGAGATGAGATTATTTTTCGTTTCTAAAAATGAAAAAAAAGTCTTATCTAAAAGAAAATTCACATTCGATATGCGCGAGTACTTTTCGACTTATTACAAATTGTCAGTGATTCATCATGAGGTCATATACAGTGGTCAGTTAAACCAAAAAGAAACTGAGCATGCGCAGTGACTGCTTGCAATAAAATAACTCCCGTTTCTTATCATTTAGAGCGGATGGAATAAAAAGGAAAGTTTCGATCGTTCTTCCGTGCATTTCTCTGTATCATAACATACCAGAAGTGATTATTTTATTGCGTAAGTTTTATTTAACACTATTGTTATAGACTAATCTTATCTAATTATATATTATGTAATCATTTAATTAATAATGAAATTTTTATAATTTTAAAAAAAGAACTTTGATCTTTAGAGTTTCAGTTTTCTGTTGTTGTTATTATTGCATGTTCACATTTATTTTAAAATGAAACAGATTAAATGTCTGACAGTTTGTTGTGATGTAACTTTTCTCCGGAAATAAAGTTTTTCTGCAGAAATAATTTTCGCTAAGCGTTATTGAATCGGATGATTAAATTAATTAATTGAATGGTTTGAAAATAAAACTCGTGCGTAAAACATTAAATCTATTTTAGCATTATCTTTAAATTTCAAAAATAATACGAATGAATTAATGGGTCATATTCATGATAATTGCAATCATGTGTTCTCCAGTGAATTCAAAATTGACATCTGACTTGTACTTGCTCTTCTATTTGTAAAATTTAGATAAAATTTCAAATTTGATATTTGGGTAAAGATGTTCAAGTATTAAGATTCTGCAAATAGTTTTTAAAAAGTTAAAAAAAATTATTATACTGTTACACGTGTACTTTTAAATTAAGTCCTTTTTTTCAATTCCTACTATTAGCTCACACTCTCTACATATCTTGTTCAAATTTTCTATCGTTGATAAAATAGCTTTTATTCATCCACTTAAGTTCAAATACATTTTTTAAAACTTGTAGTGGATGTGACACTTGATGTTAATACAGTTTTTTCAAATATTAATTCATTCATTTAATTTTATTTTTTAATTTTAAAGTTATTCTGCGTTATTTATGACGAAGTTAGAACTAGCTGCAACATATGGCACCACCAAAGTAGGAATTGACTTTTTTTAAAAACATTTTTTATAATACTTGCTTTACCAAAGAATGTTATAATTGTTGAAAAATATTTTTTTTTATTTTCTGCAAAAACAAAACGTGGCAACAGCGAAGCGCATGAACTGTTTGGAACGGCGTGTTTGCATTTATCATATGACTATGAAGTCACATGAAGTTAGACCATTATCTAAGAATAGAATCAAGCGATTTGTCTGAACAGTTGTAACGCCGTTTTTAATCGTTGAGTTTTTCAATTATTCGAAGTAACTTTTTTTTCTTAACATACTTAGACAGAAAACATGTTCAAAATGTTTTAAATATTGCTGCAAATAAAAGTTCGGAATTATTTAAATTCAATTATTCTGTATTCAAATGTAGGAGCAGTGGAAATGATTATTAATTTGGTGTTAAATATCTTAAGCTGTCAGTCTAGTGGACCTAGTTTTAACTCCATTATAGATTATAAGTTGCCAGTGAAGGCTTAAGCCTGTAAGCAACATGTTGAAAAATTAGACAAAACGAGAGGTATATGTTAAAATGTCTTCCAAAATCGTCATTGAATCCAAATTTTAAGCTCCTTTGTATTGTATTGTATTGTGATGTTTGTTCATCAGACTAAAATGTGATTTTTGAATTAATGTAGCGTTAGAGAAACATGGGCTAGTGGCGAAAAACTCTTAATGTTAATCCATAGTCAAATGACCACACCTGAGTTGATACCTCACTCTCCTAACTGCCATACAAATTAAAGGAATTTAAAGTTTAACTAATACACTTATATCGGGTTTTATTCAGGCTTCCACTAATTCTCTTGGGTAAAATACTCTTTTTAATTATGATTTTAGTTGAAAACCCTTTCCGTAGAGGTGACTGAGTTTTATGTAAATGCAAGCTTCTATTTAAGTACTAGTCGTGGAGTAGGCGGGATGATGGTTGAAAACTGAGTACAGTGGGTGATCGGTTAACGAGCATAATCCGTTCCAAGATCCGTTCCGTTCGCTATTCGAATTGTTCGTTAACCGATCCTCGATTCACCATAGACTTATATGTGAAATCGATTAATTCGTACTGGAGACCCAAAAAATTAAATTTTTAAAAAAATATATAATTTCTTAGTAAGTTTTTTTAAAAAATAATACATACATATATATAGTCTTGCATATTAATCAGTCCTATTCATTTTTTGCTTATGGGGCGTTGAAGAACATGTCCAATGTCGATTGCTTTTCTCTCTTTTTCATGATTTTCCGGAAGTAATTAATAGCACTGTCGTTGTAAAGATCCCCAACCCTACTGATATCAGCTTGGTTCGGGTGCCATTCTAAGACCATTTCTCTGACATCCTCCCACTTTTTCAAAAGATCTTAAATGGCAGATGTCGGCATTGGTCCTCTTTCGTCTTCCTCTTGTTCAGAAGGAAACACATTTCGGGGACGTGGAATGAACGAGGGGGAGTGCTCAAAATGAAATAATTTTCTGTTTTGAATGAAATCAAAACCGAAACTGATGGTCTAATTTGTATGAATATTCTACTGGAATTTTTTTTCAATAGAACTTTGAAGTTTAATGGGTAAGCAACATAATTCAGGAGAGGTGAAAAACGATTTTTAGTCTGTTTCTCATATTTCACGTATTTTTCGGTGGTAGCGCGTCATTAACTCCTTTATATTTTATAGTCTGCACTGTTTGAAGAAATTAAGAATTCGTTTAATTTATTCGCCATGTAAGCAAATCCACTCGCCCATGACTTATCAGCTGTCAGAAAATATTGATAGTCATATTGAAATTCAAGTATTCAAGTGTGTATTGGTTTTAGTCATAATAATAATTATTGAATGACCTTTAAATCCATTGTTAATTCAAGTTTCATTTTGTAATTATCAATACTAAGCATGCGTTAAACATTTCTCCTTTCAGTGATCTTATTTTGTATGCAAAATGATAACAAATGTCTAATATTAATTTTTTTCAGAGTCGAGAAGTGTTCGTTAGAATTCGTTTTGTTCATTACCCGAATATGTGTTCGTTGTCCAAACACAAAAAATATTTTTTGAAAGTGTTCGTTATCCGAACACAAAAATCTTTCGTGAAATTGTTTGTTAACCGATCTGTTCGTTAACCGATCACCCACTGTATAAGAAGAAAGCAGAGTGTGAGCGACCGGTGGGGCACTTAGTATTGTAAATCCAAGAAGGAAAGATTAAGCTAGTGCTGAAGCAAGAAGGCTCAGGAGAATAGATAAGTCCTCAGATTTATATTATAGTTAGATTAATAAAATTTAATGATCCTCGGGTTTAGTTATTGGAGTGCATTCTCAGTATTCTTATAGTCTGATAAGTGAAAAAGGAAATAAAAGTGTTTCATTTGGGTAATGTCTGATTCTTACTCGAACCCTCTCACACCCGCGATCGAAGGAAAATGACACACTGCTCAAAACAGGGAATATTACGACTTTGGATATTCTCAAATCATAAAAAATGAATGTTTATAGTTTTCCGTTTAACTCTCTTCTCATCCCAAAGCGGAATTCCAATGGACCTCCCCCCCCTTACACACCCAGAGGAAGTACGAGTTCATTGATCAAAAGGAGACAAGAGAAAAGACGATGAGAAAACCACACTCTTGACAACCGCATTATATTCCGAAGGTAATGAATACAGTGTATGCAATCCATTGAAAATTTTTTTGCTTTACAATTTGGCGAACTTGCTGTACTGTAAAATAACTGCTTGCGATTTGTTTGTGTGTATACAGATATAAACTGTGCACGAGAAAAAGTTTTAGTGACTGGTATATGATGTATATATAAAGAGTATACTGTAAAATCTATACTCTCTCATTTATTGTAAGATATGAGAAAAGAAAAAAAAGAAGCACTGAACAAGGATTAATTTTTCTTGACGATATTAGTTAATTTAAAAAAATAGAAAATCTGATTTCCGGATAAAAATGACTTCTAATGAAGGGTACAGTTCCCTGACTAAAATAATGTCACCTGCATTGAATTAATGAAGGACAGGAGTATTTTCTTTCTTCTGTGGACGAAAGCATTCCAACTGTTGAATTGTTTTAGGGATGATAAGCGACACCAACAATACTTCTCTCTAGATTGTCCCAAATATGTTCAATTGGATTCGAAGCACTGATTCTACTTTTGTGTTGTTGAAGGCATTCGAAATTGGCCTGATATTTGCAAACATTTCCTGTTTTCATAAACCGTTGATTCCATAGTTTAAAAATGACACTTTGAAAAATTTATGCTTCTGCTATAATGGATTGTGTTTCACCCGCCTCTAAACGACCGACGGGCCTCCAGGCTACCGATTTAGATACGTCATGTAGCTGAGACGTCGTATTTATTGTTACAAAACATTCAATGCTCGTTAATTGTTTTAAATCTACTTCTACAGAAAGAATATTGCACATATTCGCATACTATTTTCACCATATACGCTTGTGTAAATTAAACAGGCTGGCTACTAATTTAGTTGAAATGAGTCTTGAAATGACGTGGTGGGGTAATGAAGATAGTGGACTCGTATGTTTACCTCGCCGTTTGACAAAGACTTTAAATCCATCAGATTCTCCACGACTATTTCCTTATATTACTTAAATATGACTAAGATATGCTTCAAAAGGATCCATCGGTGGGAGAGAGAATAATTAAAGTTTAGCTATTAAAAAGTTAAGTATCGTAAAAACAGTTTAGGATGCATACGCCTTTTAAAAGAATCGAGGATATTTCAGAAACTATTACAGGTTAAGAAAGAACATTTCTTTTTTCCTTTCCTTTTTGTGATGGAAAACATTTGATTTTTCCAGCATATTGCAACAAATTGTAACACTTTTCTTTTCGCATTATAAATTTAAAAAAAGGAATATTTTTCTTTTAAAAAAATTATTCTACTTTTCTAAATATATCTTAAAATAAGTGGTCTGACTCCAATAAAGTAACAAAAGCATCCTTTTGTCATGCACAGAAAAAACATCCTTCGAATTAGACTTAACAAGAGACAATTTTATAGACAGAGGGGAAATATATAGTGTTCTACCGCTACCAGACGAACTATTTAAAAGCTGGCACGATAATTTTCCATCAATCACAGACAGTAGTGTAGCTAGGTATATCCAAAAGTTCTGGTGCGAAATAAATAAATAAATAAATGTCCTATGTTGGTTGTGTTTTATCAAGTAAAAAAATAAATATAAGGTAATTCGGGGGAAGATGCCATCTGGTGAAAGATGCCAGTTTGTTAATAGTACTTTTATGCTTTCATAGATGGCAATTTTGAGCCACTGGTGTGAAGAGTCTGGTCCGACAATGTGAATATGGCTTGTGAATTTATTTGAATTAATTGTCTTTAATCGGCTTTATTTTTCGATCTTTTAAACATTTAAAGTGGGGAGTACAACTTTTGTAATATTTCTTTCCTTATATTTAAAGTTCGTAAACATATTTGTTATTTTTAATAAGATATTAGCAATATAAGTGAGTTATGCATGTAGAAACGACCATAACACTGCACCAATAAGGAGATAAGCGTGTGTGGCATCTGCCCCCTATACTTGGGGGAAGATGCCTTAAGGTTCAGAAATAAATGAAATGATCTTTAAATTTTTTCCCATGTAAAACTTTATAACACTGTATGTTATCATATAAAATATACCTACAATTAATAATTAGGCTGTGAGGATGACACAGGAGATCTCCATAGGACGAGGATGTGCAGGGCTAAAGTCGACTACTACTTCAGCCAGCTGTAGACCATTCTATAGAAAATTCGTTTTTACCAAACTAATTATGAAAGAATTTAAATTTTTTTTTTTTTTCTATAGTTATTGTTATTTCACATTTAATTTGGTAACGTTTGTCTTATTTTGTATTTACTGTGGTGTTGTTGCATCTTACTCTGTGACTGGTGAAATCTTCCTCCATATATGTGGGGGAAGATGCCATAATTAAATGAATTTCTTTAACATTAAATTTCTTATTTATTTTCATACTAAGAAGAGAATAAAATAAGATGAATATTTAAAAATAAAGTGCATTTTTTCATGATCTTGTCATCTCAATTTTCAATGTACTAATCGAAAAATCCTTAACTATGGCATCTTCTCCGGAATTACCTTATATGAATATTTTAAATATACAAAGCTACTTTAAAACATCCTCTGTTTATCGTGCTCTGAAAACAAAGCTGCATGCTACCTATATATAAGTGTATGAGTTTTAGTGGTCAACCAGTTTCTATTTGACTCACGACAAACCTCTTTCAAAACAGCTGTGAAGAGTTAAGGAACTGCCGGAACCGGAAGACGAGAAGTAACGTAATAGATAGTAAAAAATTAAACAGCAACGAACAAGATTACAAATAATAACATATATATATAGATATTAGGAAATAAAACTATGTTGATGAAGAATAAAAATTTATTATAAGATAGGGTTTATATTTATTTAATAGGGTTGAACTTACCTTTTGGCAACAAATTAACAATTTGGCTTACAATTTTTTCCTAGCTTTAGTTTTCGCAAAAGTTTCAATAACTTCGATTAAACCCAGGTTTTATGTGACTTTGTTTTCAATTGCTATTGCAGATAAATGCCAGAGAGTAGAGCTTGACCCTCACTGTTTCTTAAATAATTTTTACTTATTTTTAATTTTCTACATAATCTTTTTGCTGCTGTAGAAGTGACAGGAATAGAATAGAATAATAATGTTGCTGTAAATATTTCGCATTCTAGCACTCCATATTTGCATCTTATTTCCTTACATAATTTTTAACAGTCCATGCTTGAGTTAATTTAGGGAGAACTAGGTGGTAAATATTACGAAATTGAAGGCAAAAGTTTTTTGACCTATTATGTCAGAATGCTTATCTTAGAATTCGTCACACTTTAATAATAATGTTGTTTCATCTATATCTAATAAAAACGTTGGCCTTATAGAAAACTGAATATATTTGATACACTACACTCATACTAGTATAAAACGTGTATTTAATTGAGAAAATATTGTGTCTAGCACCTTATTTAAAATAGAAATTTTAAATATTTCTTTCCGGTAGTAGAAATTGGTGATCAGAAGCTAATTCATCAAAAATATTTTTATAACTTTCCTTTACCTTTTTCTTGAAAATAGGGATTTATATCTTAGTTTCTTGGAGTTTCACTAGCTTCGCACTTGAATGTTTCGACGTCGTTTCCATAAATGTGCATCATCACAACGACGGTATCTTATCTAAAAAACTATCGAATATTCTTCTGTAGGTTTCTCAAACAACACTGTAGTGACCACATTATCTAAGTCACTATTGACAGAAATACTTGGACAGAAGTACTCGTAAGGACTAACTAAAAAATTCGTCAAACTTGGGTAATTTTTGTTTACTATCTTCTCTTTCTTGGCTTTGTTTGGGCTTAAACATAGCACTGGGTTTCTTTTTCATCCATAATTTTAGTTTTCTAATTTATGCAATACAATTCCTATGTGCTCGAAAACTTACTGACGTTAAAAAGAAAGATAAACATAATGCTACGCTACAAAACGTAGTTGTGGTATCCCTGGGTATTTATTTATTTATTCGGGAGGATCGAACTCACCCACCAGAGAGCTTAGGGATACAATATGGTTCATCGAGATTGGCAGGAAGAGATACAAAAATATGCATGAACAATAAAATACAATACAATATTATTTTATTATAATTATTTTTTTAAAAAAAATCTCTTCTAAAGAATAGAGGAGGGGTGGGATACAATTACATCAATCTATTGCAAATACGAGTAGATTTCGAAATATTTAAACAGAAAACTAGCTTATTATAAATCATATTGCAATTAAAAATAGAATGTAACCAGGAAGGAATTGTTTCCTATATGGGTTTTTAAGATGTAATAATAAGGTGTAGTATACTTTTCATGAAACTTGAAGTTTATTTTCAAATAATAGTTCATAGAAAAATGAAAAGTTTGAAAACAATATAAACTTTTCAATAAGTAAAGTTTGCAAAATCATACAAACAACGGAAAGAATTCCCTACAAATTCGAAATTACTTTCAACGGAGTTGCCATGATTATTGTTGTTTTGCAACCTTTTATATTTACATTTTAAATATGGAAGAAATTATCGTAAGCTTGGCTTGCTTGGTGGTCATGGTCCGAGGGCCCCCTTGAGCTTGAGGGCACCGGTGCACGGCACTGCCCAACCCATTGGTAGCTACGCCACTGGTCACAGAAAAATACCAGATTAAAAACTGAAATTTTATAAAATCATTTGAAACTTTAAAATTGCAAGGAACTCTATTTAAACATTTATGAAAAAAATAGAAGTCTTTTAAAATATTTCTAAAATAATAGAGAAACTCACTGAAAAATATACTGAATTTCAACGAAATGACTCTGTGAAGAAAACGAATTAAAACTGAATATTTTGACATTTTGGGCCTCACAGCCCTTAAAAAGGTATGATTCAAAAGTAAAACTTCTTGTAATAATCCAATATAACTTTTTTCGAAAATGTGTGTGGTACAGCCTTTTGGGCATATTCTAGTATATTGAATAATATTGTTGCGTTTTCGGGGGTTCGAAATGATTGAAGCCGAAGAGCGGAATCCAAAACAATTTTATTCTTGGCCAAAAACAGTCCTCCACAAATTGTAGAACAGTTCGAGAAATTCACGTACAATCGATGAAAATACTGATAACACAGATGCAATACACTAACAAAAACAATAGTAAACACTCAGCACAAAAATAATAACTCAATAAAAGCAATAACACACGCACTATGCAATCGTCTCTCTCAAGCAGAGAGGTATCACTTGCATGAAAGCTGAGATCTGACTGACTAACTAGCTGGCTCGGGCCCTTTTATACCTTTCGGTCAGAAACCTCTGGCACTTGCCAGAATAATCTAGAAATAGAAAGGTCTAGAAAAATCCGGAAGGTATGAGAAAAGCTCAATACATAGTGTTACAATACCGCGATAGGGTTGCCAGACAGGGTTATTAGGAGCAGGGTTGCCATGGCCAAGCTTATCGCCCACATTTGGCGCCAAAAATTAAGTCGCCAAATCCGTCGCCAACTTGGCGCTAGCTGCAATATTTGGCGAGTTTACCATTTAAACCAATGTTAAAGCATGGGGACCGTGCAATGCAGTGGAAATGATATTACAGGTAAACAGGGTTGAAATCACATTAGATACGACAAATTAAACTGTAGAAATGAACACAAATGAGTAGAAACAATTAGAATAAGACTAAATTCGTAACATTGCCCCCCTCTCAAGAACTGCACGTCCCGGGCAGTACAACCCTTCATCAGACGTTAACATAATAATAAAGCAATTGATTAAAAACAATTAAATGAATATGCAATAATAAACATGTAATACATAGTACAAAATAAACACCTAATGCATAGTACAAAATAAACACGTGATGCATAGTAGAAAATAAACACTTACAAAACAATAAACAAAATTATTTACAAGATTATTTACACACTAACTTATTTATACAAGACCATGGTCAAAATAAATTACACGATAATTGACACACTAAGAATTATGGCCATAATATGGAGCAAGCCTGTCGTAATGAACGACTCTAGGCTTCGAATTCGTTGACTTACGGATCCGGATTACGACGTCGTTTATTATCTTTAAAATTGTATAAGGACCGTCCCAATGCGATTGTAGCTTAGAGAAAGTCCCTTGCGTCGAGTCGGGTTGTAGAACCACACCTTGTCACCTTCCTTGAATTGATGTCCTTTGGCTTTTGTGTCGTACCGAGTCTTCATCTTCTCCGTCCTCAGGTTGATCCGTTCTCTAGCCAAATTGTGTACATCTTCAAAAACGTGCCTGGAGATTCTGCACGTACTCCTCAGGCGATGAAGGTGTATCCGGAGGGCGACCAAACAGCAGGTCACAAGGGAGACGAAGATCTCGGCCAAAAGCATCTGGGATGGTGAATATCCGGTAGTCTCGTGAACGGCGCTGCGGTACGCTAGCAGAAAAGAGAGGAACTTTCTGGTCCCAGTCTTGTTGGTTCTTGGAGACCATCAGTGAGAGGTTATTCAGGATGGTACGATTAAACCTCTCCACCATGCCATCTGACTGTGGGTGCAAAGGTGTGGTCTTGGTCTTGTCAATTCCGAGTAGTTCACAGACCCCCTTCAATACCGCAGAGACGAAATTTCTTCCCTGATCGGAATGAAGTTGAAGAGGTACCCCATATCTCGATATCCAGTGCTGCACTACAGCCTCCGCTACGGTGGGGGCTTCCTGATCCGGAATGGGGTACACTTCGGGCCATTTCGTGAAGTAGTCCATGACAACAAGTAGGTACTTATTACCAGATGCAGTCCTTGGCAGAGGTCCCAGGATATCGAAAGCGATACGTTCGAAGGGTGCTCCAACATTGTAGCGATGCAGCTTCCCTCGGCTACGTATCTTTGGCCCCTTCCGAGCTGAACAGGCATCACAGGACTTGCACCACTGTTCCACGTCAGCTCTCACTTTACCCCAGCAGAATCGCTCTCGAACTCGGTGCAAAGTTTTCATGACGCCGAAATGACCTCCTGTTGGGCTGCCATGCAATTCTTTGAGTACCTCTGGGATACGAGATCGAGGAAGTACTAATTGCCACCTGAATGTCTTTCCATCCTCTGATTCGAATTTTCGGTATAGAACACCATTCCTGAGATGTAGAGAATTCCAGAGGGCCCAATACTGCTTAGTTGTAGGACTATAAGCCGAGATGTCCCGCCAACTTGGTTTATTGCTGGAAGACTCCATAAACTCTATAAGGGGTTTAATATCAGGATCCGCCATCTGGTCTTCTCGAACTTTCTCGTCACTCCAGGGATCGGGTGGCGTCGCTGTTGAAGTTGTTATCTGGCGTATAGCATAGTCATATTTGGTCTCTACTCTGGAACAATGACGACAATTTTCTGGGCATGGTCTTCTTGAAAGGGCATCAGCATTTCCATGCGAGGAGCCTTTACGATGTCTGATGTCAAAGTAATACTCGTTGAGCCGTTGTATCCATCTGGCTACCTGGCCTTCAGTATTTCTAAAATTCATTAGCCAGGTTAAAGAGGCATGATCGGTACGTAGAAGAAATTTTTGGCCATAGAGATAGTGATGGAAATGCTCGAACAATAGCCAGTAGCTCTTTCGAGTGACACAATAATTTCTTTCCGGTTTCGATAAACACTTACTCCAATAAGCTACGACTCGTTCCTGGCCATCTATTTCCTGAGATAATACTGCTCCGACACTCTCATTACTGGCATCAGTGTCCAAGATAAATGGCTTGTCCGGTTGTGGATATATTAAGATCGGTGAAGACGTCAAAGCTTCTTTAAGCTGGAGGAAGGAATCTTCACATTCTTTTGTCCACTGAAACTTTTGTTTACTTTCTGTTAGCTTGTGCAAGGGTCTTGCGATGTTAGAGAACCCTTTCACAAACTTTCGGTAATAAGTACATAGTCCCAGGAAGCTTCGCAGTCCACTTAGGTGGGCGTGGGTTCGAATCCCACTTCTGACACCAATTGTTGCGTTTTCGGGGGTTCGAAATGATTGAAGCCGAAGAGCGGAATCCAAAACAATTTTATTCTTGGCCAAAACAGTCCTCCACAAATTGTAGAACAGTTCGAGAAATTCACGTACAATCGATGAAAATACTGATAACACAGATGCAATACACTAACAAAAACAATAGTAAACACTCAGCACAAAAATAATAACTCAATAAAAGCAATAACACACGCACTATGTAATCGTCTCTCTCAAGCAGAGAGGTATCACTTGCATGAAAGCTGAGATCTGACTGACTAACTAGCTGGCTCGGGCCCTTTTATACCTTTCGGTCAGAAACCTCTGGCACTTGCCAGAATAATCTAGAAATAGAAAGGTCTAGAAAAATCCGGAAGGTATGAGAAAAGCTCAATACATAGTGTTACAATACCGCGATGGGGTTGCCAGACAGGGTTATTAGGAGCAGGGTTGCCATGGCCGCCAAGCTTATCGCCCCATTTGGCGCCAAAAATTAAGTCGCCAAATCCGTCGCCAACTTGGCGCTAGCTGCAATATTTGGCGAGTTTACCATTTAAACCAATGTTAAAGCATGGGGACCGTGCAATGCAGTGGAAATGATATTACAGGTAAACAGGGTTGAAATCACATTAGATACGACAAATTAAACTGTAGAAATGAACACAAATGAGTAGAAACAATTAGAATAAGACTAAATTCGTAACAATATGATCTACATCAAATTTTTGTTTTGCTATCGTTGAATTTTTTTGTATATAGTTTGAATTAAATACTGTACTTTTGAATTTCATTTTAGTTTTGCTTTAATTCATTATCGCATTTTTTTTAGATTATACCAAATAGTAACAGAGATAGAAAATTTTCAACTAGAGAAAAATTTTGAATAATTCAAGATGATTTTGCAAGTTATATGGAGTAAGTAAAATATTCAAATATATGAAGTAAGCAAAAAAAAATTTTCTTTCCGTTTGATTGCCATTTTTAGATTTGAATTTGTGAAAAATGTTCATTATACGATTACTCAATTCTTAGGCAATGTTTTACTTTTTCTTATAAAAAAATAACTGCGAAATATATATATATAAGATGGTGGTGGATGACAAACTTTGCTGGATTAACACACACCTAAGTTGTTTTTTTTTTCCAGTTTCGCACCCAAAGCTTTGAAGACACGGCAAGTCTTCCAAGTGTGACAATGTTTAAGTGTAGGTAGGCACCATCTAGTGGCGGCATTCGCTACCAAATTTTTGAGGCTTGAATTAATGTTAATTCAAACTCTCGTCGTATGTTGAGTATTGTCATTATTTAATTTTGCCGAGAGTTCCAGAGCTAAACTAATACTCCAGGGATGTTTTACACCCCCACATATTCATATGCCATGCGTACCTGCGATTTTCGTATCCAGAAAATCTATCTACTCCATCCGGATTGAACCCGTAATTTTGGGCTTAAAAGGTGGGCACGCTGCTTTTAAGCCATCGAGCCGGCACACATACCTAAGTTATGCTCCAGAAATGCCTAAAACTGGCACGGGAAAAAATTCAAATAGGATATTTATTTATTTAGAATCAAATGAAATTGCAATGAATTAATTACATTAAAAAATTAAAAATCAAGTGAAATGTTGAATCAAATAAGATTCGAATTTGCTTGGTTTAATTTTAATGATATGCATAAAAAACATATATACAGTGGTGGCCAAAATTGTGGAAATTTTTTTAATTGTTAGGTTTTTAAGTTTATATGCTTACAGAAAGTTTTACGTTGCACAAAATGCTAAGTATTTTATGTCATTTTAAAGGGAATTTAATACTGAATTCAATACAAAAAAAACAAAATTCAAATATTTGCTACACATAAAAATTACGCTGTAATAACTGTCGATATACATTAGATACTAAAGATAGCAGTGAATTATCAGAATTTAGTGAGGTTGCCTTTAATCTTTATTACAGCTTCACATTAATGTTTCTGAAAATTGAAAATAGTTTTAAGCTCTCCCTTAGTTATTACATGATGACAGGAAGCAATCATATCCTTAATAAGTTCCTTTTTATTTCATGGGTACCTCATTCGGACAAGAGTTTTCTAACGGTGCCACAAGTTTTCAATAGTATCGAGGTCAGGACTGTCTCCTGGCCAAGACAACAACTCAATGATCTTAGAACGGTATCAGTTTTTCAATTACTTTACTGTGTGACAAGGAGCAGATTCTTGCTGAAAAATAAATGAAGCATTGTTGGTAAATAGATACCCGATGGAAGGCAGAAGTTTGGGTTTTAGAATGATGTTAATGTATTTTATGACATTCAGTGTCCCATCGATGATATGAAGGCGACCGATACCATCTGCTGATATTCATGACTAAGTGATAAAACTATGTGGGTACTGCACAGTTGCTTAGATGCAATCAGGATGTAGCATTTCTGCTATTTTACGTCTTACATATTTTAGGCTATCACTACCAAATAACGATATTTTAGTTTCGTCCCTCTATATAACTTGTGGCCTATAATCATTTGTCCAATTAATGTGTTCCACTGCCCACTGTAGTTCCTTTTAGCGCTGCTGTAAGTTGAGATACGGCTTTTCTTGTGGAATTCTAACTTTTAGTCTTACATCTGCTAATCTACTCCTGATTGTTTTTGAACTGACAGAAACACCAGCAGCACTCCGATCACTTCTGACGGATGTCCAAGAAATTATTTTGTCTCTGAAACATAGTATTTTTGTACTTCTGTCATTAACAGATGTGGTGCACGTTTTTTTTTTTTTTTTTGGCCATTTCCTGCCATTTTTTATTAAATTTGTCTCCTGACATCTTAAACAAAACTCTCAGTCTCCAGATGTAGTCATTAAACTATCCACCTGTTATGTAATTTTAACAAAGGAAATACCACTTTCTCGTCACTCATGTACCCAATCTATTCTTTTATTTGATGCCATTGCTTTTTTACTAAATATCATTGTTATTCTGGACAGGAAACAGTCATGACCTCAATCCTATCGAAAACTTGTGGCACCGTTTGGATACTCATGTCCGGATGAGGTACCCATGAAATAAAAAGGAACTAATTGAGGATATAAGTGTTTCCTGTCATCGTGTATTAACGAAGAAAGAGCTTAAAATGATTTTCAGCACAATGAAGCATCGATGTGAAGCTGTAATAAAGATTAAAGGCAACCTCGCTTGATTCTGATAACTCACTGCTATCATCAGTATCTTATGTATATCAACAGTTACTACAGCATAACTTTTTTTGCGCTGCAAATATTGGAATTTTTTTTGTATTGAATTTAGTATTAAATTCCCCTTAAAATGATATAAAATAATTAGCATTTTGTGCAACGTAAAATTTTCTATAAGCATGCAAACTTAAAAAACCTAACAATTTAAAAAAGTGTCCACAATTATGGCCGCCAATGTATGCTTAAATATTGTTTGAATTAAATATATTTATTCTGATATTTTATTTGCTTAAGAAAAGATATATGAGTCGCTCAGAAGCCAATGTGGTTAAGTCCATTTTTTAAAATTTTCTTATTCTTGTCAATTTTGATAAAATAAGTAATATTCTTAGTTATTAAAGGATTTACTCGTTGCTTCATTTTTTTCTATGACCTAGCAAAAAGGGAGCAACGAGTAAATCCTTTATTAACTAAGAATAATATTTATTTTATCAAAATTTACAAGAATAAGAAAATTTCAAAAAATGGACTTAACCGCATTGGCTTCTGAGCGACTCATATATATCTTTGCATAATTTTTATTTCTGTATTAAATACCATTTTTATTATTTAATATTCTAGAGCTTAAAATTGTAAGGCGATATTAGTACTAATAAGTTTATAATCCTATTGAACCATTCTTCACAGAAACTCACTCTATATTTAAATGAGTTTGAAAAAAATTGAGGAATTTATTCCTCGACATTTTTTTCTACCTTCTCACCTTTTATGTGGATTCATTGTATCTGAGATGGAAATACAAAAATATATTATTTATTTTTAAAAGTTTTGTCGAATACTTAAGGAATTAAATACCTTGTTTTTTAAAATTTGGCTTGTTGAGTCCCTCTTTTAGCCTATGCTGATGAAATTGATATGATTGTTCGTCCCCTCCCTGCTCTGAAAGAGGCATTTTTTGCCGCCCTTAAGATTGCAGCAAGTCGAATAGATCTTGTTATAAATGAAAAAAGAGTAAATATATGCTACTTTCAAAAAACAAAATCCCAAATCTTTCTTTTGAAATAGATTCTTGTTAATTTGAAAAAAGTTTTACCTACTCTAAGAATCAATTATTACCACTGATACCAGAATATCTCATGAAATCCAGAATCGATTATACCTGACAAATAAGGCTTCTTATGGACTGAGGAGGTTTTTAAAATCTAAATTTCTTTCAAGAGAGAAACACGAAGTTTTTAGTTTACAAAACTCTTATTAGAGTATTTCTGACAAATGTATCTGAAGACTTGGACAATAAAGACACTGAAAGAAAATCAAACAGCATCCTTTGAGAGAAAAATACTTCGAAGTATACTTGGAGATGTAACTGAAAACCATAGCTGGATTAAAAGACACAATTTGAATTACATAGAATTTATAAACAACCTGACATCATTAAGCCCATAAAAATAGATAGAAGGAATTGGATGGCTCATATAATTCGAATGCCAGATGACAATGTTGTCAAAAAGATACTGCAGTTCAAAGTCACTGGGATTCGAAAGCTTGAAAACCAAGACTGAGGTGGACAGACTCGGTGGAATAAGACTTAAAGATTATAAATGAGAAAACTTGGAGAACGAAGATGAATGAGAGGTCGCTGAGGATGAAACTTCAAAGGAAGGCATTGCCCTACGAGGGGATGTCTTGCCGGATATGATGATGATGATGTTGTATCCGTCTGTCACCTGATAAAATTATATATTTATCTTCCTGATACCTAAATTTAAACTACCACGAAAAGATCTAGGACTCGGCCCTCCTTACGCATGTCGGGTGATGAGCATTTGTACGCATTTTTTCTTCTCTTAAGCAACTTGATCTCACTTTGTGTATAGAACAGGGATACTCAACGTTTTCTTGTGCAGGCCGCATACATATGTCAGCCATATCACGCGGGCCGCAACATGAGGTTAAACGGGGGGGGGGGAGAGAAATGCTTTAAGATCAAGATAACATTGGAAATTTAAAATGTGGAAAATGCATCAGAATATTATAACTCCTGTTTTGCTTCTTTTAATTATTATTTTTTATATATTTTTTTGTCACTGACACTAAATTAAAAGAATTTCAGAAACACTCCTTCACAATTTTTGTATCAGTAAACGGTTTCATATGATTACCAATAATACAACAAACTTCATAGGATGTCTCCGTTCCTGCTGTGACGTTACCCTGACAAAACACTTTGTTGCTGTTGCAAAGAATATTCAGTAAAGACTATTTACATCTCTTGAAAGAGATCTTGGAGGGAAAGGGTCATTGAATGATTCCTGTTTACTGGCATTTTTAAATGCCGCACTTTCGTGACAAGTACTGTTCTATGCTTGTTTTTCATTACAAAACAGTCAACCTCCAAAACGTTCGAACATTTTTCGCTTGCAAGGTATGAAGGATTGTTAAAAATTAGTTTCACCCATAAAATTGTCGCTACTCTACTGTTGTCTGTTATCACTGACCGCAACCGCTAAAAATAAAAAAAGAATATCAATTCGCAGCCATACGACTTCGACAGCAAAAAGTGGCCGCGGTAGCCGAGTGGTATATCGGATCGTGGCTGGCTTTGTCACGAGTTCGAGCCCAGTACCACTAAAGACCGCCGTGTAGGGCAGCGATGCACAAAATCTGTCGAGAGCTGAAACGTCCTCCCGTTGGTGTGGTGTGGTAGTTAGAGAGGGGGTGAGCTCAGGTGTCGTCCACGTCACTTGACCATGGTTCAAAATTACGTGGTCCGTCGCCAAAAAGCCCTCGTGTAGCTGAACAGTGCGACGTTAATCTTCACTTTCGACAGCAAAAAAGCAAAACTGATAGATTTGATTTCTTGTCAAAGAATTTTCCACCAAATTTTTAACACATTGTTCTTAAATAACTGAATTTTTCAGAGCAATGGGTCATGACCGGGCCATTTAAAAAGGCTTCGTGGTCCACAGGTTCAGTATAGCTGGTATAGACAGATATTTTGGAGGTTGACAGATTCTTCAACATCGAAAGTTTTCTCGTCGGTAAACTGAATCCTTCTGTGGACGCTATGAGTGTGCCACCGCAACAGTACTTTTGCATTAAGGTTCCTCTGACCCTTTAATTACTTTGTAAAAAAATAGTTACTTATTCTTCGATAACCCCTTAGTTCCGCGATACTCAAGGGTCGTCGTAGCCTAGTAGTCAAGGTAACGGACTCGAGGCCGACGTGTAATGATTTAGAGACTTGTTCCTCAGAAGACCCGCCACGTAGGGACCGATGCACGTTAAAACTGTCGATGTTCAAACGTCCTTCCGTTGGGGTGGTGTGGAAGTAGAGAGGGTGCCCTCGTCACTTGAGCATGGTTGAAAATTACCAGGTTCGTCGCCGAAAACCCTCGTGTAGCTGAATATTGCGACGTTAATATTCACTCACCCAACGAAAATCAACTTGCGGGCCGCATGTGGCCCACTGCGCTTTTCTGAGTGGCCTGGTGATATTTCGTTGCATTAAGAAATTCAAATATTTAAGAAAAACGTAGTGGTAAATTCTGTCATTCAAGCAATCAAATACACTCATGGACAAACAAATTAGCACACCAAGAAGGAGTCGTCAAAATGAAGCGAAATTTTACATACGCAATGACTATTTTGATATAAGTAAATGATTAGAAAATCAAAGAAAAAGGATCATTTATTTAAAAGAAAAAGACAAAAGAACGGAGGATTAAATACCCTGTTGAACTCTCTCTAGCGCGAATGCACGATGCAATACGATCGGGCATTGAGGCATACGTTCTGTATGATGTCTTGAGTCATTTCGCTCCATATTTGCTGTAACCTTGCCTCTAGTACGTTCAAACTCGTGGGATGCCCAAATTATCCCAGATACGCTCGATTGGAGACAAATCTGGGGATCAGGCAGGCCAAGGAAGGGTAGTAACAGTTGTGCGGAGACAGTCTTGTGACACTCTTGCCGTGTGAGGCCGAGTGTTGTTGAATAATGGCTCCTGGCAGCCGTTGCATGAGTGGCAACACATGTGGTTGCAGGATGTCATGGACATACCGCTGGGCTGTCATGGTGCCCCAGATCAATACTAGGGTTGACCGTGTATTGTAGGCAATGGTACCCCATACCATCACACCAGCTTTAGGAGCGGTGTGTCACTGTAAAGCAAAGGCAGGATTGAGGCGTTCCCCCGGGGTCTGCACACACGAACACGATTGTCATCACTGCTGAGGTTTAATCTGGATTCGTAGCTAAAGATGACCTGATTCCATTCCGCCGCAGTCCAGTTTCCTCGTGCGTGGCACCACTCCAAACGGAGGCGTCGATGGGTGGGTGTCAAGGGCAGCACACGTAATGGGCGCCACGATACCAAATGTCCTTCAGCCAGGCGCCTTCGTATAGTTCGAGAAGACACTGGGGTCCCTGTTGAAGGTTCTACCTGTGTCTGGATGAGTGCCGATGAAGAAGTTGGCTGTACGCGTGCATTTCTTACGATATGGCGGTCTTCTCAATGACTTGTCTGTCGAGGGCGTTCTGAGCCTGGTCTTCGTGTAAATGTCACCTCTCGGATCCACTGGTCCCAACACCACCTCACAACACAATCAGAGCGGCCAAATTGACGAGCTACTCGCCTAGTTGACCATCCAGCTTTCACCATGCCGATGATTCTTTGGTTACCTGTTTTTTACTCCACGGAGAACGACGCTAAACGCCCTCTACCGGCTATATGTAATGCGCAATCCCGCTGCATTTCTAATCGTTTGCATATCTCCCCGACATATACCTTCATGCCAAGTTTCTCTATGATCCCGCAATTATTTCTTAGTGAGCTAATTTTTTTGTCCATGAGTGTGTATCAATTTTGCTATCGATATCGTACTGCTACGCATTGTGAGATATTATTTTTCCCTTTTTATAACTACAATTGCTAGTGATAACAAATAACAATGGAATACTGACCATTTTATGTATGAAACTGGTATTTAACAAACCGTCATATCTTCGAAACGGAAAATATCGAAAGAAACAGTTTGTTTCAAAAAGAACGGAAACTTAACTATTTCAATGTGAAAAACAAGCATAAATCTACGCCTCATTTTATATTAAAATGTTATGTTTAAAAATAATATAGTCTTGTTCGTCACTTTATCTCATTAAACACAAATCTTTCAATTGCTCTTTTCCTTGAGGATCTCTTTTACGGTATTCGTAAAAATGATCAATTTTTGCAAAAAAATCACATTTTTAGTTTTTGATTTTAAAGAATAAAGCATTTATTTATCTTTATAAAAATGTTATTTTGTTCCTAGGTTACTTACAAGTCAAGATATTAAAGAATTAGTAAAGCGCAAAAAACTCGAAGTAGAGATATTTAAATAGCCGCAAGAGAGTCAGCGTTTAAAGGCCCTTAAAATCCTCAAACAGGATTTAAAAACCATATTTTTTTTAAAAAAAACTTTTGATTTAATAGAAGAAATAACTACGCATTTTGAGAGTATTTTAAAATTAAATCTAGCAGTATATTTTTTTACATTCAACTTGATTTGATAAAAACTCTGTTCAGTTGCAAAGCAAAAGTTATCTGCTTTATTTGATAGAATACAGTGAATTATATTAACTAGTATAATTTTTTTTAAATAATTATGGGAAATAACGAAAGTATAAGTTATTTCCATAAACATCAGTACAAAGCAAATAGGTACTGTAAAAAAGTTTCAGTTTCCGAGAACGAAAAAATTAGTACCGATTTAAATATTCCTACTGGGAGTGTGAATCAAAAAGCCAATTAACTGTTTAAAACCTACATATCTTCCAGAAAACAATCAAAAAATATTGTTTTTAATTTAGGATTTTTAAGTAATATGATTTCCTGTATGTTTTGAAAAAAAGTTATCGTTGCGCAAGACTATGTTTGTGTTAGCCATGAATACAACTTTAGAATTTAAGAGACTTCAAGGATTTTTAGATATATTGAAACATTTCCGTGAGACTACTGGTGTATTAAAATTGAAAAGTTTTGCAGAACTTGGTGAAATTTGAGAAACAGAGTTTAAATAACATTCTCTGTCCGTGGCAAAAGTTGCCAGAAAAAAATAGGTTAGCTAAAAAGTAAAAAATGATTAAAAATGAGTAAACAGAAGGTGTAAGCTATAAAACTGGTGAATTTTAAGTAAGTAATTGTGAACATATGAAAAATATGTGATAAGAGTAGTACTAAAAATGCATTTTTCTCAAAATCAATTTTTTCGTATATTTTGAAAATTTTATAAAAAGGATAACTCTAAATATTACCGATAAATATCTTTGAAACTTAGTACCATTTTTTCTCATAATGTTCTCTAAGGCGGGTAGTAAAATAATGATTATAGCAAGAATAGTTTTAAGTTATGATCTAGTATTAGTGTAACGGTGTTGTAAAATATGGAAAATTTCTTCTATTGGCTGTTCAACTAGCTCTGGAACTTTAATTTACATTTGTAATCAAAATATTTTACTACAGGCCCTAGATACATATATAATGATTATTTTGATTCCAAATTTATACGAATTGAGTCAATATAGATTTGAATTTTTTTAATGTTCCTAAAATTTCTTCAAAATTCCTTATAAATTTACCAATTTTTTCTGAAGTTTAAATAATTTATTTCAAATATTACATAAGCATAGCTTATTTACATACCAACTGAAGTTAAAAATAGTATAAGTTTTTTCAAGTGATGTTTCTTAAAAGAAGGGCTCCGAACGTATTCGTATACCTTAACAGATGCATTGATTTTCTTAGGAACGCCGATTTTGATGACACCGATACATTGATTTTCTTAGAAAAATCTTTGCAACAACAACAAAATATTTTGTCTGTGGTTATGTCACAAACTGCAGAGGTAACGCAAAAGCATTCTGTGAAATTTTTTATAGTATTGACAAACATATGAAATTAATTACCGATACAGAAATTGTGAAGAAGGGCTTCTTAAATTCTCCAAGTGTACTGTTTGATAAATTCAGAAAACAGAAGTTAAATAAAAAAATCTACCTCTCCGATTCTACATGGGCTGGACATATTGAAGATATTGCAAAACATATTTGAGATAACTTAATTCAAGACTTAAAAAAGAGCAAGATTTTGTTTGATTCTAGTATGGATATATCAGCAGCATCACAATACTAGGCTTTTGTTAAATACGATACTGAACAAAACTGAATCAATGAAAGTTTTCGAAATTATTTCCATTGAAGAACTAAATTAGAGGTGTAGACTATGTTGGAATTATTTCCACTTTCTTAGAGGGGAAGAGAGAGAGAGAGTTTTCGTAGGCTTTTCAATAGGTAATAAGACTAATTTTACAGCCGCGAAACCACTCATCGGAACGTTAATTTCTGTGGCATAAGAAAAGTTTGTTGTTTGTATTAACAAAAGCTACCGATAGATGGCGTGTACAGATTATAGTCCTTGAGTATCACGTGATCGAACTGAAGTGTGTTTACAGGAGACTACAAGACGCGGCCAGTTGTCGAAATGGAATCAAAAATCAGCATTGAAGACATTATATATGATACAATATGAAAGAAAGACTGGAACAAGAAGGCGACAATATGTTAAAACGCTTTATCACAGCAGACGAAACCTGGTTATATAACTATGACTCAACTATAAAACAACAAAGCAGCGAATGGAAACATCACCTTCACTTACTCCCAAGAAGGCAAAAACTGTGAAATCGGCAGGTAAAGTTATGATCATATTTTTTTTTATTATGAAGGAATTGTGTAGCAACACGCTGTCGAACCCAGTACTGCTGTAAAAGGCTCGTACTAAGCGAACGTTCTACGAACAATGGTACCGAACGTTTAAAGGAAACGTTCATTACTCCAAAATGCCTTTCTATTGCACCATGACAATGCCCGATCACATATTTCTCGTTGCATACTGGATGCTTCACAACAGAAAAACGTAGAGATTTTTCCACACCCTCCATACAGTCCTGATCTCACTCCATGCGATTTCTGGCTGCTTCCTCAACTTAAGCAACCATTACGAGATAAACATCTTGCAAGCAACAAAGCATATGTAAAGGCTGTGAAGGCAGTTTTGAAAAAGTTCTCACAAAGCGGACTTTTACATGTTTTAAGAAGTGAATAGAACGTTTGGATAAATCCATTACGTACCATGGTTGTTATTTTGAAAAATACCACGTAAATGATGACGAGTAAAGGTATTCCGTTTTTTTTATAATTTTAGTCTTGTTACTTATTGAACAGCCCTCGCAGATGTAAAGAAAAACAGTGTGTGTAATGCATCTCACAACTAATTCTAGTCTTCTTTTTGAGACAAAATCTATCTGGACATTATTGCCAGATGCAGTTATGCACACTTTCATTAGAGTTTTGAGTTTGCCTGCCATATATATATATCAAGTGGAAAATCTGATGCTAAATTTTGATATACAGGCATAATTTCTTTTAATTACATGCTGTAACTAAAAAGGTTTCATTGAAGTGTGGGATCCTGGGGTTCCATTTTTGACTACCGCTCCTTAGTGCATACAAGGATTCTCCTTCCATGCATATATTTTTAGTCGGATGATGAACTACGAATTAGGCTCGCATAAATTGCACTTTTCAGTCTGTTTTTGACTCCTGTACATTGTCTTCTATGGCATTTCTGTAAAAAATTTGTGATTTCATGATATTTTAATCAATCAAGATTTCCTGCTTATGTTTGCCAAGTCACCATCATTCCGATATATGGTTCAATAGCTCTTTTTCAATTTCGACAACAGATTCTTGTTATTTTTTGCTAAAAATTGAAAGGATTTGAATCACCATCTATCAATACGAAATTAAATCTTATTTAGATTCACTCACATTAGGGCACCATGCATCTCCATGGTTCCAAATGTTCTATTGAAATTACACATGTTCTTTTTGCCATTTGTGATACCCCACACTGCGACTACCCTCACACAATTCTGATAATAATTTAACAAAACTTCTCTTAAAGTTAAGAATATCAATAAGTATACCTAATTCTAACCTTGTTTTTGAAAAGTATCAAACCATGCGACACATCAATAATGTCTTTATTTTTTAGAAAATCATCTACTTTTATGTGAGCTTTTTTAGCTGCTTGACATGACGTTTCAAGCATGTTTCTTTGCTTTCTTTTTATCAATTAATTCTGCAATATATTGTTTATTCATTGTTGGCATGTTCTGCAAAAAGGAACAATTTGGCTATAAGAATCATGGTCTTTGCTTACGGAGAAAAAGGCTCTAACCTGCTAGCTATTTGTATCATGCGAGCTTTTTTGCTTCAACTTGAGTTAACAGTTCCATGACTGTCATACAAGACTTGTATGAAAGTTCATTCTCAATAGAGTACCCCATGGAGTTGTGGCGTTCGTTAGCAACACAGAGTGAACACTTTTTGTTAGAAACTTTCAGCAATAATTCAAAAAACATAGCTCGCGTGTTTAATTGTTATCTGCTTTGGTGTGGAAAGATGATTGAGTGTTAGATGATTGACCTTGCTGCAATATCTCAGTATTGCAGATCTTTTTATCAAAAAATAGTAGAGTTTTAGATTATTTCTGCTGCCGTTTCTTACTAGATTCAGATAACACATTTTTCCTTTTAGAATGACTTCTACTTTTTCTATATTTGGCTGTTATAAGAATCGTACTTATTATTATTATCAACCATTAAAATCTGAAATGATCTTTCGTACTGAAAAGAATTGTTTGATTCAGTACAATCAATAGAAACTTTGAATAAATTCGAAACAAAAATACGCACGCAAGTCTAAACGAATTTTGAACAAATAATACTGATTTCAGTCTGGAATTTAGTAAAAACCTTTTGCTACCATCCTGCACTTGATAAGTTAATATTTGAAAAGAAAATAAGTGAGACTTTTTGTCAAAAAAAAATCAAATTATCAAAATACTTGTACAGTAGAATGTAAACAAGGGCTTAATTACAAAAGAAAGGAAATCGAAGCTACCCCATAACTCGGTAAAAATGCATAAAACCCATTTTATTTGATAGAGAGGTTAATGCAGTATTAAAATAATTGTCCAAAATGAGAGTTTTAATGTTTTGATTAATTTGTCACACCTTAAGTATTGTCGGTCTTATAACGACCAGGGATGTCTTAAGTCTTGAGCCAACTGGGCCCAGAGCCTCGCCCCCGGTGGGAGCCTTGTTTTGCTTTCGACTCAATCTTAATAAGATCATGATCGGGATAATTTTAATGATCAAATATTATTCCCGTGCATATTCTCCAACAAACAGGGAATTTCAAATCGCATGTTAACTGACAAAAGTGGCAAGACTGTATTATTATGTAACTAGCTGCATGGCCAGCGTTGCACGGGCTTTCTCTTTCCCTCATGACGCCAGCATTTCTGTGTGTGTGTTTGTACGCGCACAATGTGAGTGTTTTCTATGATTATGTCGTTAAATTTCCCTTTTTCGAAATTTGTGTTCCACTTACTTTCGATTTAAGACAGGTTTCTTTTCCCTCGCTATAGCCCGGCATACCCCGGGTTTTTTTTAGAGTAAAGTTATTGTTCCCTCTCCCTCCTCACAGATAAGATATAGCTTCAAATTTTGATGTATGACTTATAAAGAACAGTATTGCGTTAGTTAAAAAATTATTAATGTGAAGCAATAAAAAGAAAACGATTCTGATGCTAAAAGTAAAACAAAAAACTTTCATCGTTTTTAATAGTAGTTAGTTTCCAAGAATCTAAAAAAATAAAATATATAGATTTTAGATTTTCATTAATCAATCAATCATTACTTATAGTTAGCTTAAAACTGTCTCTAAAATGTATTTTTATCCAAAATAGACAATGTAATTTTTAATTAACAAAGAATTAATTTAGTAATGAAATAATAGAAATATTCCTTTTAAAAAAACATATATATATATATATATATATATATAAATTAAAATCCATTTTCTATAAGTAATAAATAAAAGAAAACCTTATAGATAATAGATAGCTGTTGAAACGATAACTTTTTTTTGAACATTTGAATGTTTGATTAAACATATATATATGCAAATTATAAAAAAGAATATGGGGGAAAGCCTAGATATATAGTACTTACATTTACTGAAAAAACATTCGAAAAGAAAAAAAACTATCTAATAAAAAAAGTTTGACATTTTTTTTTAATTTTATAGTTTTTTATTCCACTGTGTTTAGTAAATTATTTAAACACGTATCGGACGAAAATATTATACAAAATCGGCGAGTATATTATACAAAAATAACATATTCATTATTTTAACAATAATTTTCTTCTTAGGTTTTGAAATAATAAAATTGATTAAAGATGTTCATTTTGCAATTAATTGTGACATACCGTTTGCTTAAGAAGTAGCAGTAAAGGAGAAAATCTCGTTTATTGATAAAAACATTAAATATTTTTTTAAAAATGTAAAATAATTAAATTAGTATATAATATAAGGTATACATTATTTTTATTATATTAATTAAAAAAATAGCTTTTCTATAAATAATTATGATAATATATTTTATGTATTATAATAATTTACATAATATTTTACTTATAACATATTGTATATTATATATTATAAAACCTTTTGTAAGCAATTTTTATATTAAATATCATTTAATATTTATTATAGCATATTTTTACAAAAAGTATTATTTATTAATAATTATATTTATAAAGTATAATATAAATATTTATATAATTACAGTAATTATTTTATTTTTTAAAATGCAAAATAATTTTCTAAAATATGATTTAATACTCAATATAAATCTTTTTTAAATAAATTTACTTGAATGTAAATTTTCGTTGTTTTGTAAAAAAAGAAAAAGCAACAACCCCATACAGAATTGTGGCGAATTAAAAATATATAAGAATAAAAAGGTAAAATAGGCTGGAAATTTATTTACATTTACCGTATAAAATCATTCAAAAAGAAAATATACTATGTGATAAAAATACATTTCAGGATTTTTATACTCCATTGTTCTTCAATAAGTCCTTCTTAAAGAATGAAGAAAACTATCAGTTGTCTTGTACTCTTTAAAACGTTTATCTGTAATGTATAATGAATTGAATACTGCTATACATATCAAATAACGTAAGTGATGACACAGCACAAAACAGGGAAATTCCCTTAATCTTTCAAATACCACGAAAAGAGTGATTTTCACGATCACGCATGCTCAAAACTTTCACCGTCGTATTTCTCAACGCGAAACCTCATATTAGGTAATACGACCTTGACATCAAAAGAAAATTTCAATGAAATTTTTAAAAAAATTTTAAGAGCATAATTTTAAGTGAATGCCTTCAAACTTCACATATAGATTGCAAACTATGGCAATTTTTAAACAAAAAAATGAAATAAAAAATACTACATCGATTAACTCTCTCAAAAAAGGTAAAAAACGAAAAACACAATTTTTTAAAAAAACCGTACTTTTTAAGCAATTTTTTCAATCTTTGTACAGATTACAGATAATACCGCTCTACATACGGAAAAAAAGTTTCGTGAGATTATTTTTGTAAATGACGAAGTTGTTAAATATTTGATTACAATTTTAAGTATTTTTTGAAAAATCGTAAAAAGAAAAAGTTTTTGACATTTTATTTTTTAAATGACTGATCCTGAAAGAATCCTGAAAGCATGAACTTTTTTAGTGTTGAATATTAATTCATTAACGCGAAAGGAAATAAAAAGGGAACGATTTAGAAATCATTTTCATAAAAATGCATCGATTTTGACTCATTTAGAAAAAATCGTGAAAAATAGAAAATATCATTATTTTGTAAAATAATTAATTCGCATCGTGGCGAAAAAAGCGATCTTTCCGATTCTGTAATTATTTTTTGTCTGAGTTTGATAGCAAGATTAGATGGCTTTTTTAAAAACGTGGGGAAAGTCGGAATTTCACTTCGCTGAAATGGCAATGACGCTCGGAGGAATAAAAAGCCAACAGGGATAAACCAATTATGTGTTTTAAGGCTTTTAATTAATATATTTTTAACTGATTAAGATATCGGAATATAAATGGTAAAAACGGATTTCTCGAATCCTTCCCAATCTTTTGGTACCTTTTATGAGTTTCTGCGTCGTGCGGTTTGTCAGAAGATAGGCGTATATACAAACAAACAAACAAACGTAGATACGCTTATTTACCTTCAAATTTTAATAGTGTAAATGACCGTTGTCATGTCTAGGTTTAGGTCTAATACCATAAACAATTATTCAGCATTTAGTCGAGATGCGGTCAAGTTGGGTTATGCCTAGGATTTTGAAATTGGGAGTCGTGCAAATTTGTTTCAAATTACCGTTCGAACGAGTACTTCAGTGCAGGTTTATCCATTGGGCATTTGGGTGAACACCCAGGGGCCAAGATAAACTGGATTTAACCGGATCAAAAAACCCTCCTTGGATCCGCCAGTGTCAAGAAAGCCCGTAGATCTTCTGAGCCCTAGACCCGAAATTTTAACCTTTTATCTACCGCATTATGATTTACTGCGTTTTTTTTTGCATGTTATATTTCTTTTTGAATTACTATATTGAAAATTAAGGGATATACATAAAAAAAAGTACTCAGATTTGGGAAATGTAATCCGTTAGTGCTAATTAATTAATTAAAGATATTCAACTGTAAAATCAATTATATACGCTGTTCACTTAAGATAAATAGTCAAATCGCTTTCTAAGATCTTCATTAATTTACAAAAAAACAAAAAATAAGACACTTAAATTTTGACATTAAAAATTTTTCCGGGACAAAAATAATAATCCTCGCAATCCGCTGAAAACGCAATTTCTGCTATAAAACTATTCACCTTCCCCACTAAAGTACTCATCATAGAACACGTGCTGCCATATATCTTGGAAGAGTGGATTTCAAAGAATATTCCTGCTAAGTATGTTCAAAATATTCGTAAAAATGGTTGTTCTATGTAATTGAATGTACTTGACAATGCATGGTTTATAGTATAAAGCATACATTGAGAGAGATTGCAAAGAGTCTTAAGACGTCTCTGATAACGCCCCCCTCATGTTGTGGCCTGCATGAAATACCTGTTACATGTATGTGGCCCGGCGGGAAAAAAAGGTTGAATGCTTCTGTTTTAGTCTAAAGTCCTAGTTTACTATACAAAACGTTGTTCTTTTTGACACTTTCATCTGAATAGTCTTCTTTCGACAGACTGTTTTAACGAGAGCTGATGTTCTCAACAAGAATGTCTGCAATGCTGTTGGTCTCAAAAAATCTCATATTTGTTCAATAAATGAATAACCTTTTGATGTCTAAATTTTCAAGAGTTTTAAAAGTCTTGGATGGGATCTTTTTTGTAGAAGAAAAGTAATTGCTGCTTTCTTCTATATTCGATGTTCATTCTACTGTTACTGATTTAGAACACACTTGAAAGGCTACAGTTTTTTGAAAAATATTTTAGATCATCTCCATTATTCCTGTATAGCTTAGAATTCCATCGCCAGTAACCTTCTTGTAAGATTAAACGAATAGCTTAAATCCCTAACCGAGCAATTTAAAACCGTCGTATAAAATAATGGATGCTTATTCTTTTTTTCATCCACTAGTCCATTATGTAGTCATGCGCTCTTGTTGTCGGATGAATATTACCTTGGTATAATACACTCCTCACACACAAAAATGAAATTAAAACATCAAGAAATAATGCACGTAGTGTTATGCAAATTTCAAGCGTGATGGTGGTGAGATTAATTTGCAAATTAATAAAAGAACAGACAATTAAAATCATTATAAACCAACTTATTCAGTGTCTAATGTACCTTCCTCGGGCAGCTTTGCAGGTCTGAATACGTCGAGGCTTTCTATCAATTATTCCACTGATATTTGTCTGAGCTAACGATTGCCATGCCATATCCATTGCTGTGCGCAAATCCTCCACTGTTTACTCTTGTGGTTCTCGATTCATGTTACGTCCAAGGAAGGATGTCAAATCCAGCCAGGCTGTTAAGAATTCGTCGTGCGACATGGGGTTTGGCATTGTCTTGCTGGAATACTGTGTTGAGTGCGCCCTGCAACAAGAGCAAAACAACAGGCTCTACAACTTGTGTGACGTAGTGAACGGCTGTCAAACGACCGTCAATGTGTACCAGAGACGTCTTGTAATAAAACATTATGCCACCCCATACCATGATGCCCAGTGTAGAACCAGTTTACGCTCTGTGAAATGGGTTAGTTTGTAACGTACTCCGGGTCACGGCCATACCTTTCGACGACCATCATTCCTCCACAGGTAGAAATGAGATTCATCGATGAACAATACCCAATGCCATTTGCTGGTACAGGTACGCTGACGACGACACCACGCCAGACGTCTACCCTATGTTGAGCGGTCAACGGTTCCCTTGGGTTTGGTACCCGTGCACATAACAATACATCATGCAATCTGTTGCGTATGGTGTGAGTAAACAAAGATCCACTTGATCATGGAGGCAATCGGCTACGGATGTCAAGTGCCATGGAGAAAAGGTCTTGAATAGTCAACTGGCGAATGCGCTAGTCTGTGGGCTCTGACATACACCTGTGCGCACCACTTCCTCTACGACGTGCAAGTACACTTTCCTAAATCCATCGTGTGGCACAACATTGGATGGTATTCACCTTGTGCCCAACACGAGTTGATGTTGTACGCATCGACAAACACAGTTCATGAAGTTCGATAATAAGGTCATGTTCCGTAATCGTAAACTGTTGGTTTTCACCTCACCGGCGTCTCAGAGACATTTTCTACTCTGCTTTGGAAGTCGTAAATGCTACGCAAAATCTCAAATGCTGTTTATGAGAAGGAAAAATTGCTACCCTTTGTAGCACGAATATGTGTACCACGTGATCAGATGCGTGCAAATATTTAATCGTTTGCATATCCCTCTCGCCACTGTCTCTCCTGAAATTTGTATGACTCTACGTGCATTATTTATTGGTGTTGCAATTTCACTTTTGAGGAATGTAGCAGCAGAGTATTTTGTTTAAATACACCTAGTGCTCTATGAGAGTAAAAAAACCAGTTCATTCTAATGCATAGTTTTAAAAATTGGAGCCTATACTAGCTTACGAGTTTTTTGAGCAAACTTAACCATACAAAGAGCGTTGTGTATCGCTGGAGTATAAAAAAAACCAATGTTCTGAACCAAAAACTCCTTATTTCTCTTTCATTTTTACATTACCTATTTTCCATTGTTATGCAATTTATGAACTTATCTCAAAGATGCTTGTATTTAAAATCATGATTTTTTAATGTTTCATATATTAAAAAAGAAAAATATTTTGTTAATTATCTTTCTTTTTTTCTAGCGGGTTTCGAAACTATATTGTTGCCTACTGCTCTTCTGAAGTCTACGGGACTCCCTGAACAAGGTATAAAGTAGTATTATGCTAAATTAAAATGTAAGGATAGTGGGAATAGTTTTTATTATGCATTGCTACTTTTTATTTTAGTTACACATTATTAGCATTCGCATCCTAAGCAAATAAACCAATACTTACGTATTACATTGTCGACCAATTTCGCTAAATAAATTTGACCGTCCTCAAATAAAAAACACAAATAATATAATTTTTTTTATGTCAATTTCTACACCGTTAGAAAAACGTTGTATGTTGCTGGATTAAAATTTCTCTCTTTCATTGTTCTGAATTAAACTCGTTAGCGTGCGTGCGTGCGTGCGTGCGTGCGTGCGTGTGTGTGTGTGTGTGTGCGTGCGTGCGTGCGTGCGTGTGTGTGTGTGTGTGTGCGTGTGTGTGTGTGTGTGTGTGTGTGTGTGTGTGTGTGTGTGTGTGTGTGTGTGTGTGTGTGTGTGTGTGTGTGTGTGTGTGTGTGTGTGTGTGTGTGTGTGTGTGTGTGTGTGTGCATTTTATTTACTTCTTATGTTGTTATTTGATTTTTACAGATTTTGAAAAGATGTTTCTCTTAAAGTGATTATTTGGAACTAATGTCTCCTGCACTAAAAAAGAAAAGCAATTTATAATTTTTCTTTCAATCAATTTATAATAATTTCTTTTTTTTTAGAAAGTTTCGCAGCCGTGCTATTTGCCATTGTATTTCTGTGGTTCTTAGGATCAAGTCCCAAAGGTATGAGGTAGTATTGCGTTAAATTAAGATGTGAGAAAAACCATATGAATACATGCTGTGAAAGGAGCGTACATTGCTGGCCATTAAAATTGCAATACCATGAAGGAGGGATCACACACAAATGTGTCATATTCCCACTGAAAAAGGAAGATACTCGGATGTACAAATGATTAGCATTTAAGCCACAATCAAATGATGCTGATGGAAGAAACGGCATCTCAAATTATGTTTTACTGGAATGAATTAAAATAAAAATTACGCGGTGGGATATTTAAAAACTTCATCAATACCTAAAAATCGCATAACCAAATAAAAAACTTTCTTTGATTTGCTGTCATCCGTGATGAGAGATTTTGAATTTTGGTCGTTTGTGAGAAGCTCGAATTATGTCTATTATAAAAACGAGAAACGTCTATGAACACGTGTCGGAATTCAGACCGTGGCTTTTCGAAAATGCAGTTAAAAGTTCCACGATATTGTCGCTTGCAATGATCGAAATCTAACAGCTATCATGCGAATATGGAATCAGTTGTTTCAAGGAGGTCATATACAGTAGCGTAACGGAGAATATTAGAGCTAAATTATTCACCCGTGTAAAAAAATATAGGTTTTATGCCCCGGGTTAAAACTAGATCTTACAAAAGGTACGTCATTTTTACGTCAGTCAGGCTTTGGGTCCAAACACAAAATTTAGTTAAGTATTTGTTATTAATGATTAATTTATTAGTTAATGCTAATTATTTATTCAGAATTAGTTTTTTATCTACAAGATTGCCCCGGACACCCCGTGATTCTGGGGTTGTGGGGGTGTACGTTACGCCACTGGTCATATAGGATTTCTAACGCCGGAGAGGACAGACATGGAATCAAATCTACTTTGCAGAATTGTGCTGCCACTTCACGGATACTGTCAGAAAATGCGCTTGTGTATAGCATGACAAGTATCCGCATGAATACGAGTGACAACGTCTGAAGCAGCACGGACTATTTGCACGTCGACCATCATTGCGGCTTACCTTGGTACTGAAACATAGAGATGCTGGATAACAGTGATGCACCGAATGACAGATCTGGATACAGGAGTGGCCCCAAGTTGTCTTTTTCATTGACGATTCTATATTTAGCAGATATCTATATTTTTTGTCTCTGCGAGCAGCATTACAAATGGGAGGCATAATAATTACTATTATTTTATTTATTTATTTTGCTTAAATTAGTATACAAAAATTTAATACGCACGTGGTTTTATAATTAAGATCGCCTATTGTAACTTCAGCGTCAAAGTGATATTGTTAAGGGGGGGCGCGAAAAAAAAATTTTAGAGGTATTGAAAGTTTGAGAAGCACTGATTTAAGCACAATCAAATGATGCTGATGGAAGAAACGGCATCTCAAATTATGTATTAAATAAAACGGTGGGTTTTCTCATAATTCGTTTTTAAATTTAAAAACGAGAAACGTCTTGAACACGTTCGAATTCAGACCGTGGCTTTTCCGAAAACATTAAAAAGTTCCACGATATTGCAAATGGGGCTATCATGCGAATATGGAATCAGTTGTTTCAAAGTGTCATATACAGTAGCGTAAAATGTTTAAAATATAAGCATAATTTTTAAAATCATAAGCATATGAAAATTCTATAATAAATATTAAATATTTTTTGCGTTGCGCACGCTATTTTCTGGATAACAGTGATGCGCGAATGACAGATCTAAAAGAGTAGCCTCTGATGTATAAAATTTTATAGAATTATAAAATGCATCATACTCTTTTAAACCATACCTAATTTTTAGTATTACATGTCTTTTGTATTTCAAAATATTGCATAATTTTAAAATATTGCAATTTTTTAAATATTTTTTTAAAATGTATTTTTTATTTATTAAAATATATAAATTATTATTCTATTTATATGAAAGTAGCTACAGTGTAATAAAAATACATTTATCTTTATAAATCAACTTATAGCTAGTAATTTAAGCTACTATTTTAGAAAAAAACATGCGTGACGTAAAAAAAAACTTAATAAATATTTCTTTTAGAAAATTTTCTTATATTCATATGCTTATACTTTTAAAATTATGATTATATTTTAAACATTTTATACTTTTCTGAAGCCCCATTCCTTTATAAATAATGTGTAAAAGATTCGAATTATTTAATTTATATTTAAAAGAATTATACCTGTTTGAAAATTGTTTATATTTTCAGATCTCTAAAAAAATTTAACACCCCAGAGACCCCTAATATTGTGATACGGTCACTTGGTGTGATGGCACGAAAAGTCATTGGGTACACAACACAAACACCTCTTGTTGTCGTCGTCGGTAATCTAAACAGCCGAGGTTACATTTCTCATATCTTAAGGTCCGTGGCTCTGTTCTATCTTTGAGGCCTGAGAGAACGCCATAGCTTATTAATAGAAAGCAAAGACTTCAAGTCTCATATCGTGTCGTGACTTTTCTCGACACAGAAAGTTCTTAACTGTTGCCCTGGCTAGTACTTTCTCCAGATGACCGACTGTTGTCCATCGCGCTTAAGCTATTACAATTGATGAAGTGTGGCTAGGACTTATAAAGAGGTGTGGCCGAAGACTTGACCGTATCTGTCATCCAAGCCCAGTTCAGTTTGATACCTAACCGGGTTAGAACCATTTTAGCTGCTATAAGTAGACCCTGTATACCCTCTAATTATCTATAAATTTCATCATGTTTTCTTTGTATTATGGTGGATTTTTACGGGTACAATAATTTAAGTTTTGCTATTTGCTTTCCTTCTTTGTTTTGCAATTTTAATGAAAAGCAGTGTATATATATATATAGTGATAATTTATACATTTTTTAAACTTTTTTTTTATTGTTTTCAGTTTCATTTATTTTTACACAAAATAAAGCGAAATAATTCATATCTACCTTATTTTATGCTATATTGACCCTTTTTTTTACTACTTCTATCACATATTACTCTATAACCATCACTATATTATTCAGTTATATCAACTTTTAATTTCAAATTAATGCGGAAACTTTGATTTGATATAATATCATGCTTCATGTTTAAGTAAGTAATAGCCCGCAGGTTACATGTGACCTGCTAAGTCTTTTGTGGCCAGCCAAGACAGAGGAATCCGACTTGTGCCAAGATACTAGAAAAGCCACATCAATACGTATGCGCAAACTAGATATGATACCCATTGTTTTTTCAGTTGATATACACTGGTGTGCAAAAATTAAGGACGAGACGGTTTTTTCAATATAACTTTGTACAAAAGCTTTCCAAATCAACACATTTAATATCCCCAATACGTAAAATGTGGTAAGCAACACTTACTAAAAGAGAAATCAGAGGGATAAAAAGAAGCTTTATTGAAAAAGTAGCATGGAGCGCAATGCGACTGAAGGCCGAAACATCCCTGTGATGGGTGTCCAGCAAGAAACATCCGGTCTTTAGTAGGGGATATGATCTCCCCTGACTGCTAGGCAGGTTTCACAGCGTCTGCCCATGCTGAGAATGAGGGTGTCAATGAGTTGCTGAGGCATTGCTGCCCATTCGTCTTGCAGCGCCAATCGAAGATCCCAAATCGTTACTGGTGGTAAGATACGAGCTGCATAGAAAATCCCATACATGCTCGATGGTATTGAGATCCGAAGATCGTGCCGGCCAATCCATACGTTCAATATCCTCACTCTCTAAGAGCTGTTCGGCAGCTACTGTGCGATGACATGGTGCATTGTCGTCCATGAAAAGAAAATGCAGACCCATAGCGCCTCTAAAAAGACGCACATATGGAAGAAGAATCTCGTTACAATAACGGGTCCCGTTGACTGAACCTGCGTCGAAGATGTGAAGGTCTGTACGACGACCAAGCATGATGCCTCCCCAAACGAGAACACCGCGACCTCCATACCTGCCCCTTTTAATGATGTTCGAGGGATGATTGCGGCTTCCCCGCTCTCTCCAGATGAGTATGCGATGAGAATCGCTACTGAAACTGAATCTGCTCTCATCTGTAAAGAGTACTCGTCCCCATTCATTGTCTCTCCAATTCCGGTGTTCCCGGCACCACAGAGAGCGCCTTCTCCGATGGGCAGGCGTTAAAGGTACACACCGTACAGGGCGTCGTGCAAACTGACCACCACCGTGCAGTCTTCTGGCCACGGTAAAACGCGATATCGGTCGTCCAGTCGCCTGAGTCGTGTGTCTAGCGATTTCTCCCGCTGTCTGCCGCCTGTTTCTTCTGGCCTGTAAGACAATGTACCGGTCATCTGCGGGTGGGGTTCCTGTAGTTTGAAATTGTCTCCAAAGTCGTGAAACGATGCTGTGAGCAAACTCTGCAGCCACACTTGTCACACTGCGGCCTTCCCTTCCAGATAGCAGATGTGTTCCTGTCCCTTTCAATGATGTTTGAGGGAAATTGCTCTCTCCAGAAGTCGATGAGAATCGAAACGATCTGCTCTCATCTGTGTGTCCCCATTCAATGCAATTCCGGTGTTCACAGAGAACTCCTGCAGGCGTTAAAGGTACACACCGTACAGGGCGTCGTGCAAACAGACCACCACCGTGCAGTCTTCTGGCCACGGTAAAACGCGATATCGGTCGTCCAGTCGCCTGTGTCGCGTATCAATTTCTTCCGCTGTCTGCCGCCTGTTTCTCTGGCCTGTAAGACACCGGTCATCTGTGGGTGTGGTTTCTCGTGGACGACTTGAACCCCGATAGCTGTTCCTGTAGTTTGAAATTGTCTCCAAAGTCGTGAAAAAGCTAATCTGCAGCCACATGTCGTCTAACTTCCCAATGATTGATTATTCGCCAGATGTCGTCTAACATTGATTTGCCATTTCTCGCTGAGGCAGCAACTCGGTGTGATTTTAACTGCTATACGGCGTGCAATCTCTTTGCCAGAAATCTTACACCGACAACATGCTTTATACTACTCAGACACTCCCCCATTACGTCTACCTGTATATCTGCGCATGTGCTACCGTACATCACCTTACTTAATCTCCTGATTGGTCTTTCTGTCCGCTCTGCCTCTTCGTTCAGCTGATATGCTAATTTTTCGACTTCGTCCTTAATTTTTGCACACCAGTGTAGTTAGTTTCAGTTTTGTAGCAGTAATGTATAGGATACACTTGGAAAATATATATATATAGGCACTAAAAAACTTAATTAAAATATAATACAATAAAATATTTTCCATTTTTCCGAAATGAAGATATTTCAAATTTTAGACAGAGAGAGAGAGAGAGCATGGTCCTTTTAATGTTATAAGAACAAAATTCTAACTCTTGTGTATTAAGATCCACAACAAATTCTGCAATTACCCATATTTGACTAATACTTTAAGTAATATGGGCACGATTGTGCCGGAAATATCTGCGCAGGTTCCATTACAAAAAAAGATAAGATCTATATTTATCTTTTCTTATGATTTGCCAAACATGGGGTTTGTGCTTTTTTACACAAACCACATGTTTGGAAACTCATAAGATATATAATGAAATGAATTGTTATTGAACACAAACATTGAACAAATAGTATCACATAAAACGTATAAGTTTTCTTCTATAAATTAAAGGTAGTTCAATAGTGATAATCAGAGATAAACTATTAAATTACTGCAAATTATTACGAACATTAATACAAGTACAACAGTGTTTCTCAAACTGTGGAGCGCGTCCCCCTAGGGGGCGCCATAACTCTACAAGAAGGGCGCGAGCTTATGAAAAAGTCGAAAATAAAAGATTATTATTTTTTAAAAAATTATTAATTTTTACTGAAAGGAAGTAAAAAAAAGAAAGAAATACATTCTGACACAATAAAAAATAAAATACACATTTATATTGATGTGGTACTCTTATACATGTATCAGTACTGCACAATGTGTTTCATAATTAATTTAACAGTACTAAATTAAGAACAAGTTTGATAATTACCAGTGATTTCTATGGGCATCTCATAAAATTATATACAAAATTTAGCATTTATCTTGATAATTTGTATGGTTTATAATTACAGTAGCCTTGTACCTTTACGTCAAAGTATATTAATTTTGAATTCAATACATTGATATTATATGGAGGGGGTGCAAGGAAAATTATGATTGAAAACTGGGCCGCAAGTATAGAAAGTTTGAGAAGCACTGAAGTACAATATAATAATACAAATTATTACAAACATTAATACAAATACAATACAATAATACACACACACACAAACTATTTCAAACAGTATAATACAGATTATTACAAACTTAAAGAAAAACAACACTTAACGAGGATTTGCACTTGTATCATACGCAACATTCATTACAATAGAAGGAGTCTCCCTCTAACTCGACACATTCCTCTTGAAACCAGAATGAACAAGAACCACAACAATGCACTCTCATTCCTGTCCTAAAATTTTTATCATAGTAGTTAGCACCGCAAACAGGACAAATGCAGGATGCATTATGTTTTCTGGCACTTGTTACTCTGCGTTTTGTCCCTACACCTTTTCTACAACCTCCGTTCTCAAATCTCTTTTTCGTAGAAGCCAGACTTTCCGCGCTTGTTAGCTCTCTTGTGACATTCTTACGTCTTCCATGATTTTCGAAAGCATTTTTCAGTGTTGGAATTGGATTCGGCTGCTTCACAAAAGTGAGGCTGCTGAGTGAGAGGATTCAGTAGGGACAATAGATGAGCCATGTGCTGTTGTAACTTGGCCTAAGTTATAAGAAAAAGGTTTATGGAAGGAAAACAAACTCAAAAAACATGCAGGATAAAAAGATAGTTCAGGAGTAGGATTGGAAAGCATTATTTCAAAACATTTCGCTACTGCCCATTCACCCTTAATCTTATTGCCCATATTTGCTCTTTGACATCATTTAGCAGTTGGCATTACTATTGTCGAAGGGAGAAAGAACGAAACCGTCCCCCAACAGATACTACATTCACGTAAGATTGCACACATAAAATTAATAATTTTACTTGTTACATCTTAAGTAAGATAACTAAAATATAACAACCTTAATTTGAAATATCACAGGCAGTTGTACTTACATGAGAAATGCACCGTTTGCACTTCTGTTTAAACCGCACAACAACACAAACAAATTACTCAGTGTGTGTGCGTGTGCGTATGCGTGTGTGTGTGTGTCGTCGTGACACTTGAACATTGTTAACGCCGCAGTGCAAGTACACCAACTCAAAACCGTTACTTGTAATATGGGTGTTTGCTTAAATGCACCCATATCACCTTAGTGCCCATATTCTGTCAAGACTACCCAACTAATAAAAGAAAGCGTTTGTGTGTGCGTATGTATCCGCGATGTTGCACAAAAACAAAACCACAGAATAGAATGAAATTTAGCTCATTGAAACAATAGGTCATGACAGTGAGCAACTCAAAAAGATAGTTTTTTTCTAAATTCGCTTTAGATTTTTTAAACATTTAATATTTAACTCCTTGCGTGTCAGACTGAGGTTTCTAGCATCCTCAGAAATCCCAGGTATCTGGGGGTACTGAACTTGACGTTATGACGCTCATTTCATTTTTCCTTTTGATGCTGACTAAGGACCGTATTCGTTGTGTTTCGTTTTACTTTCTAAGGTTTGTGTAACTGCAACCAGCGGTGCAGCAAACTATCCCTCTAAGTGTAAGATTTTCGAAAAAAAAATGAACCAATAATAAAGTCGACAGTTGTACTACACAAAACTGTAAGAAACTTTGAATGCAAGAATTTTCCAAAAACAGCATGAAATTCGGATGAGTCCGACATCCAAAGTCGCTTTTCCACTTAGACACACTAGGCACGTGGGTAGGGTCTAACAGATTTGGGAGAGCAAAACATTGGAGAGCGAAAAAAAGGGAAAAGATTAGAATTATATGGCGAAAGTACCACCGCCTAGCGAATCATGAGATAAGCATTTCTGTTCTTAAGAGAGTAAAGACTGAAATGAGATCTACTATATGTAAAAAGAACTGGACAGTTTGATGTTGCTATGCACGCAAAATGATATTACCTTGGAAATTGAATAGAATGATGTCATTTTGCAAGAATCACAGCTCGAAGAAAACCTTTGTTGTAGAAGTATAGTGATAGTGACTCAACACAAAGAATAAGGATCTGTAAAAGTAAAAGATCGTAAGGCGATAAACGATGAAAGATATGATAATGAACAAGCTGAAAACAGTTCTTACAATAATGTATACTCTTTTCTGTAATTGCAAGCGTTTTCATTAATTTGCTGTACTCATTCACAAAAGGATGGGTGAACCGCGATGCCGCAAGAAAAGAAGGGAACAAGAGTGACTAAACTATGCCGCTATCATTTCCTTACGGTTGGCAGTCAAGACACGGTGGGTCCATAGGTGGTGGATAATGGAAAGACGCTCCAAACAGCAAAAACAAAGAAAAGGAAAATAGTAAGAGAGTTGATGGAAAATCCATTCTCAACCAAAACTGGCAAGGTAAGAACTGAAAGAGGGAGGTGTTCTGAAAATAGTGAAGGGGGCCTAATAATTTGAATTGCCTAAGGCACCAGAGAAGTTAAAAAGAACCTTGTTCATATCCAACAATTCTGGGTGTTGACTTGTCCTGATAAAGTACATCAACTCAAAAAAATTTTCGAATCCATGATTTTTTGCATTAATTTTGGAAAGAATGAAATTGGCAGAATTAACTGTGTTTTAAATCTCCTTGTTGCAAGTACTGCCAAATTTTAATTTTGTTGGGATGCCGCCGTAAAATGTAGCACAAGACTTTGCGATGGTTGCCTATGGTATTGATAAAACCCTTGCTACATTTCTAGCGCTTACATATCGCTGATAAACACTAAACACTGAATCAATCGCTTCCCTAATTTCTTCCACTACTTCCTGATTCAAAGCACTTCGTTCTCTAAATCCAGGGAGCACCCTGAGTCCTCCTGTAGCTTTAAATTAACTAATTCTTTTGTTCGAGCCATTCACAGATATCGGTCCTTTCTTCTAAATTTTAAGATGATATTCTTTCAAAGCAGCGGTATAACTGCTATTCTTTTGGTAAAAACATTTTACTAACAGAGCATGTTCTACCTTCAAAGTCCTAAATGAATTCGAAAGACACATTACTTTTATCAGCAAAATGTTTTTAAAAATAAAATGATAGGCAGTTTTATATTGTAAAGGGGGGGGGCATTTTAATAACCTTAAACGACACCTATTGAAAACAAATTGTGTGAACTAATTTTTTTACTTTTCAATTCATTTTCTCATGCTGTAAATATAGCAAATACCGAATTTCTTCAAAATACTCCCAATATAGCTATTCTTCTACAATCTTTCAAACATTTGCACGTTAATTATAACCACCTTGTTCATTTCGTTTGCATAAATTTGAGACAATTGTATTTCAAAAAATTCTGAAGTAAATAAATCAAAATTACCTATTATAATTTTTATAAAGTCCTCCACGAACGTACAATAATATCTCATATTTTACCGATTAATTTTCCCCGGGTCACTCAAGGAACATTAAAATGCATCCATAATATTTTAGTTACTGTGGCGTATTTCTCTCAAGTTTGCGCGACTTCCCATGGAAATCATTTTATATTAATTTTTGAGTGTAACTGAGTTTAATTCTGATGTCTTATTTAAATACAATTAAATTAAAATTATTAAATTAAGGCAATTTAAAATGTAAATAGTCAACGTCCTCCTTCAGTGGGTAACGGTAAAATTATCAAACGTTGATTGGTCCGCAAAAATAAAAAGGTTGGGGAACGCTGTTTTAGATGGAATATGTTTTTTTTATTTAATCGCATGGCTATTCATTTATACATACACTATTTTATCCGACAATGAAACAGCTTTAGGTGTTTTTTCATACAATCTATACATAAAAAAGTAGCTTTAAAGGTAGATAGGAAAGAAATAGTAGTTAACATATACCAAATTTTGTATTGGCCTAACTTTGTAAGCTTTTGTTGAAAACTTTTAGAAAAACTAAAAATGTATTTTAAAACGCTCATATTCTAAATAGTCTTCCTGGTTTTAATAAAACATGAACTTCAAGGACTCCATCAAAAAGAATGCCATTTATTACTCCTTTATGGCTTAGAAGCCATCCCCAGCACCCTCATGTAACATTAGAGAGACTAATTTAAATCATTAACCAAACAATTTAAAATCGTCGTTTAAAAAAGTGTAAGCTCAACGCTTTTCATTCAAAAATCGTTAGATGTAATTTTCAGCTCTAATAGGCGAATGATTATGTCGTAGATATATTAATAACAATATATGTTATAGTTCTAGTAGACTTAAATGCTGCGTGAATAAAAAGAAATTCAAAATTATTTTTGTACATAATTACATATTTTTTTTTGTAATTACATTATTTTTTGTACATATATATTCATTATATCTATTTATTCACTGTATTCATTATATATCTTTCTTTTTCCAGAATGTATACGATTCTTGCTGTTGCCTGGTTTACTTCTAAGCATCTACGGACTCAATCTAACAGGTATAACGTAGTATTAATCTAAATTAAAGTATAAGAATAACCATGTAAGCACACACCATAAATGAAATTTTTTTTTAATTTATAATTTCTCTATGTTCTGATTCAATTTTCAGATGCATTTATTTCTACAAATAATTATAAAATAGTTCTTATATATTTTATATTATTAAACCGATTTATATAACCTTTAATACTTTGTGACGATTATTATCCTATTTAACTCATAAAGTTTTAATCTCTAATTAAAATGATAAAAATTTTGATACAATTTGAAAGTGCTATGCATTTTCATTCCGCTAGAACAGGGGTGGGCAGACTTTTACATCGTATGGTCAACTTCTGATTTCTACAAGGTGTTGTGGTCAACCCAGTGGCGTAGATGTAGTGAGCTAAAAAAAAATCTATAATATTTATATTACGACAACAATAAATACAAAATATGTACTTACCGACATAACTACATTAAGGTATCCCACTACGTTCGGAACCGTGAGTTTAAAAAAAAATGCATAAATGGATAATTTTCATGATATTTAGTGTCACTTAGATTATACTACATGTATAAAATTATTTTAAGGACATTTTGACAAAAAAAATATTTAAATGCAATATTTTGGCAAAAAATTAACTTAGAATAATCTTTTTTTCAAAATGTTCTCCTTTTGTGAAAAATGTTTCTAATAGAATAATATTTTGCCTGTGTATATAGCTCAGACCTCTTTACAGAGGCTCAACTATGATTTTTGAAAATTCACATTATTTACACAGTTACAACCAATTCAAATAATTATCGCCGTTTTTTTCTTAAAATTGCTTCCCTCTGTTGTCGTAAAATATGGATGAACCCACTTCTAAGGTATATATTTCAAAAATTCTAATTGTGTCTCTATACAGAGGTCTGAGCTATATACAGGCAAAATATTATTATAATAGAAGCATTTTTCACAAAAGGAGAACATTTTGAAAAAAAATTATTATAAGTTAATTTTTTGCCAAAATATTGTATTTAAATAAAAAAAAATTTGTCAAAATGTCCTTAAAACAATTTTATACATGTAGTATAATCTAAGTGACACTAAATATCATGAAAATTATCCATTTATGAGCTTTTGCAAAATCTTGGTTCCGAACGTAGTCGGAAACCTTAAAAAAACCCATGTTTTAAACCACATTTAAAGAAAAACGCAAGATACAAACAAAAAAATAATACTTACAAATTTAATAATATCACATGATGTATTTATTATCAAACAATTCAAAATACATTAAAAAATAAATCCTTCCTATTTAAAGTTAGTTTTCGTAGTTATAGTCAGTAGAGGACTTAGTCTATATACTGTCCGCAAAAATCTTGAATATATTCCGGTATATAATTATTAACTTCTGATCTTGCTCTGGATTCTAAGTGGTCGTCTGTGAAATGGAAACAATATGTTGTTCGTTGGAAATGCAGATTCACACAGGTAGGTCAGTCTCATCGATTGTAAAAAAGACAATTTTCCAGTCTGTTTGACGTCGTTGTTGCATAAAAATATGTCCTTCTTAGCTATTAGTAAAGGCGGTCACCCCAAAATGTCCTGGTGGTCTTCCGGTCGATCGCGATCGAATTAATGCCCACACCTGTGCTAGAATAAAGTTTAATATATTTATATTTTGTCAAACATTGCTAATTTTTAAAAACTAAACTCAGTGACACAACAGCCCATGAGGGCCAAGGCGTAATGTTCTTATCTCAGTTTTCGTGACCTTGGGCACTGAAGTACATGAGCAAATGTTCCAATCAGGTGGTCAGTCTGACATGAAATCCCCCCCCCCAGTATTAAGTTCCCATGCAAGCTTGGGACTCATTTATTGACCCACTGAAGGAATGAAAGGCTGAGTTGACCTGGTCCAGCACGGGGTTTGAACTTGGGATCTGTGGCGTAGAAGAGCGACACGCAACCACTCAGCCACTGGGCTTCGCTAATTTGAATAAAAATCCACATAATTTGAATTTAAAAGGACATACAAGTTGCAAATTGACATTTTGTTCACTTTTCGTAAAAAAATCTTTCTATTATAAAAATATCTAAAAAGCATCAGTTTTGTCTTAGTGTGTGTAAATTAAACAGTAATTTAAATACCTATTTTCGAATACTGATGCATGATAAAATTAGACTTTGTTATTTTATATTATGTGGATATAAATGTATGTGTGATTAATAACTTAAGTTAATGTTTACTTAAAAAATTAGAATCTTATTTATTTATCATATTTAATTCATACATCCGAATGCCCTACTTCGAAACGAGTCTCGTTTCTTTTCAAAACGATTAAAACATTATTTTGATAAATGTATTTGTGATTTCTTGTTATATATAAAAATATTAGAACTTGAATTTTTTTTAGATTTATTGGCGATTCCAAGTAATAAATACCATAATGGCTTGTATGTGCCTTTCTAAGAGCCGAATTAATTTCACTGTGATTATCTCTAGTCCTTCTTAGAGTTGTATTTTGTGTGGCCAACGGTGTACATATATCCTCATTAACTTACTACGTAACATTGAAAGATTTAATATTTTATGAACGTCGTATTTTGAAGCTGCTCATAAGCAATTGACGATGGACCTAGTAATTTTGAATCTCAGTCAAGGGACGAGGGCGATGCTTGAGCTGATACCTACAGCGTTGTATTTTGCTGAAGTATAAAAATAATTATTCTGTTATCTAGACTCTTCATCCATTTTTCGTTTTATCTACTTAGTAGAACACAAAAATTCACGTACTCAGTCTACAACTAAAAAAATATTACCAACTAGCTGGTATACCCGTTCTTCGCACGGGTGAACTGAAAAATTAAACAACCCAAATTGAAGGATAAAGAAGTTTTTAATGAGTTAATTTTACGTGAATTGCAAATTAAACAAAAAAAAGCTTTTGGCCTAACTCAGGTAACAAAAAAAAGAGAGAAATAAAACATCTTTGTTAAATTTTAAGTATGTAGGTCTAATAGCTGATAAAAAGGATTTTTTTTAAATTTATAACTCCCCGTAACACTCTTGAGGGTCGATTTTTGAAAATACATCCCTAAAATGATCTCTGCTCAGCAAAAGTAACACATTGTTAAAAGTTTTGTCTAATGAATGCTTAAAATAGTGTAAATAATTTTATCTGAAAGTATAATACATTAATATTACTTTCTGTAGTATTTATTTTATGTTAAAATTGTAATATTCGCAAGCAACGCCGTTTCTTAAATTATAATGGCGATTCAATGAAAAACATAGCGAAATGTTAACGATAGAGTCAAGTTGGCAAATGCCTAGCTATTTTCATAGCTCGAGCTTTATTAGAGCTTTGTAAGATCCGCCGTGTAGGGGAGCGATGCACGTTGAGAAAGTTTATTTACTTTAAGTAGTAGAACTGATAAAAGCATTTATTTTAAGAAAGATCAATTTCTTACTACCAAATGTGCATAATAAAATCATTAAAAAAAATTAAAATAAAGAGATTTATAACAACCTCTCCCTTCAAAACTTAGTTTTGAATTAATTAGAAGCTAGCCCCTTTTGTAGCCAAAACAAAAAGAGTTTTTCACAAACAAAAGATAGATATATGCTGTGGTGGGCTTTTTTGCAGCGCAAGCCAGATTTGCTTGCAGATGCCAGAATTTTTTCCTACTTACTTGACATATATCGTTATATTTTGGACACTTTTTACAAATTTTTATAAATTATAGTCTATGCTATAAATTATAGCCTATGTGTTATTCTGATGTATAAGCTATATTATTGTAAAGTTTCATTAAAATCCATTCAGTTGTTTTTGCGTGAAAGACGCCCAAACATCCTCACAAACATTCACATTTATAATATATCTTAAATTAAACTGTTGAAACACATCCTCCTTCGAAATAAGACCCTTCAGTAACAGCAAACATTTTCCATGGCTTGTGAAGGTCATCGAAACATTTCCGGAATCCATTAAATTCATCCTGCGACGGACTTTAACTTCATCTACAGATTGGGCATCGTTTAACATGCGAATAACGATATGTTGGCACGCCCTATGCAATCTAAGACCCTTTGTCAGTATCCATTGACATGTAGCCGAGGATATTCCAACTGATTCTGCGATTGTTCTAAGCATGTTCTTACGTTCCACCGCAGAAACCTTTTCGATGTTTTCAGCGGTGCGAGAAGTCTGAGGACATCTGGAGGGTTTGTCATCTTCGACCTTTCCCTGTCTTCTCTGAAACGTCAATGCCATTGAAAAGCTTACGTTCGCGATAGTGTGTCACAGCCTTACACATGCTTCAAAATTTCGTAAGTCTCTGTAGCACTTTTTCCCAAACAAAATTTAATATTCATTATCCGCTCAACACAAACGCCATTTCTTTCAATCGCCGATGACTAAATGCATCCGCCTACAAAATACAACACCGTGGAGAGCCACCGACCTCGTGTTTTGGAATAACCTGTTTTTAAAAAAAGAGGAAGAATGCAATAACACAGAAATGTTATCGTAGTCGCTGAACTGCACAAATTTTTCACGTTGTAGTCTCAGTCCGGGAACTTTTGAATCCTGACTCGTATTTCTTATTAATCTAGTTCCAGGGTGAGCATTACGTCGATCGCGATCTACCGGTGGACCACCTAAACAATTTGGGATGACTGCCTGAAGATTTTAGTAGTTTGTAATTATATACGGAAATATTCAAGATTGACTATGCATATAGACTATATATATATATATGTTTTCCACTGTGTGACTCTATAACAACAAAAACTAACTTTAGATAATAAATGGTTTATTTTTATATGTTTTTGAATCATTTCATATCATTATTTTTGAGGCAGTTATTATTATGTTTGTATCTTGCGCTTTGCTTTAAACGCGGTTTTAAAAGTGTTAGTTTTTTTCAGTTCCGCAAGGAAGTTACATCCGTTTTGTAGACTTTTTCCTATCTCACCACACCTACGACTCTGGGAATTGGCGAACCGAAGAATTTTTCGAGAGGGGGTGGGGATTCAAAGTCCACCATTTTCATATCATACCCCAATACGCCGTAAAACATTTTTTTTTATTTTGTAATTGTCGGGAACAAAACACAGGGTGACCGCAACACCTTGAAAAAGTTAGAAGTACCCCGTACCATGGAAAAGTCTGCCCACCACTGATCTAGTTTATGACACAATTTTGAAAATTCCCAATTTCCGCAAAGATGCTTGTGTTTAAAACAATGATTTTTAGCTGTTTCGTACTAAAAAAATAAAAAACATGTTTTTTCTAGTGTGTATCGTAATCCTGCTGTACACTAGGGGCCTTCTTCGGAACCTGGGATTCACTCCCGATGGTATAAGAAACGATTCATATGCTTCAAGATGGCAAAGTGAGATTCCCAGGGTCAGAGCTTGTAGCCTCTTTACGATTTGTCAAAGAATTGGAAGTTTTGATTGGAAGCTCGAAGTCTTACTGATCTTCATCTTACTGTTAATCACCCATTTTCACATACGGTCGGAGCTCTATTTAACGAAGTGACTAAATCCCGAGATCGTTCGTTAAAAAGAAATTTCGTTAAATAGAGACATCTATTTTAATTTACTTTAGAAACCACATAAAACAAATATTTTAAGTCCATAAACACTATATACGAGGAGTGATTGATAAGTAAGGTCTCCAATAGTATAAAATAAGTTTCCGGCAAGGTAAAATAATAACAAAGGTAACAGAATGAAGGAAATTTATTACTCTCTTACATATTGAAAACCCATTTCTCAACATAGTTACCCCTAACAACATAGTCACCACTAATGTGTTCAATCCTTCTATCCATTTCTTCATTCCGTTCATGAAGAAAGATTCTGGTTGGTTGCGTATCCATTTGCACACGTCTGCCTGAACCTTTGTACCCTGGGTTCATCGTTATGATCCAGAAAACAAAAGGCAATCTGTGTAATATCGTCATACTGTTCTCCGAGTGTCAAGAAATTCAAAAATTTAATGTCAGCAACAAAAGTCATGCTCATCATCTTTTGAGGTGCAAGTGGTGAGTTCTGCACGGAATTTCTGACTAAAGGATTGGCGGCGAAAGGTACTACACTGCTGGACAATTGCTAAGGACGGATCACAAATTGCTATGTAGCATAACATTAAGCGAGACATGAGGCCTAGTAGGATAAAATATAGTTGCCACACTGTTCAGACGTTAGAATAAAGAATATTTATTGTTCTGGAAAGTACAAAAGCTGTGAAACATCTGAGAGAAAAAAAATGCTCATTTGATCTGCGTACGGAGAAATGAAACAATGCATCTAAAAGTCAGCAGGCACCTTAAAGAAAGGTATCAGTACGGGATATGTCCACCGTGGAGTGTGATGCAACATTCCACACGTCGTACCATACTTTGCACAACATTATCCAGCAGCTGTTGAGGCAATTTATCCCATTCTTCTGTGAGTGCACGGATGAGGGTGTTCTTGTTTGTCGGAACATAGTTTCGACCAGCAACTTGCCTCCCCAAAGCATCCCACACATTTTCAATGGGGTTTAGATCTGGAGAACGCGCTGGCCATACGAGACGTTGAATACCCTCGCTGTCTAGACAATCCTGAACAGCGAGTGTTCGATGAAATGTTGCGTTGTCGTCCATAAAAACAAATTTATCACCGACAGCACCACGGAAAAGACGAACATGAGGAAGTAGAACTTTAATGTATCGTTGGCCCGTCATAGTCCCATTCGCAACCACATGTAGGCGCGTGAGGCCATTGATCATGATGCCGGCCCACACCATGATACTGCATGTCGGATATCGGTCCTTTTCCTGGATATTTTCTGGACGATAAGCAGTACCAGTCTCGCGCCAGATCAGTTGGCGTCTACAATCCGATGACAGACTGAACCTACTCTCATCTGAGAATAGTACGCATGTCCAGTCCTGTTCAGTCCAATTGTGATGCTCACGACACCATTGCAAACGGGCAGTACGGTGCTGTCTGGTCAATGGGACACACACAACAGGTCTGCGTGCGTATAGTCCTCCTCCCCTCAAACGTCTGGCAACAGTTTTTCGGGAGATCTGCTTTCCTGAGGCAGCAAGAAACTGATTTGCCACCTGCTGAGCTGTGGTGCGCCTGTTCCTTTTTGCTGATAGGACGATATATCTGTCTTCTGCAGGCGTTGTACTTCTAACACGACCTCCCCCGTGCCGTCTACTACACATTCCAGTAGTTTTAAATGACTTCCACAGCCGTGAAACAACGCTGTGAGCGATGTCGAACTCCCTGGCAACATCTGTTATTTTTCGCCCTTCTTCGATCTTTCCAATAATTCGGCCACGCATAAAATCATCTATGTGATGTCGGGAAAACATGCCAAAAATTTTAAGTTTGTCTATTAAATCTTTCCTGTAAAACTTTGACTTGAAACAACAACTGTCCACACGCGTCAAAACCTTTAAAGCTCTTATGAACGCTATCACGTGATGAACAGACGTGGAAAAAAATTTACATACTCATACTTCTTCTTACTAATATCTCGCACTTATTCTAATTTTCCACATTTTGCTTCCTTTCATTTTGTGGTTGCTATGGATGATAGAGTTATCCGTCCTTAGCAATTGTCCAGCAGTGTATATGCAACATTAAGATCACTCAAGCAACGCATCCGCAAAATCAGACCTGAATTGATTGATTGAATATTAACGTTGCACTGTTCAGCTACACGAGGGCTTTTGGCGACGGACCACGTCATTTTGAATCATGGTCAAGTGACGTGGACGACACCTGAGCTGGCACCCCCCTCTCCTAACTACCACACCACACCAACGGGAGGACGTTTCAGCTCTCAACAGATTTAACGTGCATCGCTGCCCTACACGGCGGGTCTTTAGTGATACTGGGCTCGAACCCGTGACAAAGCAAGCCACGGTCCGATACCTATACCACTCGGCTACCGCGGCCACAAATCAGACCTGAAAGAAACGTCTGTCTTTTGCATCACTGCAATGCAAGACCGCATTGCAGTGCACAAACACAAGACGTCATGGAAAACTGAAATTCACAGTGGTTCCACGATTTTCTAACAGCCCAAATTTGGCACCGCGGAAAATAATCCCCCAAAAAAAAAATTGAAGGAAACTTTGAAAAGTCAACGTTTTTCAACGCATGCCGAAGTTCAGGCAGCCGTACGGAAATGGATGCGCAACCAACCAGAATCTTTCTGCATGGACAGACGGAATGAAGAAATGGATAGAACGATTGAACAAACGTGTAGCTGTTAGTGGTGACTATGTTGAGAAATGAGTTTACAATATGTAAAAGTAATAAATTTTCTTCATTCTGTTACCTCTGTTATTATTTTACCTTGTCAGAAACTTATTTTATACTATTGGATACCCCTTATATTACTTATCAATTACCCTCGTATTTTTAAAAAAAGTAATTATTCATTTTTTTTTTGAAATTAATATGTATTTGTTTTGTATCTTACCAATCAAAAAGGAATCTGCAAGGAAGACCAGAAAAAAAAACTGTCTAGGAATACATTGCACACACTTTCAACTTTAAAAAATAATTTTATATTAAAATTTGATTAACTTTAATGACATTTTCTAATTTTAAGCCTACAAGTAATTTTTTTTAACCATACGTTTTTTTATAACCAGTAATTTTAATCATATACATTTTAACACATACGTCCATAAATTTAATTATTAATTAAAGTCTCTGTATTTCATTTGCGCTTTCCTTTTTTTTTGGGGGGCAATTTTAATGCTGTTGGTGAGTTACGCGCTAGGTAATACTAGTTAAAAGACAGAATTTGAAATGTTCAGAAATATTTTTAAAATAGGGAGAAATAAATTCGAATCGTAAGAGAAAAAGTTCGTTAAATAGAAAATGCATTTCGTTATTTATAGGTTATTTTACGAAGAAATTTGTAAAATGTTCTTGGTTCCAAGAAAAAGTTCGCGAAATAGAGGTTCATAAAATGGAGGTCCGACTGTATTTATATTCGGGATCCATAATAGATAATCTAGATTCTAGATTTAAAAAATACGACTTAATATAAGCAAAAAAAAAATTTTGTTTTGTCCCCCCCCCCACACACACATTCAATTATATTTTGTTAGCCTGAATACTAATGTTTCAATGCATTAAAGAATATTTTAAAATGTTCCTATTGCTAACTAAAAAAAAGTAAACAATTATTAGAGATTATAATTTAGATAAACGAAAAAGTAGAAGAAATGTATTGATTTATTGGATTATATTTGTAATAAATACAATTGGTAAAAAAAAATGTTATTTATTTTAAATTATAGTTATATTTGATGGCTCAATAAATTATTCATTTAGTGATGTTGCCTTTCATTTTGATACACACATTTACCTATGCTAAAAGTAAAGTTTAATATGTAATCAAAGAACGATGGTTCAACACGTAAAACAGTGAATTTGAAAAGAATTCTTTCAGATATGTTGTTAAAAATTTAACACAAAATTTTATTGCAATAATATTACGAATTAAAAATAATACATGATATCAATGTTTTTTACAGATATAAAAATACTCAACTAAAAAAAACCACGAAGAATTTAATTAAAAAATTTTAATTATTTCATTTTATTTTATTTAGAATAATATTAATTAATTAAAATTATTCTAAATTGTTTTTAAAAAATTACTTTGTGTAATCAGTTGCGCCTTTCGAAATGAACACTTTTTCTTAAAAATAATCACTTCGAAAGCAGTGTAATGAGAAGAGTTGTGCATAGAAAGAGGCATATATTGATGCGACGCTATTTTAAACTTATTTAATTTCTATAACTTTGAACCCAGATTCCTAATTTCACATCGCATCATGACAATTAATTAAGTTAACTAATTCTAAAATTAAAACACTCATCTCACAATAAATCATACACTGATCGTATAGTTTTAAAACATTATTAAATTTATTTTTAAGCACAAGTATCTGGAAATTTATTTCTCACTACAAGATCAAAATTTAACTTAGCTTGAGAGAGGGAAAGTGCAAGGGAATGGACATGGTTGATGCGGAGTTTTCGTGATTGTCTCTAGCTCTGGGATCGGCTCTGTCTCTATGAAATCGGGGTGCGTCCCGTTTTATTTTACGACTTTTCACACAAAAATCCTAGAGCGAACTCTTTGTCTTGTCTACTTTAATTGTCTCTGATTGGTCCAGAGACCAGCGCAGAGTTACAGCATTCCAAAATCTATGGGTTTGATGAACTTTTTAGGAGCGCGGGAAATCTCTTGACGCACCCCGCAATTTATGGGTCTAGTGACCCCCAGGCGCGGGAACTTTCTGGCACACCCCTGCCGAAGGAATTTCCCTGTATGTCCGGTGAGGGGGAACTCAAACGAATTCCAAAAAACTGACTTTGAAATTTTTCTTTGAGGTCTGCTGAATTCAAACTGACTTTTAAATTCTGGCCTTCCATCAATATTTATGTATTAAATACTAAAACAGATGATTTTTGAAAAGATTGGGGGGGAGGATAGAGAAAAGAGCCGTTATTATTTTTGTTCAAGGAGATATCTTAAATTTCCCACAGTCAAAATTCTATACTGGAAAGTAATATTCCCATTTAAATTTTAAAAAATATTATCCAAAATTACATGCAACAAAAGCAAAATCTACTACCGTACCAAAGATAAAAAAATTAATATTTGTAAAAAGTTTATATAAATATCATTTTGAGCATAGCTCTTCTACCGATTTTCCTCTTACAATTTATAAAATTCACTTAACAATAGGCTATGATATCATTTAAATAGTTTTGTTATCTTGTTCCCTTTTGTCGTATTAATATATAATTTCTTTTTTTATGATCACTACCTACTCTTGATTTTTATACAAACACGCTTATAATTACAGTCTCATTTTATAGGTGGCGCTATACGATTCCTCTCCCCCCCCCCACCACCACCACAAATGCTTTTATAAATGAACTTTTTATTTTATATCTTAGATTTAAAAAATCATTCCGAAAAATACTATAATATTTCTTTAAAAAATTAGAAGTTGATTTGCCTTTTGTTTGTAATATTGCCAATTTATTTTTTGCGGTATGATCTTTTTCAAAGCATTAGGATTAAAGTCTTTTTGGCACACTGGAAGATATACAGATACGCGCCGAAGGTATCAAAACATGGAAAATAATCCAAGGATCCAAGGAAAATAATCCTTTGATCATTTAAATTCGGAAATTATGAATAGGGTGATTAGAATTATTTTCAGGACTTTTGCTATCTGCTTGATAATAATTTTGTACCTACTCATATTATTTTACTACCCGCACATATGAACATAATTTGCTTTTTTGCTCTTTTTTTTTTTTACTTGAATGGCAAAATTAATATTCATGTTAAAAATATTTTTAAGCTTCATTTAAAATTAAGTAGTTTTACTTTTAATATGTTATTCACACATTGTAGAGAGTATGTATAAATGATTAGAAATAAACTGGATAAAAAATTGCTTGAGCTTCTCAATTTGTGTCTGTGAAGATCATGCCATTAATTAATCCAAAGTTATAACCTTAACGGTCCACGATAAAACACTAAATAGTTTACCAATCTTCATAGTTAATTGGGTTCAGTAAATGAGAGATAGAGAATATATTAAAGTCACCCTATTCGGCTACTCAAGGACTTTTGGCGACGGACCTCGCAATTTTGTACCATGGTCTAGTGACGAGGAGAACACTTCAGCTGTGTGGCACACCCCCTCTCTTCTACACCACACCACACTACACCAACGGGAGGACATTTGCGCTTCGACAGATTTAACGTACATCCCCCCCTACACGGTGGGTCTTCAGTGGTACTAGGCTTGAACTCATAATACAACGTACCAGTCCGTTACCTTGACCACTAGTCTACCACGCCCACTAATTGGGTTGAAAACATTACAATAGAGCATATTTGCCAAGGTCAGTGACGTCTTGAAATTTTTTGAGGCCCTGGGCCACTATCCAAAAGTAAGCCCTACCCATGGGCGTAGCTACCGCCGTATCAATGATATGGGGCGGAGCCCCCAAGCTACAAAGGCCCAACATGTGTAACTACAGTCCTACTAACAGGGTTCTCATACCTAAAAAAGGGCCCCGAAGTAATTTTGATACAGGGCCTACTCAGAACTAGCAACGCCAGTGGCCCTACCTGCGATTTTTTAAGTAGCAGGATAACAAGCTCAGTGGCTGAGTGGTAGTGTATCACGCTTCCCCCCCCACACACACACAGGTCCGGGGTTCAAATCCCGGGCTAGGCAAGGTCGACTCAGCCTTCATCCCTTCAGTAGGTCGATAAATGAGTACCAAGCTTGCTTGGGAACTGAACACTGGGGTTTCGCGTCAGACTGACCCCTTGACCGAAACATCTGCAAGTGCCCCCAGTGCCTAAGGTCAAGTAAACTGAGATAGGCACAGTAGGCCTTGGCCCCCATGGGCTGTTGCGCCACAGAGTTCAGTTCAGTTCAGTTTAGCATACGTTGTCAAATACTCGTACAAACAGTACCTGTAACAAATAGCATAACGTCCTCAAACTTTTGCACTAAGCGATTTAAGGTATCCGACTAGATTGAAAACGTCATTTTCTGTCAAAAATCACCTTTTTATTTAATCATTTAAGAATTCAAACAATTAGCTCTCTCTTTAGAGATGAAATCGAAACCGGAAGTTGACTTTTTAAAATGCTTTTTACCGTTAATTTTCGTAGTGTCTACCCATTATAAATTTAAAAAGTTTCAGAGAATTTTTTTTTCTTTTAATCTTTCAATGCGATTGGCGACATCTCTTTCCTCTGACATCCCATGTTTTTGTTTTGGTTTGCGTCTCACGAATTTTGCTCTAAAATTTCTTATAAAATCTTGACTTTTTTTCACTTTAATTGTGCAAATTTTTAATCGTTAAACGTTTCTGAGCATTCTTCTTTTGATATTATCTTCTTAAAACGGTTAATAAAAGAATCAAATCCAACTTCTCGGAAACGCAAGTTAACTGGTGAAATATTCCCCAAAACAGTGGACGTAGCAAATGTTCAAATGAACAAAAACTGGGGATTAATTGAAGGATTTTTCGCAAAACAATGAATGTTTAAATTGAACATTAAGAGTTAACAGAATATTTGATTTAAACATTTTAGGAAGTGTGTTTTCCAATTTGTGCTTCCCCAATTGTTTTGAAAAGAATCTGTAACTGCATGAAGATTCTATATTTGGACTGGCTTTTCTAATGTGACTGTAAAATTCGCCACAAATGCAATTTTATTGTCCCCTTTTCAGCTACTGAAAAGCTAAAAAAGCAAAGTGCCATTAATCTGCAAATTACTTGTGGAATGTGAGTTATTGGAAGAGGACAGTTGTCTATGAAAAAGCTATGTGCTACGCTGAATATGCCTTGTATGACAAAGGGAGCATAAATGGTTGTTTAGCAACTTTATCCATTGCCACTGAAAAACTTCTAAGATTTGGAAATAATGTCAAAGTTTTGTAGAATTCTAAAATTCCAATCGTACATACGTGTTCCTGCAATCATTTGGGATTTACTTCAAACATGGAATCGGCTGGTGCGTACGGAATCTTTGCATGTTCTTGAACCACGATATCTTTAAAATAGGTTGATTTCTATGGTGATGGTGATTTCCACGTATGCCTTGCTGTAAAAGATATGTATGGCGTCAACAGTGTCATATCAAATATGAGTGCACATAAGATATATCCAAAAAAGAGTAGAGCAGGCGAGTAAGAAAATATTTCCAAAGTCAAAAAAAAACCTCGGTGGGAAAGGAAAACTTATCAATGTTATGATTAATAAAATTCAAAACTGTTCTAGTTATAACACCCGTGACATCAATGCTATAATAGAGGCATTTTTTCACTGTTGCTCAAGCCGGAAGAAACTCATGTATGGACCGTGCCCAACTGGAGCTTAGAACTGGTGTGCATATCAGCGAGAAAAAGCCACCGGAAAACAATATACAGAAAAAGTGCAAGCATCTCTGTCAAACTTTTAAATATTGTTAAACATGTGTACGTAAAGTTGTATGATAAGCATTTACAATAAAATTGCCTCGACGGTAAGACACAAATGCAAACTAATCTTGTTGTTGTTGCTAATGCCACCTATCAGACGGAGTCAGATCCAGGTCCACGAAATTCATCGCGGCAAAGAACTAGAAGTACACCTGTCATTAACCGTAGCTTTGAGCACCATACAGGTGACAGTACGATTTGGCTCGGTTCCACTCTAATTTTCAGGAAGAGCACCCTGGAGGTGGTCAAGGGCCTCCCATTTTTCTTTTCCTTCCACCAACCCGGACGAGAGGACTTGCGGCTAGACGGCTATTTAGAGTACCACCCCCCTCATGCCGAAAAGATACTATACATTTGCAAACACCCAAGTCTTCTCCGGGATTCAACAGCAAGGGTTTCAATGTAGCATTTTACTGGCTACCAAGTCACGTAGGTATCATTGGCAACAAGCAAGCGTACAGCCCGGCTCGGTCGGCGACGATTCGGACATGAAGCGCGTCATCCTGCATCATATTTTCACAACTTGGCAGGAATCATGGAGTCAGCAACTGGACAACAAACTGCATTCTGTGAAACTTGCCATAGAGACATGGCCAGTGAAGCCAATGCGAAGGGTCGATATCAAACTGACTCGCCTTCGCATTGGTCACACTCGCTTTACACACATGCATTTGTCGTTGGGGAAGATGCTCCAGAATGTCCTTCATGCAAGGTTTCGTACTCCGTTCGACACATTTTAGTAGATTGTCCTGTTTATAATCATCATCGCACAACCTTTTTTAATTCTTTTCTTTTAACCTTATCCGACTTGGTGCGGGAAAACCTCCACCATAATCTATTTGCTTTCCTTTTCAGAATTGGACTTTTATATTTAATTTGATTTCCAGTTTTAAATAGTGTTTTTATCGGACATTTTACATGTGTGCATGCATGTAAAATATATATGGAGATGTATATATTTTTATATTTATTTTAGAATTTTTTAACAAGTGTTAAGCGCAGTTTGATCAAAATTGCACCATTAAGCACCACATTCACTCAATTTCCGAGATTCGAATCCATGCTCTACGGCACAGCAGTCAGCGTCCCTAACCACTATACCGGATGGGTGGCCATGAATCATTTAATTGTGTGAATTCTGTTTGTGGCAAATTGCTCCTTACTGAATAATTAAGAAAAGTGTTTAACCTTATTTTATTTTCACGTAATTCTTTTTTTATAAAGTAAATACTATTTATATATATATATATATCATAAAAATAAATAAGTCTTGGACTCAGAGTGTATATAGGTGGCCGCGGTAGCCGAGTGGTATAGGTATCGGACCGTGGCTTGTTTTGTCACGGGTTCGAGCCCAGTACCACTAAAGACCCGCCGTGTAGGGCAGCGATGCACGTTAAATCTGTCGAGAGCTGAAACGTCCTCCCATTACTGTGATGTGGTAGTTAGGAGAGGGGGGTGGCAGCTCAGGTGTCGTCCACGTCACTTGACCATGGTTCAAAATTACGTGGTCCGTCGCCAAAAGCCCTCGTGTAGCTGAACAGTGCGACGTTAATATTCAATCAATCAGAGTGTATATAGACTTCTTTTATACAGGATGGAGGGCTGTAATTAAAAAAACACGTAGATGAAAGCTCTGCACTAAAAATTAAAAATCTTTTAACCTATGGGTAGGGTTTGAGCCTCCACCCGAGTGTGCACCATTGCTTGGACATGCATTTAAATTCTAGTAAGGGATCTCAGAATTAAAATAACGTCAGGTACAGCTAGGTATCACAAAATTTTTACAATGAAAGGAGAGAAGAAATGAAATTGAAATAAAAACTATATCAATTAAATATGAGCACGTTAACTTATTTATCAAGTTACTTGCTGCTAAAAATTAAAAAATACTCCACATTTTTCTAAAAAAATTAATACAAAGAAAAGTACTAAGGATGAAATGTTACTTTTCAACAAAACTTACTTTTAAATGTAGAAACTAAGCAAATTTTAATTTCAAATGGGCTGCATTTTTGGGACACATGCCTTTGATGATGCGGCAAGTCCCTCAAAAGTGAGAGCCATTACAGTGGAGGCACCATTTAAAGGCAGCTCTCGCTACCAAATTTCAATGCCTGATTTCATTTTAATTCAAGTTCTCGTTGGGTGCGAAATATTACAGATTTAATTTTGCCGAAGTACCAGAGCCAAATTAATACTCACATGCCACATAATCACATGACATGCATGCCTACTATTTTCGCATCCAGAAATTCTATCCATGTGGGATCGAACTCGTAACCTTGGGCTGATGAAATGGGCACGCTACCATTTAGCCTCCAAGCCAACGAATTTTAATTTATATTAATAACAAATGAAACTCTTGCACTTCCTTCTCAAGGGAAGGAAATATTCATAGTTAAATTCAAAACTATTCATTCAGGTAACATGCTAATTATTAATTGGTGTATATGAGCATGCCTTATTATTACAAAAATAATGACTCTATTAAATTCATATAAATTAAGAATTTAATTCCCAATACAAAAAAATATTTCTCAAAAATGTAATTAAAAAAAAGAAAACATTTTAGACATTTTTGTAACTCAGTATTTTTATCTATTTGGAAAAAAAATGATAAATGATAATTAATTATTTTATACACTTAAATGGGACATTAATGTAGCAAATAAAAAATATAAACCGTAGATTAAGAACAATATTTAATCATGCTAAGGCATAATTAAACATGAACTATATTCTGTTGAGTTAAAATTGAAATAATCGTAAAAGTTTTAAGATATAAGATATATGTGATTCTGATCTATGTTAATTTACAAATTGTTTTCTTAATGTAAGAACATTTGTAAACTGATGAAAATTTTCAAATAAAACACTGAAAGCTGTTTATAGAAAAAGTTATTTTTATTTAAAGTATATATATATATATATGTACAAACATTTTTTTTACATAATATTTACATTCCAAATATTCTTCCATTTAAAAATTATGAAAATCGTGACAATTGAAATTACTCAAAAATATAATTCTTCCAAAACTTTTCTAGAAAAAACTTCAGAATAAATAATTAACAAAATTTGCCAAACAACTCTGCCTTTCCTATAACAGCATATTTCTTTAGAGCAGAGTTTACCCAATTCTTTTTCATGAGTTTTTTAATATTCACTTAGTTTTTTTTTTTTTTTTAATATCTCGATTTTGTGACCCACCAAATCGAAATTTAGAAAAACATTAACCTGGAGCAGCCTTTTATCATGTAAATGTTTTTATTTAAAAACACAAATTATTTTTAGAAGGTTTTCTTTTTATCTTTTATCATTACTGAAACATAAATCAAAATAAATTAAAAGTTTTTAACGATAATCTAAATAAACAAAGTAAAAGAATTTTTTGAATAGATTATTTGTGCACATTGTTTTAGTTATCATGCCATCAACCGTGAAGCACACAAATTGGTGAAGTATGTGATTTCTCAAAATGGTTTCCACTACAACTAACATATATTTTTTGTTCAAGAAGTGTTCAATGTTATGTGTCATTTATGAACTTATTAAATCGAACAGATTAGGAGTTGCCAATTATTAGTGATTTGATATAGTCATGTATCTAAGTGTTTATTTAAATAAGTTTTTTTTAAATAACGTAATGTCATAAAAGTTTTTGGTGCCACTGTATCTTGTTTTCATACTTTGCAACCCTGCATTTAAGAAACACAGGTTTAAAGCAGGGGCCTCCAAACCATGGACGGTGGGTATACCAGCCCCCAAAAACCATCAACATGGTCAACCAAGTTTATTTTTATTACATAGTAAAGAAAGAACTTAAGTAAATCATATAAAACAATCAAGAAGCATAATAATTGACATTTGTAATGAAATTGAATATTTTAACTATAAATTATATAAGATTAAAAATATCCTAAAAACAATCATTGATATCATAGGCAATTAACGTAATGAAAATGAGCTACATAATTATGATTAAAAAGATATATGTAATCGTAACATTTAGTTGACAATTGTTTGCAATTGTTGATCAGATTTACTAGTAGAACTCCTTATCAATAAAATTTTTTGTATATCTTACTTTAGAAAATGTTTTTTTTCACATAAATAAATAGTTCTAAAAGTAGAAAACAGTTTTTTAAAAACATTGCAACACTTCAAATCAAAAATTTCCATTTGAAGTTCTGAAGCAAGGGATTTTGAGAAATCTTTATGATGCTTGTAATTTAATTTTAAAAAATCTAAAAAAATGAGACTCAAAATTTATCTTTAAAGCATGTAAAGTTTCAATGGCAATATCTGTTGGAAAAGAAGTCAGCTCACTCACTGATTAGTCCTGAAATGAAAATTTGTGCATAATTTGAAATTAGTATGATGAACTAACTATGTCTTAGTCCTTAGGATTTAGTGGAGAAGTCAGTGCGGTCCTTAAGCATAACAGTTTGGAGACCCCTGATTTACAATATTTGTAACCATAACTGATCCTTTAAAGTTCAATCACTACAATTAAGAGAAAAAAATGCTTCCACTTATGTGAGGATTGCTTTCAAACAAAAGAGATTTAACTAAGTCAGTCATTTCTTCAAAAGTATTTGTTGTATCAGTCTGAAAGAAAATGCAATAAACTATTAGAAATACACAGGATGATTCTTAAGTCATGGAACAAGAGTCAAGGGGTGGTATAGTTCACTAAAATATATTATTTGTAAAGGAATATATGACAAGTAATGGCATAAGCCCCCCAAAAAAAAACCTTGAAGAAAAACATGTTTGCATACAAAATCTTCCCAAAATGTTTCTTTAAATAAATGTTTTTGACAGATGTCAAAAATTATGACCATTAGTAGTATTATTAACTAAGCTAATCGAGTGATTGGCAATTTCAAAGATGTCAGGTATTTCTTGTAATCATGCATCATAATGAAAAATTGATCAGTGATTCTTCAGTATAATTATTAGAATGAGAGTCTTCAGATGCCCCCTATCATTAATCGAGGATGTATCTTTTAGAAAATGTAATTTCAAGCATTTATAATACCATAAAATCCGGCGTATAACGTGCACTTTTAACACAAAAAATAAGATCAAAACTTAAGGGTGCACGTTATATGCCAGGTATAAAAAGGATAGCTTTAAAAATAACAAAAGAGATGCGGGTAAAAAAATTTTACTTCTACATGTATCGAAATACTGTTTGTTCAAAAGAAATGACTTGTCTTGTGAACTAAAATAGCTGTAGTTCTAGAAGAAAACTATTTTGTCAAAAGATTGGGATAACATCTCGAATAAATGACTTCAAAGCAGAAGAGCAATGCATACTAATACGTCAGATTTCTTCATAAAAATGGGGGTGCACGTTATACAGCAAATATACCTAAAAAATAAAACATTTAGCTTGAAAGTATAGGTGTGCGTTATATGCCAGATTTTACGGTAAATATTGCTGAAATAAACTAAATGCCAATGTTAAACAAAAAATTTTTTTCATCGTACTAGGTCTCTACACACATTCGCCTCATAAATTCCTATACAAACTTTTTTATTTCAGTGAGCTGAACTGCTTAAAGTTAAGAACATGATTTTACAGACACCCTATTTAGTGTAAATTTCATGTGTTAAATACAATTATTACATTCTATATGTCATATAGAATTATTTCATGATATATGTAATGGAAATGGAAAAAAATTGTAAAATTAAATAGCTATATATAAAATTATAATTAAATAACTTTATACAGAATTCAATAACATGAAGAAAATTGTTATATTAATTAGTTAGAAATCCTTTTATTGTTACTTTCCTTCTAAAAAATTAATAAGATTAAAATTCTAAATTAGTAATTATGATGATATATTTATATAGTTTAAGAATAAAAACAAGTATATGTACATAGAATTAAGAGACAAAAATTATACTTACTGGTTCATGGAAAACAAAGTACACTAACACATTTGCAAGTTTCAGAACCTTGGCACAAATTTTCACTTGTTTCTGGAATTCTAGAAAGTTGATGGTTGAATCGAAACCATTCATAAATACATGGACAATTGATGTTAATTGTTTTAACTTTTGAAAGCTGCTCATTTTTTCTATTGCATTATAAGGATTCTCCATCTCATATATCTGTACAATATTTGGAAATTTGTTCAAAGTAGGTACACTGAATTTTCCAACAGCATGAACCTGCACATCAAATGAAAATAAAAATTCTTTTTACCTACTTTTGCAAAAACTTAAAACTTAATTCTCATCTTGTAGAACTGAATCCCTGATTAATACATTAGGATAGATTTCATTTATATTAATTGCTTAATAATTAAACAAATTTTTTTAATTATAACTTACTGTTTTAAATGTATCGGCTAGAGATTTTTTCAAAACTGATATAAACTCTGATGTAGATTCTTTATTAATAACAGCAACTGTTTGAGTTTCTAAAACGAAAAGGCAAAATATATTTAATACAAATAAATAATTGTCATTTAAGAAATACATATCAATAAACTATTTAAAAATTACACACTTAAATATAACATGAATAATAATATAAATAAAATTATTAAAACAGAATTGTTACACAGGTCTCAAATATTTAAAAAATAATATTTTCTCTTTTTTTTCTTTTCATTTAACTGATTGATTAGATTTCTCTCATAATTTATTGCTTTATTTTTCCTATAGTACATGACAAAATATATATTACTGTTCATAACACAAAATATATCAAATTATAAAAAAAAAGCCATTACTATAAAAAGTCTGCCCTCATTATAAAGAACAAGCTTTATTGAAAAAATAATAAATTTATATAAATTATTGAAAGAATAATCAATTATAATTCAATAAAAATTACCTTTAAGAACACCTGCAGCAGTATATATATCTTTGTGATGTGTAACCTTAAGGGAAATACATTGAATAAGATATTTCAGAGTATCTATTATTTCATGAGAAACGTGATAGTAATACAAAAATACAACAAATAAAATCATCTGTAAAATAATTAAACAATGAAGTTCTCCATGATTGCCAATCTGTTCAATAGCTGCAAAATGTAATTCTTGCAGATGCTTCACAGTTAAAAAATAATCTACTCTAGATATATTAGATTTTTACATTAATGATTGTGACATAACAAAATAGCATCTTTTAAAAGTACAAATATTAAATATTCTTCATAAAAATTTTGAATAGTTCAGATTTAGTTACAAAGTTCAAAAAATAAACAGTTTTGGAAATAAATATTGTTAATAAGACATTAAATGAAATTATATATAAGAATGTGTAATTCTTGAGCATGAAATATGAGAGAAGTACAAAAAACTATATTTACACATTTTCTAGCTTTTTCAAATTATTTTCAATACTTAGGCAATTATTTGAAAAAAAAAGGAATTTTTAAAGACTATAATTTGTGTATAATGCATCTGTTTAGTGTGAAAATTTCAAAATAATGATTTAAACTTAAAATTAATTTTATTAAATAAGTGTTGAACATCAGATAGAAGTTATAATCAAACTTAAAAACAAAACATTTTAAAAAATTTAAAGGGGAATGTAAATTCTTTAAAAATTAACTTTATAATATTATCTTCCTTACTTTCCATAAATGAGTTGAAACAGGCAGAAGTTTAGCTTTAACATTGGTATATTTTTGGACTAGATGAAGACATTCTGTTCCATTCTCCAGATCATTGGTAGAACTCTTAACAAATTAAAATAAACATCAATATATTAAATGTATTTTAAATATTTAAAATTACAATACTTTTCCAGGTTTTTATATGCTTTTTTTGCATTTTCATATGGAGAGTTATATATATTATTAACTTTTCACTATCAGATAAGATTTTTTAAAAAAGCATTATAATGTTTTGATTATTCTTCAGACAGGATTTCATTTATTAATAATTAATCAAAAAAAGCTAAGACATTTCTAGAAATAAAAGACAATGTATAAATATCACAAAGTAATAATAGAGCTCATCTTATACTAGAAAGCAAATGATGATACATTTCTACATTTAAAATAGCATTATCCTAAGTTGACAAAAAATGTAGTTTTTATTGAGTTTATTTCTGTCAGAGCAAAATCTTTTCATAAAAACATATAAAAGCTCTTTCATACTTTTTTTTATATTCAATTACATTTTAAATATTTCATTTACACTATATATTATGCATGCACATATTTTTTTATATTATTTAATTACATATATTATGTATTTATATCTTCAAATTATTTTATATAGTTATTAACATAGCAATAATAAATTAGAAAGAAATTCATGTTATATTGTATCTACATAATAAAATAATCTATTTTGCTATTGATCCTGTTTCAAACAAATTAATAAACCCAAAGAAATTTTTTAAAAAAAATAACTTGTCTAAGATTTAGGTATATATATATATATAAAAATGACAATTAAGTGTGACATGAAGTAAAAATAGAACTTTTTAAAAATATTTAATCGATGTGTGTTCCAAAATAAACTATAAATTCTTACTTTTGGGGGGGCATAGTTTTTTTTTTAAAGATTTCTTTTTCAAAAACATTTTAATCAAAAAAAAATTAATAAAATTAAATTGAATAAATTTTTTAAATGATTATACCAAAAAGATATGAAAGCTTAAGAAGTAAAACTTTCATGAAAGTAGACATTTTTAAATTAGTAATTGTCTAAGCAATGGTTTCCTTTAAAAAGTTAAGGTAAAAAAAATTAAGAAATATAATTAAGATAAAACTTTTAATGAATAAATATTTACTAGAAATATCTAAAAACATTTCCTCAACTACAATTATTTTCACATGCCATACATTTATATATTTGAATAACCGATAAAACTCTTTTTAAAAATCATTTGCATCCCAGCTGTTTCAGTATTATTTAGGGTACGGCTAAATATACCATTAATGGCACATAATTAAATAATTAACATATTTCCAAAACTAATGCTTAAAAAAATGTGGAAGCAATAATGAACAATTAACAATTTTCTACACATTGTAAGCAGTTTGATCGAAAAGTAATAAAAAATTTATAAAAACAAAAGTAGTCTGATAGTAACAAAGTAAATTATTCAATGCATTAGCTTTGCATTAAAAATTAGAAGTTGAGTGTATCACAAGTGCATTTATAAACATGGATTTTTCCATCATTATTTTAAACTTTAGCTTTGGTTTACAAATTACTTATTAATATTGCACTCTGAAGTAACATGAAGTATATTGAATCAAAAATTACATAATAAATGGGTACTATGTCATTAAGGCATAAATTTCCAAAGTTCAGAAAACTATTCGCTGTTATAACATTATTTTAATGACTACTATGAATGCTTCAAATTACAAAATATAATCAATAAGATTATATTTAATACATTAACTTTTATATATAATGCATTAACTATTATCAATATTTACGAAGGTCTGTAGAATTGGAGCAAAAAGACTTACTTACTTCTTCATATGCTTTGAAGAGCAGATCAAATTGAAATGCCTGGGGCATTTCACTAGCTCGAAATTGATTCCTATCTAAAGAAGTGTCCAAAAAGCCTTTATTATCCACTGATATAACAGTTGAAATCAATGGGCAAGTGACACCAGCAGCCTTTATGAATAAAAATTAATCAAATGTTCACAATGGAATATTGATGTTGGTAATATTCACATTATATAACAAATGAAAGCTATGTTATTGATATTTCCATTTTACAAATAATGATTTTAAGAAACAATTTAATAAGTCATAAAATCCTGTAAAATAGGCTTCCTTCTACAACAAACAAATCAGCTAAATTTAGAAGGGGATTTACTAATCAATATTAAAAGCAAAATTGCTTCCTAATTATTAGCTTAAAAACTTAGAAATAAGTTTTTTTTCAGTGGAAAACAGTTTTTTAAACTAAACTAAATTTAAGAAGTTTGAAATTATATTTCAGGGGATCAAAAAATTATAATAATATAATTATTAATATAAAGCAAGTTTTAATTATTGAAATTTGTCGATAAAAAATGAATATATTTTCTGGTGAAAAAAAGTGATTAAAAACAAGTAATATAAAAAAAAACTTTTTTTAAGTCATTCCTACTTAGGTCAACAAAGAGAAATTATATTTTAGTTACCTTTTATTAAATAGTTACAATTAATGTAAATATGTATATACATGACTGAATAACAATATTAAGTAACAAAATAGCAATTTTCCTTGCAACTTTCCATTTTCCTTTCTCTATAGGATGTTGGACTATTTTTTTTGTTTATTTGTTACTGTTTATCCATTAAGTAAATTTCACTATTCTAATAAAATAGTATAGTAAAAAAAATCACATTCTCAGAAATTAGGCCATCACAGGTGGGATACAAACCCACGACCTTTGGATTAAAAGTCCAATGCACTATCCATTGTGCTACAGGGACACAATGAACGATTTTCCTTTCTATATATGCCGTTGGACTATTATCTTTGTTTGTTATTATTTATTCATTTTTTAATTTACTTAATGAATTAATGTTTGAAAAAACGATACAAACATCAAGTGTCATCCACTACAGGTTTAAAAAAATGTATTTGAACTTGAATGAATGAATAGAAATTATTTTATTAATGATTGAAAATTTGAACAAGATATATATAGATAGGGAGAGAGTGAACTAATAGTAGGAATTGAATAAGAGAATTGTATGAAATGAATATTCAAATATGAAAATGACATTGATGGATGTATATTTTCAGGAATAAATTAGGATGACATGGATAATTTACTAATCTCTTATACTTATAACATGTACCAAAAACTTTATTTTAAACTGTTAAATATTTTTAAAAATTAATCTTTAATCTTAATCCTTAGACCTTGTTTGCGATAAAACAAGATAAATTTGATTTTTTGAAAAGAGCATTTAAATTAAATTCAAAAGCAGAATGACTTTATTCTACCACAAAAAGCCATAATCTTAAAATGACTTTAATATTACTTCTTAATGAAACTATACTCTTTTTTTTTAATGTACATACATTTGTGGGAGGGTGTGTATGTAACAACCTAACTTAATATAAATTTATAAACTTATCCTATATATTTTTTTCCTTGTATCTTACAAGGGTTGATCTGAGAGTGAAGGATGTTTTGGCATAACTAAATTAGAATACATATCAGTAGAAAACTTTATTTACATAGTAAAAGTGATACTGACTTCCTTTATTTTTTTAATGTAGTTGTTGTAGCTGTCAATGCACTAATTTTTCAATTGCAATTTTATACTCTTCTGCCACTAAGTGAGAGAGAGTTATATTAACGTCGCACTATAAGGCAACACAAGAACTATTGGTGACAGACCTTGTAATTTTGAACCATGATCGAGTGATGACACCTGAGCTAGAACCCCTCTCCTAACTTCCACACCACAACAATGGGAGGACATTTGAGCCTCTGCATATTTAATGTCGACATGGCGGGCCTTCAGAAGTACTAGGCCAAACTCATTATATGCTAGCCGCAAGTTCATGACATTGATCACTAGGCTAAAGCAGACACTCTACTGCCTCCAAAGATTAGAGCTAAAATGTCCTTTCTTGTTTGAGGTCTATCATGGGAAAGATTCATGAACTGTCTTAGCATATGTCTGAATGCATGATGGCATTCGACTTCAATAATCATCATGCACACTGGTTCTTCCTTGATTAAACATTAAAATGCAATTCCTCACTAAACTTGTATTCATTGTATCATCACAATAGACATTCTGTACTAGCCTTTATATTTTAAAAAGCCCAACATTTTGTTCATTCAGAAAATGAATGATACTACAGACTTCCTGTTTGGCAGAATGTTCAAATAGAGCAGCCATTTTTAAAGGTTACGCAACACAGATGAATGACGACTCAGCAACTAAACTTTGCTTTCATTGAAACAAGGGAAGGAGTAAACTGTTGTGCACATATTTGCGGTAACGGCGATGGACGCGGTGCGCAACTATTATTGCAATTATTAATTCCCTTTTGAAAATATTAGTATCATTTTATTTCCAATGTTAAAATAATTTGTTTTGATTTATTTCCTATTCAAAGGGGGGAAATGACTAAATAGTTTACACATGCATTTTCCCAGCAGCAAGCTCTCTCGGTTGCCTTTTCCTTAAAACCACCTACGTAAACAACCATAAAGCAGACAACTAGATAAAATAACAACTATTTCCCTTAACTTAACCATGTCATAATATTGTCCCTATTATTTTCCCAGTGTATTTTCCCTGTCTGAGAGAAATTGAGGATTCTTTTGTATTTTCTAGATTTATACTTGCAGCAAAAGGTTGCATTATAGTCCAATTTTAAATGACCAAAATTATGCAAACAAGTTCTTTGTTTTCTGCTCAGCTTTTCTCTCTTGTTAAAACTAAATCTTTCAGAATAAATTTATTACACACACATACCTATGTTATTTTTAGCCATTTAAAATAAACAGTTAAAAAATTTTAAATGAAACAATTTACTGAACTAAAAAATCAAAATAAAAAAAGTAATTATCAGCAATTGCTGGACAATCATGTTTAAGTAAATTAAATTATTAAATAGCTCATAATATGGCAATTGAAATAATCCAAAAATAAACAAAAATTGTCATCTATAATACATATTAATGAAAAAAAGCTGACAAAAAAAATGTTCAGGAATATAAAATGTTATTTAAATGGTCTTACACCATGTTCTTTAGCAGCATAAACAACTTTACTAATAACATCATCCGGAAAAAATGGCCGAACACCATCATGAATAATGACAATTTCTGGCAATGATTCACCTGAAATAATAAATATAAAATATTATATTATAAGACAAAAAAAAGCCGTAAATAAATATAAAAAATGTAACAAGAAGCAGAAAACATGCATGCTATAATGAAATCTGACTATAGCTTTTTAAAAAAAACATGATTTTAAATTTTAATTTGGCACAAAAAAATTTTTTTATTAATAAATTAAATACAAGCAATACTTTAATTGGCACATTTCAAAAAATGATTTTAAAAAGTAGGCTATATGAAAATATTACTCCCTGATGGAAATTAAAAGAAAATACTTTAATTTTACACAAATTTTTTTTAAAAAACTTGCTTAATAGTTTATATTTATTTTAAAGTATCAGAAAGGAATAAAATTTTGATGTAAAGAATTACAATAAATATTCCTTACATTAAATTTCATTTGAAAATTGTAAATATCTCTTTTTTAGTTAGAACTCTATCTTAATTTTAAAAAATTCCCTCTCTTTCTCAATATTTTAAAATTTTTTTATATACCTAAAAATTGTAAAAATAGGGGGGGGGGGATCATGACATAATTAACCTTATGTAAAAAAACCTTAGCAAGTTTGTTTCCTATTTATATTATATGTTTATAATTTACAGTATGGGTCTAACAGAAACAATTATGTTTGCTAAAATATGGGACTTTTAAGTGACCATAAGAGAAATAAGTGATATAAAAGAAAAACTATTCATTAAATGATATATCTTTCTATTCAAATACACCAGTTATGGTTGTGGTAGTGTTAACATACTTCACATTGGAATTAGATTTAAAATTACTATAATTTACTCTACAGAACCAATTGAAAGTTTATTTATTTTAAAAAATTGAAAAATAAAGCAACATAAAAAAGTTTTAAAATTACTTATAAGTCTAATAAAACACAAATATGCATTACTCATATAAAATATTATACAGTGCATCATAATATAACTGGAAATTAAGAACGGCACAAAGATCAAAATAAACAATCAAAGCGTACATATGCATAAAAAAACTTTTTTTATTTTTTTATTGCCATTATACCAATATCTAGTGCTTCACTCATACCCAGTACGACATCGTCAGTTGGTACAGGGAGACTCACCGTCAAATGACCAAGAAGTCATGCACAGACATAAATAGCATCACTTCTTTGTCTTCTTATTTTTTAAACATTTTCTGAATGTCAATTTCTGCCTAACTACAAGATCTGCTAAATATAACCAACTTATTTTGGAATTTTGTGTCAATGGCTCAGGATGAGGTCAGCATCTGATTTATATAGCACCCCATTTTCCACATGCATGTCATATAAAAAAAGACGTTAAACTCCAATAAATTTAACATGCATCAGTTCTTTTTAAAGGACATTGGAGCCCATATTAATAATTTTTTTTGAGGAAATAAATGGTTTTTCAATAGCGGAAATTAATATTCAACTCCTTCCAAGAGAAGCAGATAAAGAATAGCATTATATTTGAAGACCTGCATTTTTCATTTTCTTTAATATATTGTCAATATTATAAAAGTTCAGTAAATAAACAATGCAATAGAATTTAAAATATTTTTAAATAGCATTCATTAACTGCACCAAATGTCAAAAATATTAATTATTAATATGATGAACCTGACTGAAACCTGAATTCTGGACAATTGGTATAAAATATTAAAATTGGAACTAGTTTGTTAACCAGGGTAATGGCGCCAAGCAGCGCTTCTTGTTGCTGGAATGGAATCCAATATGGCAGCCTAGCGGTAATTTAATGATACACAATAATTTTAAAGAATTTCTTTGAAATACATTGAATGTATTTCAAATGAAGGAAGTAGGAAGAGATTGAGAATAACCTAGATCAATCAATAAATAATGAATATCGATATAATATAATATAATAAAAAGTAACATGTACTAATTAGAGTATTATAAGCATCATATAATTTTATATTATAATTTTATCATAATTAAATTTAATATTCATATAGTACGATTTAATAACAATTATTAGAAATAATAATCATGGGATGTAATTTAATAGTAATTATAAAAAAGAATAATCATCGTATTGTAAAAAAATAAAAAGAATGCATAAAAATACTCATATAACATAATTATAAATGAATAACATAAGAATAGCTATAAATGAACAACAAAAATAGTTATAAATAAATTACATAATATAAATAAATAAAAATAATTATAAGTAAATAACAGTATTAATTATAAGTAAATAACAAAATATGTAATATTTAAAAATAGATAATAAAGAAACAATTACAAATAACAAAATTTATATGATTATTACATATAGTAATAACTGCATTTTTATATTACATTATTAATAAAATAATTGCATAACATATGTTAAAATTAATAATGAATATTAATTACAAAGTACTGAAAGCTTGCAATATAAAACTTGCAGTGCAAGTTCCTTCTACGAATTTCATTGAATAAAGAATGTAAAAAAAGAAACATTTTTAAAATGTAATATAAACGATTTACAGTGATAATTAAAAGCACAACACTTATTGTTTTAAGAAAAAAAATATTCTAGAACTTACTCATATTAGAAATATCCATATTCGAAAATAGCACAAGATGAAACAGAAGACAGAAACAATTGAACAATTAGACTGAAAATGGTTAAATTTTTAAAGAAATCGTCTGAAATTAATAGGGTTACTGCGGGAAAAAACAAATAAAAGTTATTTCTAATATAAGTTATACCTATGGCAACCACATCAACAGACGATAAAAATATCAAGGTAACTAATTGTAATGTTATCGTCCATCTTGGCGAACATAAACAACAACTTGGTTCTATTACCTGTGATATCAAACTCGCACCTTAAAATTTCCTAGAGTTTATTCAACTACAGTGGAATAAAAATCCACTCGTTGTGATTCTTAAAATTGTTTCTGGTTTTTTTCTCCTCCTTTCTTAACCTAAAAATGTCCCTGCTTTTCATTTAAAAAAAGAAAGGAAAAAGACTGTTCTAAAAATGTAAGGATATCTAAAGATTTTGAAATACACTGGTGTGCAAAAATTAAGGACGAAGTCGAAAAATTAGCATATCAGTTGAACGAAGAGGCAGAGCGGACAGAAAGACCAATCAGGAGATTAAGTAAGGTGATGTACGGTAACACATGCGCAGATATGCAGGTAGACGTAATGGGGGAGTGTCTGAGTAGTATAAAGCATGTTGTCAGTGTAAGATCAGTATTTCTGGCAAAGAGATTGCACGCCGTATAGCAGTTAAAATCACACCGAGTTGCTGCCTCAGCGAGAAATGGCGAATAATCAATCTGTTAGACGACATCTGGATGCTTTTACTCGAGATCGAATCATTGGGAAGTTAGAGGAAGGCCGCAGTGTGACAAGTGTGGCTGCAGAGTTCGGAATTGCTCGCAGTATCGTTTCACGACTTTGGAGACAATTTCAAACTACAGGAACAGCTATCCGGGGGTTCGGTAGTGGTCGTCCACGAGGAACCACACAAGCAGATGACCGGTACATTGTCTTACAGGCCAGAAGAAACAGGCGGCAGACAGCGGGAGAAATCGCTAGACACACGACACAGGCGACTGGACGACCGATATCGCGTTTTGCCGTGGCCAGAAGACTGCACGGTGGTGATCTGTTTGCACGAGTTACGGTGTGTACCTTTAACGCCTGCCCATCGGAGAAGGCATTCTCTGTGGTGCCGGGAACACCGGAATTGGAGAGACAATGAATGGGGACGAGTACTCTTTACAGATGAGAGCAGATTCAGTTTGAGTAGCGATTCTCATCGCATACTCATCTGGAGAGAGCGGAGAAGCCGCAATCATCCCTCAAACATCATTGAAAGGGACAGGTATGGAGGTCACGGTGTTCTCGTTTGGGGAGGCATCATGCTTGGTAGTCGTACAGACCTTCACATCTTCGACGCAGGTTCAGTCAACGGGACCCGTTATTGTAACGAGATTCTTCTTCCATATGTGCGTCTTTTTAGAGGCGCTATGGGTCTGCAGTTCCTTCTCATGCACGACAATGCATTATGTCATCACACAGTAGCTGCCGAACAGCTCTTAGAGAGTGAGGATATTGAACGTATGGATTGGCCGGCACGATCTCCGGATCTCAATACCATCGAGCATGTATGGCATTTTCTATGCAGCTCGTATCTTACCACCAGTAACGATTTGGGAGCTTCGATTGGCGCTGCAAGACGAATGGGCAGCAATGCCTCAACAACTCATTGACACCCTCATTATCAGCATGGGCTTTCGCTGTGAAACCTGCCTAGCAGTCAGGGGAGATCATATCCCCTACTAAAGACCGGATGTTTCTTGCTGGACACCCATCACAGAGATCTTTCGGCCTTCAGTCGCATTGCGCTCCATGCTACTTTTTCAATAAAGCTTCTTTTTATCCCTCTGATTTCTCTTTTAGTAAGGGTTACTTACATTACACATGTCCTTACGTATTGGGGATCTTACGGTATTAAATGTGTTGATTTGGAAAGCTTTTATACAAAGTTATATTGAAAAAACCGTCTTGTCCTTAATTTTTGCACACCAGTGTATATTAGGAAGAATGATGAAAAACCCTATCTAAATTGTGTTCTTGAAACATTATACCAAAAAAAAAAAAAGGGGGGGTTCAAGCAACATTTTTTTTAATTCAAGATAATAATTAAGCTCATTATCTTTAACAAATAAAATCATATTTTAGAACTTAAATCTTAAGGAATTATTTTAAACTATTTTTAAATTATAAGTTTTAGTGAAATAATTTTGATTACTTAGTAATAATATCTGTTGCACATTGCTTAACCATTAACAATTATTTTGTAAAAATAAATAAGCAAATTAAAACATTCATTTTTTGTTCTTTTAAAAATTTTATTTATATGAAGAGGTTAAGACAGAAAAAGGAGAATATTTTACAAATTTTTTAAAGTCTTGAAAATGAATTTAAATTTATATTTGCAAGAGTTTTTAATCCAATTTAACAAAATTCAAACAATAAAAACAACACATTATTTCATTAATCAGGTCAATAATTACAGGTATAATACAATATGCAAATTACAACTGGATTAAAACAAAATTTAACAGTTCTGAACTGTTCAGTTATTTATAATCCTCGAATTATTTTTAATCTATTATAAATATACATAATATTTCAATACAGAATTTTCCATGAATTCTATACATGCAGATGTTTCAATAAGTATAATAAAGAACTGTTTTGAGTGAGAGAATATTACTTATTTAATTTACAAATTGAAAAACAAACATTCAATAAAAACAATGCAGGAATTTCAAAGAAAGGAATAAAAAGAATGTCTGAAAAATACTCTTTAAATCATAATTATTCTCCTTTAACGACCAATCAGGAAAGTCAGATTTTGATAAAATTCGGAACTATACACTTCAGTTGTGAAATAACATTTCTCTCATCTGATACTATAGCACAATATGATTAATTAAGCATTAACCTTTAGAAACTTGATAACCTTTCCTAATTATGATTACCACAAGGTTACTATCCTTCACAAATACCTTTTTCTTCTAAGACAACTATAACGTGTAAGAACATATTTCTATATTTCCATTTGTTTTTAATGTTCTTATGTAATATAGTGTTAACCAATACAATGATTTTTTTCTGACTCTTCTCAATTTTTTAGTCTATTTATAAAACCAATTTCTTTTCAATTCTTAAACATCTGCAATGGTTACTCATGACAGAAAAATTTAAGCTTAGATTTTGAGAAGTGATAACAGAAAGAAATAGGTCATTGCAAAAAGTTGATGGCTTTATAATTTTAAATTTATTTGCTGGACAATAAAATAGTACAATTTTAAAAAATAAATGTGTCTTCCATGTGATATGTTACATAGTTAACAAAAGAAAATATTCACACTTACAATAAGATTTAAGAGCCAGCAATCCAGATTTTATAGACTGATGTCTTGCACCAGCACCATCAGTTATAAGTAATTTATCTCCTTCTAAGTTACACATTTCACTCACTGTTTGAAGCATTAATTCAACAGAATCAGGAGCTGCTACCACAACTACCTTTTTAATAAAAGGTATTCTGCAAAAACATTTTTAAATATAGCCACAATATAACAGTGATTATAGGCGTACTTGAATTTTGTAAAAAAAATACCCATTGAAATGAATACATTTCTATTAAGAACTCAATCTTCAGTTTTAATAAATATTAAAACTAACATCATTTTTTAAAATCTCACATATCATTTTCAATTATTACTCTACCCTTTTAAAAATATTTTTAATAAAGAGTATTAATTAAAATTGTTAAAAGTTCTTTAATGAGCTACTCGGAACATTTCTAAAAGGAGAAATGATTTAACTTTACGGAAAATAATATAATTATACTATAAATATTTCTAAAATATCAGTTGTCAAATATGAATTGTAAAAATAAACTTATTTTAAAGTAACAGGAATCGGTATATAAGCTACAATAAGATTTAATTCATCCATAATTATAAATTGCAGCTAGTAAATTAATAGCTATTACTAAACTTATTTACCACAAAAAAAAAACAAGAATATTACAGTTTGCTAAATTAAATCAATTTAAATCAGGTACAAATTCTAAAAATTTATTTTCTAACAATTGATGCAGGCTGATATACAGTCAACCCTCCTATAACGCGGTGAGTGCGTAAAGCGTTATATCGAAACCGCGCTATAAGAAACTCGGATTTAACCATACAAACCAGACTAATTCGTAGCATGTTCTATGGAAACCATCTACGGCATTGTATGGAAACCACGCTATAAGAAACTCAGAATTAGTACAAATCACATCATTTGTACTGTGTTATATGGAGACCAATAAATACAAAAAATGAGATAAACTCCACCGGCGTTACTGATTTAATATAGGAGTCAACGCTTTTTGGTGCAATTCCTTAATCATTTTGTTTTGTCTACGCCATGCTTCAGTGCACGCTCCACTTTTAATTTATGCCACGATCAGTGAAATCACTACTTTTTTATTTCATAATAAAGCTAGATTTCGACGGGAGAGGTGGTGGCAAGATTTTAACATAAAATAAATACAACAGAAATAATATTAATGTATTACACTTCCAGATGTAAATTATTTACACTATTTTAAGCATTCATTACACAAAATTTGAAACAATTTTGTTGAGCAGAGATCCCGAGGAAAGGGAAAAAAAACTAACACTTATATATGTTATCCCTATCAGAAATAGCTGATGGGACGTTGTTAAACGGAAACCGCGCTGTAAGAGTACCGCATTATAGGAGGGTTGACTGTATACCTATATATTCCATGTTATAAGAGATACACTAACATAAAAAACAGGAATAACATTATCTCATAAACAAAACAAAATAGAGTATCTTAGAAATACTTAGGATAGATTCCTTTTTTTTTCCAGCTGGATATAAAATTTTGCTGCAAACAATTTTTATAAAACATTTTTCAAATTAATTTGTTTCATAGAAATAAATTTGGAAAATGTCTTATGTGCATTTAACATGTATTGAAATTTGATTAGCAGTGCTAATATATATTTAGCACAATGCAGCATTATTTAGCATGATAATGAGATGGTTTTTACATAATGAAGGTGAATATTTTCAACTGTTTCTTGGATAGATAAATTTTTTATTCTTTTTGATTGCTTACAAAAACTTAATGGCAAAAACATTTCAAATCTTATTGTATCTTTTAAATGTTGAATTGATTTATAGGTAATTTGAGAATGCAAATTTTGATTTATTATTTAAAATGAGCAAGAATTCAAGAGTAAGTAGATTAGAAAATTTAAATTGTAATTTGAAGCTTGATGAAATTGCAGCCTGCTAATAGTACTAAGATCAATTTTAAATCTCATGCTGGTATTGCTATAAATAAAATATTATATAAATTATGTATGGATGTATAAGTGGGTGGACTATCAAGTGGAATGTCATATTTTTTTGTTCGCAATCAATGATTGCTCTAAACAAGCTATTGTGTATGTTACTGAAAAGAGTTTGGTATTTTCACATAGTTTAAAGAATATCCTGCTTTTACAGAAAAAATAGATGAATAAAAAATAAAAATATGTTGGAACTTTGCAGCAAGAATTTGAATCCAGGATTGGGTATAAAAGTCAAGAGAATGTCTATCTATTTGCCAGAACAGAATGAAGCTACATAAGGATTCAATAGAACTATTGCAGAAGATAACTAAGCAATTCTGTAGGATTTTTGGATTACACTTACGATTTTGGGCGAAGTATTACATGAATCAGTCCATATGCATAATTAATGTGAATATAAACTGACAAAAGGTAACACACAGTTCAAAATGTAAACAGATAACAAATAAGGACATTTCAAAATTTTAGAGCCCTTATATATTGTCACATGCTCAGTGTATAAAGTAATAAACTGCAAAAGAAAGCCAATGTAGGAATCTTAATAGGTTATACAGTACATATATTCAAGTTACAATGCATGGCTCCCAAATAAGTAATGTGTAATTGAAACAACATGTTTTATTTAAGAAATTCCACATAAAAATTAGAGCTTATGCCATCAGCACACGAGTTCTCCAGTATTTTTCAACAATGCAATCAAAAACACTTAATGCAGATCACTTATCTAAAAATTCTGATGTTATAAGTTAATAAGAGCCACAAAGAGTATAATCCAGGAAGTTGGCAATGCTGATATGGAAGAAACCATATATGTAAAAAGAGAAGAAACTAAAAATAGTGTTTCATACTTATCCATATATAAATTACAGGGCAGTGTTAATTTGTGAGGATGTGAGGAATACATTGCAAATGACAAAAATTAAAATAGAGTACATGAGTAAAATAGAGAACCTGAATTACAGTTTAAATTTTTAAAAAAATAAATATTTCACAATGAACAAGAATAAAAAGAACTCAGAAAGGAAGTTCCCACCCTGATACTTATTATTATCCACCATTAAGAAAACCATGCTTGAGTTCAATATATGATATTATTACGTTTTGTAAAAAGTAAAATTTCATGTTAATTCTGAACTATTTAATTTTTTGCAAAGAGTGAATCAGGTAGATAGTGGTACATCCAAAAAGTCGAACATTTCAATTACTGAATCTGATCAATTTTCAGATTTATTTCTGAGAAGTTCATGGCAATGAAATTCCTAAAAAATAATTCCAGGCCTCAATGGAAAAACATTTGGTTGTTTCTTATGTCACCTGATTGATGGTATAGTCAGCTCGAGGCCCATGAAATTCATTGTGGCACAGGACTAGTTTTATGCCTGTTGTATTAGCTGCATGTGACAGTATGATTTAGCTCTGATCCACCACAATTTTGAAGGAGAACACCTTCAAGGGTGATCAGGGGCCTCCCACTAACCTCACAAGAGAATTTGCAGCTCAACAAATATTTAGAGAGCACCCATGCTGCACAGACTCTAAACATTTACAAATATCCATGACTTCTCCAGGAATCAAACCCAGGCCCAGCAGTCAACATCCCTAACCCCTATACTAAATGTACATCATGGAAAAACATAAAAAGTATCAGTCAATGAACAAGGAGATGGAGAAATATTATGCATGGAAGTTTGTTGATCAAAAAATATAAGCTATAAATGGGTTTATTTTATAAAGAAAGATGTCAATTCAAAATTAAAAAGCAAACCAAAATTAAGGATTTAAATAAAGGTTTAGATTGAATTATACAAACATATTTTAACACGTTGTAAATTTGTCTGTGATTCAACTAAATTTTATGATTCTAGTATTGGTTGGTTTGGATGCATGTAAAACTGAATACAAAGAATTGTAATCTTACAGCTTATTCAGATGCAAACTAAGCATGCAACATGACAAAAAGACATTCAACCAGAAGACATTTAACATCTATAGGTAACTTGCCTTTTCCTGGGAAGCAAATATAAGTAAAAGTGCATTGCACTCAGTTTAATGGAGGCAGAATTTATCTCATATAGATACTTTCAAAGAACTGTTATGGCTTATTAATATATTTACAGAAATTTTGCTATCTCCTATATTAAAACCTATTTTGATATGTTTATAACAGGTCTGCTATATAATTTAGTGAAAATATGGAAGAAAATTCGAAGTCTAAGCATATAGATGTATGGTTACATTTGATAACAAAATTACTTGACAACCAAGAATTCAGATTGGAATTCGAGGGATTGATTGAATATTAACATTGCACTGTTTAGCTACATGAGGGGTTTTAGCGACGGACCACGTAATTTTGAACCATGGTCAAGTAATGTGGACGATACCTGAGCTGGCACCCCCCTCTCCTAACTACTGGAATTCGAGGGAAGTCAACTAAATTTAGCAGATTTATTGATGAAACCTCAAAAAAAAATACCAGTTAAACATATTTATTGAAAAATATTTGTATCCTCATCAACCTAAATGAAAAACAAGCAAGAATGTAACTGTGCAGCTTTCTCCATTATATCATGTTTGATATTGACAGCTGGATCTAATCAGATGCTCCTAAGTATTACAATACAAAGAAAACTTTAAACTATAAGAGGTAATTAATTGATTTTAATGCATTAACTTGACTAGTTTCAAAATGTTTCTTTATCTTAAAATGTAATTCTTTCCTGTTTTAATTCACTTGACAAATGTTCAGCTATCTTGTTAAGCTTAATGTGAATAAACAAGTTTTTATTTTCAGAACTTGCCTTTACTTCACTAAAAAATTCTGATATAGGTGAATTTCCTACCCAATATACCTCATTTGATGCATGTGCCACAAATTGGCCAATACTACCTTACTAAATATTGAAAGATAAAGTAAAATTGTTTATGATAATAGCTTCTTAAAGTCATACTTTTTAAATATTAAAGGTATTTGAGTAACGGTTTTTGTTTTAATTTTATTTACAATAAATTTACTTTGAAATTGTAAATACGTATATTTGATTTCCATTAAAAAGTTTATTTTACATAAACATTCAAAGTTTAAAAACATAAAAATTTTGAAAATATCCACAATTTTGGTCACCATAATACTGTACTGTAATGGATTTAGAGTCAAGTAAAATAAAAGACATGGTTATTGTTAATGATTCCAAAACAAACCCCAAACACAAGAATACAACAAAGTATACATTATTATATAATTGAAAAAATGAATAAAAAGTCATTACAAGACAGAATTAACTGAGGCAACAACTTACTGTTTATTAATTTACAAAAACATAGTTAAACTTAAATATATAGTGTGAAATCAGATATACCTTTTTTAAAATAAATTAATAATTTCACATGAATCAATGTGAAATTATTACTTTTGGATAATTAACCACACAAGATCATTCATGAAACACAATTCATGCATAATTGAAAAATTGCAAGTATAATTCATGTAACAATATTTTCATTAATAAATATGAAATGAGTACCTTAAAAATGCATCAACTGTGTAACATATGATGGGTTTCTGGTGAATAGGAATGTATTGCTTAGGTATTTCTAACCCCATGCGTTCTCCAATTCCAGCTGCAGGCAAGACAACACAAACGTCGAAATCTACCTTTCCTATAAATATAATGAAATTAAACCTTTAAAAAAAGAATTATTAAACTAAAACTATTTTATCCAAATGATGAATTTTTTTTAATAAGATTGCTTCATATAAATGTTACCGGTAAGGTATGAAATCCGGCATTCTATAGAATGCCTGATGAGAAACCGGCATAAAATACATCTCCAATTGATTTTTTCCTGTGCTGCGCATTGGCGTAACAAGCCCTGAGTAAGCCCAGTATCAAAAATTCGTTGGGGGCCCTTTTTTGGAAAATAAATAAAAATTATCGCATTGATAAAACTTATTCGAAAGTTTCAAAATAAGTATACATAGATATATGAATTGAAAAATTTTATTACTTAAGAACTAGTTTATTGTCAGTTGTTTAATAAGTGCTTTTTCTCTATTTTTTTCGGCAAACACATTTATAATAATATCCATAGCGTATGATTTTAGTTTTTCAAGTTCTTTTATTTCTATTGACAGTATTGTTAAGTCCGAAAACCGATTTTAAGGTATGAAAGCTATAAGATGTTTTTTAACAATTTTTAGCTTAGAAAAACTATCAGCTGTTGCAGTTGTGACAGGTAGAGTAAAATGTAGTAGGTATGCTATAAGAACGTTCAGAAAACTGTAGGTGAGACTATTGAAATTACCGTATTTTCCTGTATATAATCCACGGATTATGTGTTAAAAAAGTTTTGAATTTTGTTGTGCGTATTATATACCACCGCGGATTATCTGAGAAAAAACATTCTCCATCAGAAAAGCTAACAATAAATTTTGAAAGAAATGCTGCTTATGTTTTATAAAATAAATAATAGATGGCCCTTTCATGACTCAGATGACGTATCTCAGCCATAACTAGTTTTTGTCTAATTACATTCAAAAATGAATTCGATTCCTCGGAAGAAAAAAACAGTTACTAGTCGTTGGCGCCATTTCCAATTTTCTCTTGACTAGAGCTATTACATTCTTTGAAAGTTTTCATCATGTTGAAGCGAAAGTGTTAAGATATTCTGCAAACTTCAAGTTAAAAGTTATAGAGAAGGCAACCGAAGTCGGTAATCGGGAAGCTGAAAGGTTTTTCAATGTTGACGAATTGAATATTCGTTTGTGGAGAAAAAACAAGACTAACTTCGAAAGTTGTGATGGACGTCAAAGAGCCGATCCTTGAGGAAAAACCTCACTGGCCAGAATTAGAGGAAGAAATAAATAAATTGATTTTAAAAGAAAGAGACAATGGGAAAGCAGTCTCGATCTTAACTTTTTTGCTGTTAACTTGCTAAATTAAAAAAAGAAAAAGTTTTTTTCCGCATGTAATGTTTTGTTTAACAACTCAAAACATATATGGCAGTAGCAAAGAATTTTTTTTGTTTTATTCAGATTATGGTAAAAAATATTACGATACACATTTAAAAAGACGTTTCATAATAAAAAAAAATTCTGTACCATTTCTTACTTCTATTCTTAATTATATTGTGTATTTTTTATCCTATATGGCCCTCATTATCAGCAGTTTATAATTTGGATTATTCGCTGTAAAAACTACTGCTGCAGATTAAACAATGTTTTTTTTTGTTTTCTTTGCTAGAAAAAAAAGGCTTTGCGGAAAGTACATCGCTACGGATTATATACAGGAAAAAATGATAATTAACAATAGTTCTATGAGCTCCTTGATAGAATAAGTTACTCAATTTCAGTAGCTAGTTTTGCGGCCTGTTTTTCTTTTATTTCTTAGTTTGAAAAGATTAAATGTTTATCCTGTTGTAAGACTTCAAAAATATTGCTCGGATCAAGGAATCTGAATGGGTGTAACTGAATTTATTCCGAAACATATTTATGTACAATTAAATTAAAGTTATTAAATCAAAACAATTTAAAATGTAAACAATCAACATCCCACCTTTAGGGGGCTGCAGTAAAATTATTAAACTTTGACTGGTCCACGGGGATAAAATTAAGCTATTTTACGTACATCACAAAAGGTCATTTGGTTATTGGACATGGAAGAACATAATAGAATTCTGAAAGAACTTTCAACCAATTACAAAAACGTTACATGTTATGAGATAAGTGTAATTCAAAATGCCATTAAAGCCTACCAAGTTGCAACAAGTAGGTTAATTTTAAATTCTACTTTTTTGTATAAAAATTTTGTTTTCCTTAATGAGAAAGACATAAATTTTGTTTTTAGAATAATGTTTTTAATGACACTCTCATTATTTCTTCAGAATAACATTTGTATCTTTAAGGAATATGTGTCATTCATATATTAGCCTTATTTTGACCTTTTTTCATACGTTGCCTAAATAGCTTTGGGCATTCTATACAATGCCTAGGTAAAGTATGTAATAATTCTCCTATTTCCTACTTTGCCTAAAAATGTCAGGCATTTTCTATACAATGCCTAGGCAAAGTATGTAATAATTCTACTATTTCATACTTTGCCTAAAAATGTCAGGTATTCTATAGAATGCCTACATTTCATACTTTGCTGGTAACATATACATAAAAAGATAATGTGTATGTGTTAGAAGGTTTCTTAAAATTATAAAATCTTATAAAAACTAATTTTTTAAATTGGCCAAGCTACATTAGCTTTTCTCATAATTGAATAAAACTTGAAAATAGAACTATAAAACTTGAAATTAATTTACACTGGACATTATTTCAAAACAGACATTACTTTTAATAAATTTATTACTATGGATCAAATTTTTAAAATATAACAGCTTCTCCAAATACAAACACAAATTCATTAAAATTAGATTCGAATTATAAATTTCAGTCTATGTGATACAAGCCAGAACAAGATATTAAAATTCAATACATATGCATGAAAATAAAACAAGAGTCAAAATATATCTTAAAAGCTTGTTCATATATTTTAAAGCTTATACACATTAATCACATATTTAATTTTTAATGTGTGTGTGTGACTAAAAGATTAGTTATTTTTATCTTATAAATTAATTATAAGTACAAACACAATGAACAAATTAAAACAATTTGTATTACAAAATTTAGATTTGTTCAGAAAGTACCATTTAATGAGCTGTTATCAGTTTTCGACCCATGAAATATATATATCCATTTTTTTTTTTTGGTAATTTCAAATAATATAAGTTAGAAGCAATGAGATATTATTACATATAAATTTCTCTACAAGTATTTCTTCATCTTTGTTTGCAATTCTTCCCAGAAGTCTTTCTTTTTAAAACTATTATATGAATGTTAATTAATAACAATTTAGAATCAATCCTAAGCAAAATTTCTCTTAATTTAACAATTCAGAACTAATTCTAAGCAAAATTTAATGGATATTTATAACTACAACCCTAAAATATGTCTAGTAAATTTCATTAAAAGTGTCACATAGCAAATTTATAATTTAAAAATAACAATAATATAGTGAAAATATCGTTTTGAAATATAACTTAAAATACTAATTCATTTAAGAATACTGGATTTAATTATTGCTACACATTTTAGTAAAAACATTGAAACTATAACTTGCCCTTGTAAGATACAGTAAATAAAAAATATTACTGCACAAAAATGTTCAGATTTCATACACCAAAATAAAAAGTATACATATATCGATAAATTATCCTAAAATACATAGTTTAATTTACATATAACTAACATACAGAATTCATAAAATATGCAACATTTAAAGATTTCTACAACTGTAAGCTTCATTATAAGGAAAATATAAATACAAACCTAACTTTTTAGTCCTGCTTTTTTTACGAAGATTTGCATATTTAGGCTCAGGTTTATGACCAACGTGCGTTTTCCAGAAAGTAACTTTAACTGTTCCTTCAGATAATGACCTTGCTACTTCCATAGATGAAGGACATTCTTTTCCTATTTTGATAGACACAGATCTTCTTGCTGGTTTTTCACCAGTTACATCTGTTTTAGACACTCCAGATCGATGGCAGAAGAAGTATGTTTTCCCTTCACCCGTTTGCAGAATTTTTTCTGAAGAAGGGCTTACATATTTGTGACCAGATGTTTCTTCCATATCCTCTTTCCACTCTTCAAATGCTTCAAGTAACATCAAATTATTTTTAAAATGTGTATAAAAATGGTTCCATAATTAATACATAGAAATCAGTAGGCAATACTGGGTACTGTTCTGTTTCAAAGGGTTGCTGGTGAAGGTTAATTTTTTATTTTGCCAAATTAAACACCAAACACAAAATGAGGTAATAATTTCAATTCTAGATTCAATTCTTAAATTATTTAATAAAAGGAGGCATGAAATTTTTAATTGCTTCCAACATTAATGAAAAAAAAAGTAGGGGGTTTTTTTATACAATATTTTTTTTTTTTTTTTTTTGCATTTTTACGGCCCTTAAAATAGAAAAGTACTCAATACTGGAATAGAAAATTAACAACATGTATAACTCTCAAATAACTTAAATATTTGGAAAATTCTTTCCTAACACAATATTTTTGCATTTCTAGTTTTTAACTGTTTGAGAATTGCCATAAAATATCCATTAACACAATACACCCTACAAATTCGGAGAATTAGAAAATTCCACAGCAAATATTAAGAAATCACAAGAGCTATTTAAAAAAAAGAATTATTTAATTTTTATTTGAGTATATATATATAAAAATACATACATATATATATATACAGGGTGTCCAGAAAAGCACTCCCTGATTTCAAAATTAAATATCTCGAAAACAAAGATCGATAGAGGAATGCAGTAAACGGTATATTTATTGTGAAAGCTGTAAGAATTTTATACAGCAGTTTGAAATAATACTAGTTACAAAAGCTGCAAATAGATGGCGCTGTAATCGCCCTACGTAATGCCTAGTATAAATAGTGATCCGAAGCCCAGAGCGATCAGTTCCACTATTGAAGCGTGAAAGGAGGTTAGTGTACCGAAGGAAGAGATTAAAACCATGTACTCCATTGAAGAACGCGTTTTCTGGTGCTAGAGTACCACAGGTTACAAGAGAGTCCTACGGCAACAAGGCGCAGTTTTCAAGCACGATTTAATGTTCCAAAAGGACCCGATGCGAAAACCATTTGTACGCTCTTCGCCAAATTTCAACGAACAGGTAGCGTAACTGATGATCTAGTGAGGAATGTTGGCCGCAAGCAAACTGCAGTTATGCCTCAAAATGTCGCCACAGTTTTTGGAATTATTCAGCAAAATCCAATGTCATCCATCCATAGAACTGCATCTGAGGCTGGTTTGAAGCGTTCCAGCATGCAGAAAATACTGAGAAAGAGCCTACACATGTTTCCATTCAAAATTCAAACTCACCACACCGTACCTGCACAAGCTGTGCAACAAAGGGATGACTTTGCTAATCAGATGCTTACAATGATTGATAGTGAAGGATTTGATGTTGGCTTCATCTGGTTTACAGATGACGACACTTCCACCTGAATGGATTCGTGAATAAACAGAACTGGCGATTTTGGGGTTCCAAAATCCATATTGGTGTGAAGTGAAACCCTGTATTCTCCTCAAGTTACTGTGTGGGCTGCAGTATGCAGCAGAGGCATTATTAGCCCTTTTTTTCATTCGAGAAACGGTCACTAGTGAACGTTACATTACAATTTTGGAACAATTTGTCACCACACAGCAAGTGTTAGAGAATCGACCACGTACAGAATGGTTTATGCAAGATGGAGCCCGACCACATCGTACCGAACAAGTGTTTCGCTTTCTTGATGAATACTGAATCGAGTCATTGCTTTGAATATCCCAAATTTACTGGTGCAGACATGGATTGGCCTCCATATTCGCCGGATTTGACTCCCTGTGACTATTTTTTGTGGGGCACATTGAAAGACATTGTCTCACTCAAGCATCCCGCCACGCTGGACGAGCTTGAATCGGCGATCTGTGTGGCATGTGAATCCATTTCTGTTGAGACACTACGAAATGTGATGGCAAATTTCATTCTTCGTTTGCGCCACCTCTCTTGTGCCAATGGTGAACATTTTGAACACAATGTGATGTGATTTTTCGTAAAGAATATTTTCTTACGATTATTTCATGTGAGCTGTACAGCGGCATCTGTTAGCACCTTTTGTAATTATTATTTCAAACTGCTGTATAAAATTCCTACAGCTTTCACAATAAACATAGCATGTACTGCATCTCTATCGATCTTTGTTTTCGAGATATTTAATTTTTGAAATCAGGGAGTCCTTTTTTCTGGACACCCTGTATATATATATATATTAATACATTTTGTGTATAGTTTTTAAAATTACTAGAATTTTAAACAATTGTAGTAATAAATAAAATTCTCTCATTTATGTAGTACATTTTTTAGCATTTAAACACTTTGTATTTTTGTTTGTTGTAAATTATTAGCTTTGTACAATGTGAATTAGAAAATGATGCATTTTTATAGTTTGATGAATGTTTTATAGAAGTCATGTGCATTTCAATCATACCCAGAAACAGATACCTTGGTATACAATCACTTTGATAATGGAGTAAGTCTTTTTATGGAATAAGTGCAACTTAATATATCTTGCTTAAAATAAAAATTTTGATTTATGTGAAAATGAAATGATGTGTGCTTGCCTGACAAGTTGAATTCAGACTGGATACAGAATTAATTCAGAGAAAATTTGGAACTGAGTACAATATGACTGTACTACCCATCCATGCATTTTTCTCTTTGACACAATGAACATCGGGAAGTTTCCCATAGAATATCACACAGTGATTGAAATAATCAATGGCTGGACTTCGAGTGAGTAAGTGGATATTGTTGCACTGTTCAGCTACTTGAGGCTAGACTTTGAGACTTCTGGGACTAGGAGAAAGACTTGAAGGTTGTGGCTATAGCAAAGAATATTGTCTCTCTGGACAGGTTCATGGGTCTGGATGTAAATGATGGAGATGCAGAAGAGCACAGAGAAGAGCTGACCACTGAGGAAATTATTGAAACTAGCAATGCTGAAGGAACTTGAGAAAGAACACAATTATAAGATATGCTCTCTTCAGACATACAGGAAAAATAAAAGAAAAAACTATTTCTTTAAGTAAAAGCATCTTTGCTAAATAAATGGATGTCAAAAACCTTACAGAGAAAATCCACCCTCACAAATCCCAATCAACTGCCTGGAATGATCAGTCTATATCAGGTTCTTGAAACATCACAAACAGACAGTAGAAGTGAAGTTCAGCAAACAGACTTTTGAGATAAAGATCAAACTTACTATTTTCAACCAGATTTAAGAAGGATTAGTAAGACTAAGCAGCAAAGAAAAAATCAAAGTTCATTAAATTTTCATTAATTTCATCTTACTTTTGAACAACCTCAGTTTAAAAAAACTTGATGAAACAAATATTTTGCAAAAAGATTCACATGCATCTGCAAACATGGTTTCCTGTGTTTAAAAGTAATCATTATGCAATGTTGATAATGTGTGTGCAAAGCAATAAAACTATGCAAGAAAGTGTCTTTTAGGATACACTTCAGTTTGATGTAAACATTTTGTTGAATCTCCTCAATTGGCAAAAATCTTCAGACATATAATTCAAAGATGCAGTATCTTGTTGATACACCTCTAAAAGCATTTGACAACAATTTTTTAGCGACTTCCCAAGCTTAAAACAAAATCACATGCTGATACATTGATTCATATTGCTTGTTACAAAGCCACTGCACTTCAGTTTATGCATAGCAAAACAAAATGTCTGAACGAAACATCATTTGTCTAAACTATGCATATGAACTTTTATCAGAATGCAAAGGTTATTCACCAAACATTTTGTGGATTACATATATGACCTTTTAAATCCTCCTAAAATTCCCTACCTATAAAAAGCTTTGCTTTGCCTTTTAACACACATACACTACTAATTTATATTTTTCTTGCAATAGTATATTTATTCATAAGTATATGTAATGCCAAACATATTTTTAATGATGCTCAAGATTAAAAATTCATAATAAAAATTTTCCAAATTTTTTGGGTGAAAATATGATACAGATAAATGTTTTAATTACATAAACTCATATTTCAGTCAAGTCAAATTGCCATTAAACAAAGTGTTTTGAGTTAAAACTTTTTAACATTAGTCAAAGACCATCTTAAACAAAAAGAAAACATAATAGTAGATAACCATTAAAAATTAAAGCATTTAATACGCCACAACCATTAAAAGAAAAGCAATAGTAGAGCTTTAATAACTCACCAGAAAAACTTATAAATTCATGCTCTTCATGTTCCAATGCATATTTATGAAGAGTTTCTAAATGTTTTCGAAGATCTTTGTAAGAGCTAAAATTTTCTTCACAATCTAGTGGACAGCGCAGTTTACCTTTCATTTGTGGGTTTACATTATGTACTTTTCGCATGTGTTGATATAGATTCTTATTCATAGTATAAGTCTTAGCACAGAGTGAACACTGAATCAAGCCTTCTGCCATATTAAAACTTATCTGCAGGAAAAAAAAGAAAGAAAAGAATTACTATTAAGTAAAGAAAGATTGCACTAATTAAAATTAAACACAAATATATATTATCAATAAGTCATAGGTTGCTGTTTACAGCAGGAATTTTTAAATTATACCTTTAGAATTTGAAATCAAATTGAAATTCTATGAGATGCTATACAAATTATAATATTTTAACTATAAGACCTTCTACTAGAAGGAAAAAATGTTGAAAAACAGTTTGTAAAAAGTTAGATCCAAAAAACAAAAAAAGTATTAGACTTATGAATAATTCATGAGGGAAAAAGGGGAAAAGAGATGTCTTCCAATAAAAATTCCTTGATGGATGCTATTCCAGCAACTTAAATTTACATAATTTCCTTTCTATTTAAAAATTGGTATTGTATTAAAACTTTCACAATTAAATTATCAAGATACTAAAATATTTGTTTTTAAAAAAAAATAGAAGAGAAATTAAAAGAAATGAAATGAAAAGAAGGAAAAGATTATCAATTCTTATTTTTTTTACGGAAAACTGATTGTCCAATTCAAACAATTTCGAAAAAAAAACCTCAATAATTCAGTAAAGTCTGTCGCATAATTGATTGATTGACTGTTTTTTGTCACACCATAAAGCTATACAATGAATCTTTTAACCTTAAACTGTGGTGAAGTGATGAGGACAACACCTGAGCTGGCACCTTACTTTCCAAACTTCCCAACTATGTTAATGTGAGGACTTTGAGCCTGAACAATTTAACATCACTCATTTTTCTACATGGTAGGTCTTTATTAATATATGTGATAGAGAAAAATTACAGAGGATTCCTTGTTAAAATTACTGATTACAGTAATTGATTTTATTCATAAAAATATAAATGTAGAACTATGCATATTTATATATATTCACATCTCAAATATTTTAACTTAAGATAAAATCCAACATAGCAGTTAGACACTGGCCTTTGTTTGTGGTTTCAACCTTGGGCCAAGTCATTGGATTTTCATGATATAAAAATTTGACAGCATCCATGCCACATGATTATGCAAAAATCATAAATAAGCATGTTAAAGATCCCTAGAATGCCTGTTTGGCTTGGATGCTCTTGGCAAAAATAAATTCCCAGACAATTTTGCATCATGGAAGCTCAGGTGTCTTCCTCAGGGAAGAAAACTGAGCATCAAAATTACATTGTAGCAATTGGTATACACCTGTATGGTGACTAAAAAGTGTGATACTAGATCCTTGGGGTCTGTAATGGTAAAAGTACCAATCTGCAGCCCCATTTGAAGATAAAAAAAATAATCTAACACATAAAAGTGCAAAGAGAAACACAGCATATTTTGGGGTTTCATTAACACTTCAGTTTTAATACAAAGGCACATCAGGTCATGTGATCTGATGAAAACTAAAGTAAAAAAATTTGAGAAATTCTGTTTAACAATTTCAATTAATAAATGAACATATAAGCAAAATTTAAAAATGTAAATATATAATATACAGACAAAAATAGTTTAGTATAAATCTAAAAAATATTTCAAATTCATTATATGCATATTTATATACATTCCAATGCTATTTATATTGATACCAAAATTTATTCTACAAAAACCTTTTCAAACTAAGTCAGGAAAACAAACTTATTTACAGAATCAATACAAAAAATATATAAGAGCACAGCACAAAACAAAAACACACAATCACAGCAGCATACACAGTATATTCTATAAATTCACAGTTTTTCCTATATCTCTCAAAGAAACATAAAGCAAGAAAAAATAAATTTTCTTTTTGCAAATAAAGTGTCAAGTAAAATGGTTTGATCATGAGTAATCAAAAACTTTTTTTAATAAGAATATTGACCTTTAAATTCCTGTTCCTTAAATTTAATGTTGTTTGACTTGTGCATACCACTCATTTAGTGTAACCTTTTTATGGATCAATACATCTATTAAATATTTTAATTACAAATTTTATGCCATTTCAATTGCAATTATTGTTATGAATTTTGTGTAAATAGTGTTTACCTTATGAAGTCTCGAACATTCAAAAATTACATACAATATACATATATTACCGAAGTACAGAATGGAGATAGTATCAACAATTACCATAAAATGGCCACGGTAAAATCCTAGGAGGACCCACTGCTGTTTTTGGCGCCAAAAATTTTCGCCAAAAAGCGCCAAATTGAAGGTTTTCAAAAAGGCGTCAATGACGAAAAACTCTTGGGAAGCGCATGCGTCAGCGGGGATGAAATGGGCGTTTCGCAAAGATGAAAACGAATAAATACATTAAATTAAACATTATATAAAGAAAAAAACAAAGAAAGCAATGAAACTCATTTTAAAAAAGCATTCTAAAACCAGTGTGTACAACATGATTTACATTTTTAAAAAGGACGAAAGGGGCATTTCGCAAATATAAAATTGAAGAAATACATGAAATCAATCATTTTAAAAAATTTTAAAAGGCACTTACCTTACGCTTGCATTTCGTCATGTTCCGTTGGTGGATACACCCTTGCGATGGATGCAAGGAATTCATGAAAATTGTCATCCACCAACTTGTGACCTGTTCTTATTAACTTTCAAGTCATTCACCACGAACGCATTCATGCTCTTGCCAAACCAATATCTGGTCAAACGCAAGATAATTATTATAGCAAGTTTGCTTTCGCTAAACCAAGTGCCCTTTCTCACACTCCGAACAACGTCGTGGCGATTATCTTTCGACTGGTTGCGGCAACGCCATTCGTAGCCGTCAACCGTTCCCTTTCGTTCTTACAAACGCATATTTTTTTAAACCTCGGACATTCATAACGAGAAGCAATTAAATTAGCTTTCATACACCATTCTAATGTCTCTTTCTTCCCCTTTGTGCCCAGGAGCACAAAGAAACCTGTCGTAGCCTCACTTTCAATTAATTTCCTTTCACACGCCATTCTTAACAACCGGTGGAGAGCAAACCTTCTCAAACGAAGTCAAAATGACGTTTTTTTCGGAAAGGGCGAAAAAACGTTGTACTTTTAGGGTTGCCATTTTTAGGTGATTTGAAAATCCAAATTTTGGATGAAATGGAAGGGTTACCATATTGTAACCTTTATCGCTCAAAATTTGGCGACAAAAAATTTGGCGACCAAAGTATGTCCTCTAGGATTCAACCAATGGCCACCAACAAATTCTTCTCCCTGTTTGTTCTGTTATTGATATTACGTAAATAAACGAAAAAATTAAGGCAATTAAACAACCATTATTATATCTCCATGTTCTTACATCAATTCAATCATAACACAAAATTATGATTCTAATAAAAAGTGGTATTCTCAGCAATCACCAACATTCAAGATAACTCGCCAAGTTGGCAAACCCAATTTTGCATGTGTTGTATGTGCTGAAATAGCAATCATGTGCTTCATTACATATAATGTCACCAATAGGCTGCAATAATACATAAGTATTGAGAAAGTTTTCTCATAGTATTTAGCATGTAAATGCTCCAGCAATTCATACCTTCATTTAAATCAGTGGCTATCAAACTTTCACTTGTTCATAATTTTTTAGCTTCCATTGCTCTTAGTTACGAGATTACAAGTTGTCTCTACATAAATTTTTCTCTTTCTTTCTCAAGTATTAGTTAAGATCTGTCGTTAAAAATGCTTTAGTTTTATAAAAAGAAAAATTGGCCTTCTTAACTACAGCTTTTCTAATTTTTTTATACTTTCATTGGGAAGGCTTATGAATATCTGTCTTGCCTGCGATAAGGTTTCCATTCCTTATTTTGAAATTATATAAATTTCTGATATTTGACATCATCCAATTATTTCTATATATTTCATTCATATATAAACAATCATTTAAACAAAAAGTATACAAATACAGTAATTATAAGCTTAGTTACAATTTTAATTTAACCTTTCCATGGTGTTTATGTTAGGATGATAGGTATGTTTGTGATTAGAAAAAAAAGTTAAGACTTTTTACATCACATGTTTTTATTTTTATCTTCATTGTCACTCTCCTTCCTTTTGCCAAGCTTGCTTGCTAATTGTTTATTAACACCTTCCTTAAAAGCAACATAAGGGCTGTTAATAATGGAGCAGGTATCCTGTCTTCACAACCTTTCACACCATGCCAACATGAGTGCTTCGAAACTTGACAGATTTAACACACATCAGGCCATCTAACTGTTGAGTCTTTAGTACGAACAGAACCCACGATTTGACAGAAATAATGCTAGCCACAAGTCTGCAAACATGACTACTGTAGCTTCAGGAATTCTTGTATATTCCATCTCAAAATTGTTTACATTTCCCTATGCTTATGCTATTTTCCTATGTGTTTGTGCCAGTTAAGACAAAAATAGCTATAAAACATGTGGTAATGTATACTAGTTATAAAAGAAATGGTACTTATGTACTTTACTATCACAACAATGCCAACGTTCAAGATAATTTGCTAAGTTGGCACCCACCATTTTGCATGTGTCATACATGCTGAATGGGCAAATATGTGCTTTGTTTCATATGTCGCCAATAAGGTTGCGATATGCAAGTACCAAATAACTTATAAATATTTTTACCTAAAAAAAATGTATGACATATTTCCACATTTTTGCTAATTTCTCTTACTTCTAATGGATTTTGAATCAATAAGAGCATGAGAATACATTTAACTATTATTATTTTGATTAATTCTCAATCTAAAAAATTTTGGTACAAAACTATCCTTTTTGGAAATAAAAACTCTAAGTACTTTTTCATTATTCTATAGTCCTTTCCATAACATTGAATAAACATCATTCAATATTAAAAATTTAAAATTTAGAAAATGCCACAAAAAGGTTAAACAAAACATAAGACAAAAATGTATTAATTTTTTATTCAATTCTGAGAATTTCAAAGAATAGTCTTATATTCTATTAAGGTTCTCTTCAAAAACTTTTAGTATATTGAGATTTAAAATGAGTGTCAATAACAAACTTATTAATGTAGAATACATTAGTTTTTTTGTCAAATAGGATATGAAATTATTTTAAAAAGTTGACACATTAAAATAGAGTGATTGAGTGAAATCATTGAATAAAACTATTTTTTATTTCTTTGGATAACGAAATACCACTGAGCCAAAAAAATATTTAAATCGAAAATATACCGCATTTTTAAACACATTTTAATACAACAAAAAAAAAATGTACTAAACAAATTACCGAGTGTTAAACTTTTGAGCGAAAACTTTCACAAATTTACTCTCAGCTGATCGATTTTGCGGCTTGAACTGAAACAAGGAGGGCAAAAAAAATACAAATTAATATTTTTTATGTTCACCAGACTAAGCATTTTTTTTTAATTTGAGTAAAACTATTTGTTATTCAAAACATGAGAAGAACTAATTTATTTAGAGTATTTGTTGATAATATTAATATATATAATAGAAATTATAATATTTTTGTTTTTTTTTGCGAAGCTTCATTTGATGGAAATTTGTATCTGGCAACGATAAAGTCTGGGACTTTTGAAATTTAATTGTTTACTTCGTATACATTAGTCAATGTTTCGGTAACATTTTTGACTTTAAATGCTTTCCTGAGAATGGAAAACAAAATAAATGTCCCTAAACATGAATCAATGCCTGCTTATTCCCAAAAAGACGGTGAAATATTGGGGTCGAATTTTCATTCTGCAGCAACCCACCCATCTGTCCGTTCTCGTGATATAGATGATTTATTTAAAAGAATTAGAAGTGGAAAGGACGTACTTTGCCGTGTACCCAACCGTATCGACCCAAATATTCAATTTAGTGAGGATGAGGATGAAGAAGAACTTGAAAAAAGTGGAAACGAAAACAAAATGCCCGGTATTGACAAAACGCCCGAATTTCGACCGAAAAGTTATGATTTTCCACCCAGATTTTTGCAGCCTTTGGCGTCTTCCCAAAGGGGTAGACACGTTTCTGCTGATTTTAATATGTTGCAACATCAGCATTTTTCTACAAGCAAAATATCTAGCCATGTGCACAGAAACTCTTTTAATAAACAATATTCAATGCCTCAGAGTGAAATCAGAGTAAGAAAACCAAAAGTTTTTCTAGAGGATCCTCCTAAAATTGTGATGAATCCAATTGTGCAAACAGAATTCAAAATACCTGCTGCAAAACCCTTTCCTGTTGCCACACCTAAAAAAAAACCATCTACTTTGACTGATGAAACGATTAAAGTTAATGGAAAGCCATACAGTGTCTTGTCATTACTAGGATCTGGAGGATCATGTAAGGTCTATTCTGTTTTTGATTTAGATAAAAAGGCTCTTGTTGCTATGAAATGTGTAAATTTAAAAAATACTGATCCTTGTATCAGAGAAGGATATAAAAAAGAGATTGAATACTTGCAAAAACTTCAAAGTTCAGATAGAGTTATTAAAATGTACGATTATGAATATCGAAAAGATGAACTATTCATTGTTCTTGAAAGAGGTGAAGTTGATTTTGCAAAATATATCTCTAATGAAGCCAAACTTAAACGTCTGTCACCACTTATGATAAAATTTTACTGGGTTCAAATGTTAGAAGCTGTTGCCGATATTCACAAATATGGTATTGTCCATTCAGATTTAAAACCTGCCAATTTCTTGCTTGTTGCAGGAAATCTGAAACTAATAGACTTTGGGATTGCTACTTCTGTTCCAGATGATAAGACAAGTACTTTTAGAGAAACACAAGTTGGGACTTTAAACTATATGTCACCCGAGGCTATTACTCAGCTTTCAGAAAATGAAAAAATTTTGTTTAAAGTTGGGGTTAAATCAGATGTGTGGTCTTTAGGTTGTATTCTGTACAATCTAGTGTATGGAGTAACACCATTTCACAACATTAAAACTTTGTTGCAAAAAATACGTGCAATCACAGATCCAAAATACAAGATAGAATTTAAACCACTGCCTGATAAGCTGTTGGTTGATGTATTAAAACGATGTTTGAAGCGTAATCCTAAAGAGAGAGCATCAGTGGAGGAACTCTTAAATCATCCATATCTCAAAGATGAGAATCCATCAAAAAAGACAGAAGCTGCAAAATCAAATGATCTAAACAATGTTATGGCACAAATGCAGATTTTCACTCCAAAAAGAATGAGTTACATCACAAAAGTTGTAAAGGAATTATCTGAAAAGCATGATTCATAGGTTTTGCTTTCAGTTCCATTCTTTTTCCAATCTCATCTGCATTCCTCACTTAGTAAATTTACATTTCAATTTTTTAATCTGTTAATTTACTTTACACTAATTTGACTATTGATATACAGAAATCACAATGAAATATCTACCATGTATCAGAATTATATTTTTCACTTGTAAACATATATAATTAGTTTTTAACTTGCATTTAGCCATGTAAATTCTTTATTGCAAATGCTTTCAAATATATAGTTATAAAGCTCATGCTTTAATATCTTTTTTATATAATTTGTTGCTGAAGTTGTATAGTTTGAATTTTTTTGTAAATGTATGAATAAAGTGTTACTTTTTATCCTATTGGAAAAAAGTCCTTGTTTGTAAAATTTGTGGAATTGTACAATATGTGTTTAGTTTATAATGTTTCTTCCTTTTCAAAACTGAAATAATTCTGGAAGTGGAAATTATGTATTATTTAAGACTTAATAGCTTTAAATAATGATTTCCCATTTTATTGTGTATATTATAAACTAATTTATTTAAAATAGTAAGAATAAACAAATTAAATGCAAATTAATTTTTTTCTTTTCTAAATATCTATTGCATTAAAAATGTGAAGGACAAGATTTATAAAATACTAGAAACAAAGTGATATTAAAATTTACCTTTTTATGATAACTATGAAATTTTATTTTGAACAATTAAGTTATGTTTAACCACTTATTAGATTGGTTGTTTAAAGTACAAAACTATATAGCAATAAATCTCTTGAAAAATTATCGATTATCTTTTATTATATAAAAATTACCATAAATTTATTTAAGAAGTAATAAATACCACATATATATAATTCCTACCACAAGCACCATCACCAGATTAATAAATAAGATTGCAACTACTTTGAGCTGGAACAAGTTTAAATATTTTGACATCACGAAGAAAAGGTAACATTTCATTTAAAAATATGAATTCATGTAACAATTATAATTTTTCAGGCTTATTAACTAAATCTACATTTATATTGTATAATTACAAGACTAGAACTAGGTTTAGATATGTGTGCTATAATGTAGAAATACCACATTTTTTAAGAACATAAACTGGTGAGCAATACTTAAGTGATGTAATTTTTAAGCAGACTGCCCTGAAATTTAAAAAAGCTTATTGCAATCGGTACAAAAAACACTTAAATGTATGTGTTTTTTTTATCTTATTCGTGTTTATTTTATCTTCAGCATCTCTGCCATTAGTCAACAAGCCGCCCAATAAAATGATGATGAAGCATAAAAAGAATTAAAATTAGCCTTCAAAAAACTTTAAAACAATAGGGCCATGCCTGAGGTGGTCATCATCCATTTCACCCTGGTGGTACAAGGGGGGAGCAACAAGCCGAACCCTTTACTCAAATGCGATGTAAATGCTGAAAATCATATCCAGTAAGTAAACGAAAAAGCACAACTCCAACAGATTGTGGCAGGGAACTAGGGACTCTACCACTTTTGTTGAGCAAGGAATTCCACCTTTTACTTACAGCTGCATCAACTACAAGGTAACTATTAATTTGCAAATTATTCTTTTGATGTTATTCAGAGGCAAAGGAGAGTCAGGCTGAAACATGAAAGATCCCACTTTAGCAAGACTATCTGCCTGCTTATATATTTCCAGAAATGTTACAATGGCTGGGAATACACTGGAGGGCAATGCTTTCTTTAGACTTCCCAAGTTCAATTTTCATTCTAGAGCAATGAACTAGTACATTTTCATTAGACATTGAGTTTATTAGAGATAAGATAGCAGCTTGATAATTGATAAAAAATGCAATATTGTGTTCAGAACAGCTTTCCAATTCATGGATCACAAATGATATTGCCACTGTCAAAATTGTCATAATACTTCCCAACAGGATAACTAATACTGAAAGCACTTGAATAGGCACCAGCAGTGCCAAACCATTTGTCAAGAGGATATCTGCAATGTATAGAAGCAAGAGCACAGCACTTTTTAAGCCATTTTGTATAGAAAATTGTTAACCAACATTTCAAACAAGAACCAGGTGGCTCTTTGTCACCTGGCTCATAATAGGGTTAAATTCCTTTGGGAAAACTTGGCGGTTGGCATAACCTAAATGTATGGAAAATTTAATTGTATGAAAATACTAGGAACACAATGTAAAAGCAGCATGTGTAGTACAGAACTACAACATTGATATAAATTACAAGTTAAAGTGAATTTGTACAAGTAGTATGATGAAGTAAACCATTTGGGCAACTTATAATAAAGTGATTAGCAAACGTGTAGAGCCACATGACTTAACGAATTTAATCAAAGGGTTTGGAATAATAGTGTAATTTCATGAACACATGGGAAGCGTTTCAAATCATAGAAACAGCTGTAAAAGTTCATTGTTAGCCAAGCAAAACAATGCCAATTTACAAGTGATATATCGTCCTACAGATAATAAAGTGATTAATACATTGGTGTGCAAAACTTAAGCAACAGGTGGGTTTATTGCCATAACTTCACGAAAAATCACCTGAGACATGAAATTCAGAAATGAGGGAGAGTATTATGTACAGTACAGTCCCGATAATCCGAACAATATCGGACCGACCCTTGTTCGGATTACGTGATTGTTCGGATTAGCCGGAGTAACAGCGAAATCACTATTTGAACCGGGAGTACGTGTCTATTGTGTCTATGTATTTGGTCGTAATGTGAGCGTACGCGCCCGTTTTTTTGCCGCGTGGACTGTACTCCCACTCCTCGATGCGTGTGTCCTCACTCCACCACTCCTAACTTAGTGTGTCAGTGTGACTGCGTGTGCCCGTACTGTTGGCCGTCAGTCGTTCCGCGCTCGTTCTATACTCGTCCGCTTTTTTGTCTCTGTGTTAATAACAGTGTTACAGTGCGATATTCTGCAGTGAAAACAGTTCGTTGTGTGTTTTGGACATTTATCTGTGATACAGTGTACGTAAACAGATTGATATGGCGAGTAAGCGTAAACACTCAACACTTACTCTTAAAGGCAAACTAGAGGTTCTAAAGCGTTTAGATAAAGGTGAAGGTGTGACAAAATTGGCTACAGAGTTTAATGCTGGCAAAGCATCAGTTGGATACCTCAATGAATGGATGGAAGAAGACGGGAAAACAGCCGAATTTCTGACTGATGACGACATGGCTGCGGCAGTGACTCAAGAGCCAATGGAGGAGGAGGGGAGTGACGACGAGACGCAATGCGATAAGAAGGACGTGTTGCCACATGCAGACGGCGCAGCTGCTCTTGACCATGCCCTGCGCTACTTGGAGCAACAGCCCGACACTATACCAGCTGATGTGTTATTTATGAGGCGCTGGCGAAATTACGCATCATCGAAAAGACTGTCTTCGTTGCGTCAAAAAAATAACTGAATTAATGTAATAAGGTACTTGTTCACTACATTATCAGTACTGTACTGTACTATACATATTTTATATTTAATCTTATGTGGTACAATTTTTCATACTAAACATTAGTGTTCTGTTCTGTAGTTTATTCCATTTTAAAATTTGTACCATAACTTGATGTACAGTGCGTGGATATTAAATAAAAAACTGTTTTGAATTAAGGTTTACACTGTTTTATATTGAAATATTCACCGATTTTTTTCGTCCTTAAAATTATAAAAAATTTTCCGCGGAGCCGTTCGGATTAACCGGATGTTCGGATTAGCGGGACTGTACTGTACTTAAAGGATGGCGAAAGCATCGGCGCTGAAAAAGGAATACAATGCATACGGTATGGAATCAAACAAAAACAAGTTTTATTGAACGCATAGTATCGTGACTCATGATGGTCTATCCAACAGGAAGAACAACAAGCAGATGTTCCTTAATATGGTACATGCCCTCCCTTCACTGCAATGGTAGCTTCGCACCGTCTCCGCATACTCAGAACCAGCTGGTGCAACATTTCTTGCGGTAGGAGTGCCCATTCTTCAATCAGCATCTGTTTGAGTTGTTGGGTGTTATCCGGATGTTGTAAGCGTGCTGCAATACGTCTCCCCAAAGCATCCCACACATGTTCGATGGGATTTAAGTCTGGGGAGTACGCTGGCCAATCCATTCGAGTGATATCTTCACTTTCCAGCAGCTCCTCAACAGCAAGAGTCCGATGTGGCCGTGCATTGTCATCCATAAAAATGAAGTCTGGGCCAATGGCACCTTGGAAAAGACGCACATGGGGAAGAAGTACCTCCTCACAATAGCGATCCCCGGTTACAGACCCTCTATCGAAAATGTGGAGCTCAGTTCGCCCGTTCAGCATAATGCCTTTCCAGACAAGAACTCCAGGACCACCGTAATGGTGTCTTTCCTTGATGTTACTGGTATAAATGTCCCCTTGATGTCCCGATCTCTCTCCAAATCAAAACGCGTTGAGAATCGCTTCTGGTACTGAACCGACTCTCATCCGTAAAGAGGACACGACTCCATTGACAGTTGTCTAGTTTTTGTGCTCTCTGCACCACTGTAAACGGTGGCGTCGGTGGTCAACTTTCAACGGGAGGCAGCGTTCAGGACGGCGGGCGAATAGGCCCCCTTTGTGAAGGCGTCTGGCCACAGTAAACCGCGACACTTGTCGCCCCGTTGCTGTAGAGAGTTGCTGAGCAATGACGCTTGCTGACTGCCGTCGGCCTCTTTTCGCATGCAGGAGGATATATCTGTCAGCCCCTGCAGTTGTCGTCCTCGGGCGGCCACCACCAACCTTTCTAACAGCTGTACCTGTGGTTTGGAACGCTTTCCAAGCGCGCGAAACGACACTTTTGTTGATTCCGAGCTCTGCAGCTACACTGGTGACGGCACGCCCCTCCTCCAGCTTTCCGATCATTCTTCCACGTGTGAAGTCGTCCAGGTGATTTCTTCTAGCCATATTTCACGAACTGACTCACCGGCACTTGCAGTGAATATGTTGAATTGCGTCTGCGTCCTTCATTTTATTTTACTGTTGAACAGCACGCGTTTTGCGTACGCTCACGTCGCTTTTGACGTTTCGTTCCTGATGTTTGCATACGCATGACGTTTCTACTGACTTACGTGTTCACTGTACTGATCTCCAGACCTCCTTTTCTGCAATGTCATGGTTATCTGCTTAATTTTTACATTGTTGCTTAAGTTTTGCACACCAGTGTATAATCAGTTAGCAGCATTGTTCAGAAACTATGTATAGCAATTTGGGATAACAAATGTCACAGATATGTGAATTGGATATTTTCATCAATGTGGTCTTTCGGCTTGCTGTCGAACACTGCATCCCATTGACTACTGTTCATCAGTGACATCATTTAGAGTGGTATAAGAAACGTGTGTAGACATACCATTGGATTCACATCATCTTTACAGATAAGAGTTGTTTAAGTATTGCAAATTATTCTTAATATTTAATAAATATCAAGAGATAAGGATGTTTTATTCTTTTGACATCAAGGAAATGAGTTGTTGCAATGGTTCTGATGAGGTATGAACAGACGGATTGAACCTCAGAATTTTTAATGGACTGTTACTAAATATCACTATTATCAATAAATGATTTTTGATGCACCAGATCAAATTCTTACTGTTGAGGTAACATCAGAATAGATTATGCAGCAGACAAAATCTTGTAGAGCAGAGATTCTCAACTACTTGTCTCTTTCTGTTTGCTGACCTCGGAGATTTTAACATGTCCACATTAAAAAAAAATTTCTAACACACAAATTACATGACATTTTTATTTTAATGTCATTATTTTAGTATCTGGCATCCATGCTTATCATCACAGAAAGATGAAATTTTTTTGCTTAAACCACCCACCAGTGAGGGAATTTTTCACATATTTTATTAGTTTGTAGCCAAAAAGGGTGGAGGATCACTGCTATAGAGTGTGGTAGGCTTTTGAAGATTCCTTTCAGCGCGATTATATTTGTTAGAAAACACACAACTGAAACAAATGGTCATTGAGAAAATGGCCTCTTTCATCTCTACAATTATTGAATAGTATGATACTGCGTATGAAAGATGGTGGAAAGAAACCAATTCATTTTAAGGAAATCATATTTTTTACTAAGAGACACATCTGTGTTTTCTTTCTATAAGACAGGTAATCACTTTTACTCATGCTATCCTAATTTTCTATTTGATTTCATACTATGTGTGTTTTTCTTATTTTTTGCACATGTATATTCTCTTTACCTCTTAAATACAAAATACTATCTGTATATTTTCAATTTCATGCTTCCCAGTTGATTTTTTATGAGTTAATAACAAAAAGAAAAACAGCTGTTGCTTTGCATGTCAATGTAGCAGTGAGTGAATATTAAAATCGCACTATTCAGCTACTCAAGAGCTTTTGGCAACAGACCTCATAATTTTGAACCATGGTCAAGTGACGAGGACGACACCTGAGCTGACATCCCCTCTCCTAACTTCCACACCACACCAATGGAAGGACGTTTGAGGTTCGATATATTTAACATACATTGCTCCCCTCCACTTACATGGTAGGTCTTCAGTGGTACTGGGCTCAAACTCATGACATGCTAGCCATGAGTCAGTTACCTTGACCACTTGGATACCGTGGTCACATCAATATAGCAGATGTAGATAAATAAAAGACAAGTAAAAGTCCGAAAAATATACATACAAATCCTACATAATCTTTTTAACAATATATTTAACACAATTTAAAGGAATGCTGACTATCTGTAATTCTGGCTCATCAACTGTTGAGATATGGTATATATTGAAATACTTGCATAATTTTCAGAATGAGAGTTATCTATGACCAAAATCTCAGATTACGTCCTGATAAAATATATATTCCTTTAAAAAAAATCTAATCTACTTCTAAAAATCATCTTATATAGTAAAATTTATTTTCATGTTGACAAAATGATGATTACCTAAAAATAAGCATCAATGTGGATTAGTATATATATATTTTTTTGTGATGATATATTATACATGATGGAATTCATTAAAAAAAGCTTGGTATGTAACATAATGTTAAATAATCGATCTTTCAACAAACCAATAAAATTTCTAAGAGAAGATCCAAAGAGCAAATCATGAATTTCCAAAAAACAAAAGGAAAATTTTAGGATGAAGATGTTTCTATAAGTTTCATTTAAATTATTTTAATTTTAAAGAGAAAAAAATTAACATTGGACACATATTCTTACATGTTTCCTTTCTACTAATGTAGAAAGAAAAGATGTAAGAATCAAAATAAAAGGCTCAAAAATCTAAATTAGATGCCATAAAAAAACGTAATGTTTCACAAATGGAAAACTTTTTAGATAATAACTACCAAAAAAACCCTTTCAATTGTTAAATAAGTAGAGCTTTGAAATTTATTTTATCAGAATATATTTATGGAATGAAATCTAATATTTAAAAATCAAAAGCATTACATCTCAGTCACATATATTTTCCATTCAATAGAACATTCATTTTGTTTGATTGGGTAAGACTAAATTTTTCTAAAAATAAAAGTATATTCTAAACTTTTTTAAGCACATAAGAGCAAACATCATAAAGCAGATCTTACATAAAATACTTACACACTTAGGTCAACCTTACAAATGGTTTTAAGAGAACAATTAAAAAAAAAGAGAGACTGTAAAATTCATGTAACTTATGAATAATTACACATCAAGATATTCTAACAATTAAACTACATAATGTATATACAAATACAAATCAAAAGTTTTCAAAATGGTAAGTCTTCCTAATCCAGCAAAATGTGCATTACGTCTGAACTAAGACATGTTTTTTATGTGTATAATTGACATTAAAACTCTACAAATTTAATATCAAATTGCTTCTATTACAACAAAAAGCTAGAGTATCTGCTGTAGTCAATAATAGAAATTAAATATAATAAATTTTTATATCAGTATGTAAATCTTGAACTCATCAACTAACAATAAAGAAAATGAATATTCAAACCAATAAGGCAAATCTCATTGGTAAATAATAAAAAAAATCCCATTTTAAAACCCTAAGAAATATTTGATCTATTGACAATCTTACAAAAATTTGATCATCTAAAATTTTACATATAATTTCTTATCAACTAAAAAAAGAATTTTAAATAAGAACTAAATCTAAAAATTTATTTAGAATACCAAAATTGGTCGAATCAAAAGCTTTAGTACTGTCAAATTTAATAATAGCTATTTGACCTTCCCATTTGCAGACATTGCCAATAATAGTTATCAAGATCAAAAGCAGAATACTTTGAGAAACATCTAAATTAGCAATAGGTATAAAAATTTCATCCTTAATATTAAATATTTGTTCACATGAAACTAATTCAAAAATCATAACAAAGGATGATAAAACAGAAATGAGTTTGTACTTCTCAAAACTTTACAATGATTTTAGATATTAAAGTATGTTTTTCTTATAATTTCTACTTTTATAAAATAAAGTAAACAATTAATTGCTCCTATTTTTTGAATTATTTTTATTGATACTTTGATTTTTAAATTGGCAATCAAATTCTTAATTGATTAAATTAATTGAGTAGTTAAAAATAAATAATGAATATTATAACAAAAACTGTAATAATAAAGCCTAATATATTTAACACTTAATATATTTCTCAGTTCATGCATGATGTTTTTAAATCATTGAATTCAGTAATGCATTAGAGTAGTAATTTAGCCGCCCCACAAAGCATGGTGGATATGTCACTCGACTTGAAATCAAGTGGGTTCAGGTTCAAATCCCGAGTAAAGCATGGATGTATCTTCGGGAAAAGAAATCAGACTTTCGACTGAAATGGATTCCCGTCTTGAATGGAAAGCAGCGCACCCCTTCTGTACTATGCTGGGATCATGATTTGTATAATAAAAAGTCTATATTCTTCTGTGTTTGTTCTGCAATGTATCTCTCGTTTTCATATGTATCCCAGGATGAAACACACTACAACAAAAGTAGTAATTTAACATTATCTGTTACATGAAAAATACATTACGTTTTTTTTATAAATTACTTACAGAAAAATTCATGTTTGGAACTTTTTTCAATTTACATGCTAAAACTGATTATTTAGTAATAAATTAGCATTACATTTCAATGTGAAAAAATTTATTTACAAAAGTAATATACAAGAAATTGTTTAATCTTCATCAGAATCAACATTTCTATTATTTATTTCCGCCTGAAGGTTGACAGCTTCAGCTAAATCATCTTCACTTGATTTTAATCTTTCCCCTGTAAGAAATAAGACAGAAACTTAAATGAGATATTAATCCATTAACATAAGTAGACTAGGGTTTACATATTCTGTGTTATATTTCCAAGCTCGGGATAACATTATCCAAATCTCGGATTAGGATTAGATTATTTATTAAAAATACTTACACATTAATATAGTTGAAATTGCATAATAAAACTGAAAATATAATTTAAAATTGGTTTAATCTTATTTTTCATTGAAACAAATCAAAACAAAACTTACTTCATCATGAAAACAAATAAAAATAGTACATAATGAAATTTGAAAAAAACATTTCTTCATTTCTTGTGTTTCTGTAAATAAGCTTTTAAAAAACACAGCTTGCCCAGCATTTCATCATTCAAACGGCTTCTTATTTTTGTGACAAATTTTCTTACCATAGAAAATGCTCTTTCAGACCCTACACTAGTAGGTTCTATTGCCATTAAATAGAAGTATGTTCTTTCCAGGTAGTCACCACATCTCTCCCCATTTTCAAAAGAGACATTTCTTTTTGAATTTTTGATGACAGTGTCTTAAATCTAATAGCCTGCATTGCTGCATATACCTCTTTGATAACTATTTATAGTTCTTCTGCTACACTTACCGGGGTTTTTTGTACAAATTGATTCAATTATTGAATCAGAGTGCGAAATAATTTCAAATGATACCTTATTTGAAATAGAAGATCCAGTTGCATGAGCTGTTAGTAATACAGTGGGAATTGAGGTGTCAAGTCTTTTAAGCAGGTCCATTATTAATTTATGGCATTTAATTGAAGAAGGAACTCTGACAAAATCTATTCCTGAGATGTTGCTTATATTATTGTTTAAGCATTGCAGCAAGCAACTTACAATTCTGCGACATTCTCCCATACGAGAAATGAGAGCTGCATATAATTTTTTACTGATAGCACATATAACTGCACACAAAAAATTCTATGTACATGTTTCATAAACAAAAAAAAAATTTTCTGAGAATTAAATTCCAAGAAAATTTTTGATGAGAAAAAAAGGTTAACCTTTAGAACTCAGCATTATCTGAGGCAAATTTTCCCTTCCATTCAGCGCTTTTGGGTCTGAGAAGGAAATTTCTTTCTCCCATTGGAAGTCCTGCTTAACCATTTTCGCTGCATATGGTGTTGTTAAAAGTTTCACACTTTACAGAGGGAAGGGTTGCCGAATTTTAGTCAGGGATATTTTAGGAGTAAGGAAAATTGCAATATTTGGCATATTATTATACCAAAATAGTTTTTTTTCTAAATTTACCCATTTTGATTTTGCTTGCAAACTTTCAAATGCATATTTTTGTTTTTTCCTGTCTTTTTTAAGTAAATTCTGAAATTAAAGTAGATATTTCCTAGAGTCTGATGTATAGCATTTCAGAAGTACTATGAAAATAGAATTTAAATGAACTGTTGAGCAGTAATCATCACACATAAATAAAATGATTATATTTATTACTTTTATTTCTTTCAATCGTAATGTTTTCAGGATTTTCTGATTGCTTAAAATAATTTACTATGAAACAAGGTTTTTATTTTAATCATTGCTTGAGTATGCGAAAATTATTATAGAAAGTTTAAAAAAAGGGGGCCTTACATAATAATCATTTGTATTGTAAAATGATTTTAAAGTTTTTAAAACTTTTTTGTTCTCAATTTTGTAAAATATTTTCATGTTCCAAAAAAAAAGGTAAATAATCATTTAGCGTTAAATACTAAGATACCATTAGAGTTGTGTATTACATAAATTCTTTTACAAAGTTGACAATTATATCATATTACTAAAATATATGCTCCAGAAAAACATTAAAGTATTATTTAAATACGCAAAATATTTAATTCATAGCTTCTATAAACAAAGCTTCATGACAACATCCTCTGAAAGTACGATAGATTAATTATAAACTCGCAATAATATCGATGTTTTCAATTATATATATACATATAATTGCATTCGGTGGGAAACATAACCAGTTGATACACTCTTGAAGTAAGTCTTGCTATCAACGTTTTGCATCAAATTTAAATGTATAATGTGAATACTAGTAGGCTACAATTTTATAATTATATTTTATTAGTTTAGTGATTTTATTATAATGTTTAAATTCCTCCATATGTTATTCTTTCCTTTCCTCTTGGTACATAGCATGACAAACTACAGGTGAAGGTTGGCTAGCCCTAAAACTTGTTTAAACCTGCAATCTTGGTTCCTAAGGCCAGGAGTTTGTTATTGTACTATTGTGCCTATTTCTTCCTATTTAGTATAGTTATCTTAGGTTCTAACTATCTGTGCATTTTTATGTTTTGGATTTTATATATATATATATATATATATATATTGTAAAATAGGTAAGTTATTAAAGATCCAATTAAAGATCAGTTAATATTATGCATACACATTCTACCTTCGGTATAATTATTGCAGCTGATATATTCAACTACAATAATGAAAATCATGCTATAAAAATATGTGCATCCCACATTTTCAAAATAATTCAACAAAATTTCCAACAGAAGGAAAAATTTTAAGAAAATGAGTAGAACATTATTATACTAAACATTTTATTTCACTCTAAAATAAAACAGCTTACATATTTAAGTACAATAATTAAACCATGTAATAAAAAAAATAACTTATCAAATTTTCAAAATTGTTCGACAAAATATGTAAAAACTTCAAGAACAATATGTAGGGCATTTTTCTAAACATTTTATTTTTCTAATTGCCCTTTTAGTGCATGAAAAAAAAAATAATTATACTTCAAATATTTTGTGATCAATTACATTTTAGTTTTTAGTAGCATCGCATTCTAAAGCAATATAAAAGATACTGGGGATGAACCTAAGAAATCTTATCCTCCCACCAAACTTCCCCACCACACCAACATGAGGACTTTGAAACTCAACAGGTTTAGCAATCAGTTTTATGAAAAAAAAAAATGTATTAGTTTGTTTTACATTTTTTTTGTTTCTAAGAGAAACTTATATCTTAACCTAAAAGTTTTTGGAAGTAATGTTTTTGAAATATCTGTTTGTGTAAGTGAGTTCTACTTTTTGAAAATTTTGGCTCTTAAAAGAGCCTATTTTATTTTTATAAAAAATGTATCAGTTTTAATATGTTGAATTCTGGTCTTTGTTTTTTATTGGTTTATATGTTAAGATGTTTTTAAATAAATTGTGTGATAATCTTCGAAGCAGTTCTGGTCAATACAAAGAGCCACATTGCATGTCTTACAGATAATAGTGGTTCTTTTTTTGTATATTTTTTTCGCACAATAAGCGCACCTTCTTCTTTTCTTTTCATCAAATGGCCAATGAGAAAATGTATTATCATTAGTCTTAACTTTTTTTGTTGTTGAAGACTCTGCATTTTTATGATCTATTTTTCCTATTAGAGATGTAATTAAATTCATTCTAAATTCTTTTAAACTAATTTTTGACGAAGTTTGGCATGATTTAAATATTAGAAAAGCATTCAGAACAGCAATAACAATGAGACTAACGAATAATTTTTTTGTCCATTTTCTAGTTCGTTTAACAAAAGAATAGGTGGATGACATACGTTCTCCTAAATCAACATATCCCATATGCCTATTGTACTCTGCCACAATTTTTGGCTTGGAAGTTGTTAATTTGTCTTTTTCGCATACAGAAACGTCATCATAAATTTTTTAAAAAATCTTTTTCGTTCTTCAACGATAAATTCCTTTCGGGGGCCGTGCATATTGGTCAGCATATATACCTGCCTCTTATCTTTCCAACACAATGCTGTCATTCCATCACAAAATTTCACGGCAAGATCACCTTGTCTCATTTTACAAGAAGCCAAATCCTTTGGAAAATGTTTTCTGTTAGATCAAACAGTTCCACAGGAGTTAATACTTTTTTCTTTTAAAAGGTCTCGAAAAAGTTCTGGCGAGGAAAAGAAATTATCCATAAAGACTTTATGTCCTTTACCTTTTATACAATCTGCCATTGTATACACAACATTATAGGAAGAAGATGTTAAAAGGTTTTCTTTATCTTTACCTAAATATACTCTCATATCATAAGTATAGCCAGTGGCATCTGCGATTTTATACATTTTCAAACCCCACTGTTTGCGTTTTTTTGGAATGTATTGTTGAAAGAACACTCTTCCTTTAAATTTAATTATAACTTCGTCAAAAGATAAATTTTCTGTGGGATCATACACTTCTTTAAATATTCCGTTACAATAATCAAAATTTTTTCGTATTTTCCACAACCTGTCATAAGTTGGAGAATCTCTACTTTTTTTTAAACTATTATCGGAAAAGTGTAAAAATTTTAAAATCATTAAAAAAGGATCGCAGGGCATTACTTCTCTGAAAAATGAAGTTTCTATCATATTATTAATTGTCCAATAATCCTGTATACAATCTTTTTTGATGTGTCCCATCAATAAAATTAATCCAAGAAATTTTAAAATTTCATTTTTATTGGTTGGTTTCCATGAAGATGCGTGCTTTCATTTATCAAATGTTTCTTCATGAAGATTAAGTACAGTAATTGCATACCTATTAGTTTCAGCAACCAGAACTTCTAAAATTTCATCTGTTAACATCAGTTAAAAAAAATCATTTTCACTTTTCAAATTGCTTGCATCAACTTTCAATCCAACTTTACTAGAAAATGGCAATACATGTATCACTTCAGAGCCTTCTACCTCTTTACATGCAAATAAGCTTTCAATTTTCTGGTCAAAATCAACCTCATTATTTTCGAATTCATCTTCATTCTCCGAATCACTATCGTCAAAATTTTCTTCCTCTAAATCTTTCATCAAATTTTCAATCTCGATTTGTTTGAGAAATTTTCCAGACATTCTAAAATATAGAAGAAACAGCAAGAGAAAAAGAAAAATCTGTTGCTCAGAAAATGTAAAGTCATCGAATGAAGTATTTTTTTTTAACCAAGTCGAAATTTGTTCCTAAACCTCGCCAATGATAAGGAATGCAAAAAATGTTGGCCAAAAATAACCCAACCCAATAATGGACAATAGAAGTGAAGTCATAACAAGGGTAGAAGTACATCGTAAAAGGGTGTGTTAGAAAAAAGGGGGGAAAGAAATGCCTCTCAAAACCTTGGTACGTACGTCGTACCAAGCCGAATTAAGCGACAAAAAAAATTCTGGTACAACGTATGTACCAGCCGATTTATAAAGGTTAAAATAATAGTTCAAACAAAAATTAAATCCTGGTACAGTAGAACATCGTTTATCCGAATCAATTGGGACCGGACATCGTTAGGGTATGCGATTGTTCAGATAACCAAAAACCGAATGCGATCCATGCAGTATATGAAACCAGACACTATACGAAAATTGAAAATCATCACATGTAGAAAATATGCTCAAAGAAAAAGTAAAATGGGTTCAAAATGCTGCAATTTTACCTTTATTGTGGAAAATAATCACTTATTTTTTGCTGTACCATTGTATACCTTCATTTTTTCGCTGCAAGATCTGATTCTCTTTATCAGCAATAGTAGAGTAGGACAGCACTCTGATTGTTGTTCATACCACTCCATAGCTGTCTCTAATGCAGAAAAAGATGCATTTGATGGACTCTTGCTACTTTCGTTTTTGATGTTCTCATCCTCATACGTTTCATTGTCGACAGCATCAGATTCTTCTTGCACGGAAGTCACAATCACATGATCATTTAGCATTTAAAATCCACAGTCTTTTGCATTGCATGCTGTCCAAGTTTCTACATCTTCATTGCATTCTTGAAATCCTGGGATCGATTGGACAAAATTGGTATTCTCCTCCTTGTGGTCATCATTGAAAAAACAAATACGAAAACGTATTCATATACATTACATGTAGTTGACAAAAAAAACTAGTCCAGATAATAAACATTCAGATAAACGACATTCTACTGTATTAGTTATTTTAATCCCTTGATTGATAAAAACACTGGGATCCTGAGGCTGCAAACCCTAAAGCAGACAGATCTAAATGAAAAAAGTTTTTTATATTATCTTTAATTATTTAAATAAATTTATAAATTTAACAGTTTGGTAAAAATAAATTTTTAGTTTTTCCTCTTATTAAAATTCAAAAACTTATAAAAGTTATAAATGTTTAATATATTTAAAGATATAACATACCTATATCAAATTAAATTTCAAAAGAGACATAAATGAAAAATGAGGTTCATAGATATTGACAAAAAGGAAAATTTTTTGTTTATTTACAAAAATAAATGTGGCTTCCACACCAGGTCATAGAAGTACATAAAAAAAATAAAAACTCTCAACATAAATAGGAATTCAAAAAAAAAGAAAGCATGAAAAGCTTACTTATTAATTCTGCAATAGCTTTCTGAGTTCTCCTCTCTAATTTGTCTAGTTTCTTAGCGACATCCCTCTTTAAATCCCAGTCAGGTTTGCGAGGTGCTAGTGTAGTTAAATCCTGCAATGGAAATTTAGTTCAGTATTTAGTAAATAACAGAAAACTTCACATTTAAGTATATATTAATTCAAAATGTGACACCAAATGGATTACTAACAACAAAACAGTTTCCTTGTATAATGCAACTTCATTAAATATTTACAACATAAAGAATGAAATTTTTTAAAGAAAAATGTGAATATGAAAAAAAAATAGTGAATGATTTTCAACAGTTTCATATTTATATTGGAAGCAATTTTGAAACTTTATAATCATGAAGATGGACATAAATTTGACAAACATATTTTAAATTGAGAACATAATTAACAGCTATTGTGGGAAATGAAATTAAAGAATTAATGAATTAAATTAATGAATAAAAGTGACAGCAATAATAAATAAAATATATTTAAAAATTTTAATGAATATCATACAACATTTCCATAGAATTTATAATTTAAACAATGGTTAATATTTTCTATATTTTATATAAAAAGTAATCTATTAATATACCTTTTAAAAAAAATTTATAATAGTTACTCAGCTCAATTATTATTGAAAAAACAATAGATTAATCAGAAAATATAGTAATTATTAAATTTAAAGATTTGCAAGCCATCCAAGAAATGTTTTTAATAATAACTTTAAAATTTAGATACCATCCATCAGGATGTATATGCAGAAATCAACATTGAAAAAATAGAGCTATTCAAAATTACTTTGAAATGGAAACTAATAAAAATGGGGAAAAGAAGAAAAAAAACTAAATGCATACAGAAATATTCTGCACTGAGCCATTTAGAAAATGTCATATTATAGATATGTAATGATTTAATCTTTTAAACTTCCGGCCTTGAAAATAAATATGATTCAACACCTGTTAGAAACTCTTTAAGCTTCAAAAAATGTTCACTCACCACTTCTTCAATTAAAGGTTCTGGTTTCGCTGCTTCCAATTGATTTTGCACTTCAGTTTCAACTGTGGGGGGAATCTTATTATTAAACAAGGAAATATTTGCTTTGAAATGTAAAGTAAACATTTAATGGACACATTACGCTATATAACAGTTATGAACACGCAAAAAAAAATAATCATATATTTTTTTTTCTAATAGTGAAAAGAAACAAGTCATAGGAATATGAAGGAAGAAAAAGAAGAAAGGAAACTTTTTATCAAATTATATTTAAAAAAATATAATAATTAATTAATACATTTACAGATTATACTTACACTTTTTAAAAGTTATCCGAATAATTAAAATATAGAATACATATTATCTCATATTATATAAATAAAAAATTCCCATCATATTTAAAATAAACTAAAATGAAATATACTTACAATGATAAAAAATAAACTAGTTAACAATGAAAAGTTTATTAAGACTTTATATGAATAGAAGATAAAAATAAAAAAATTTGTTGTACACACGGTTTATGTATGCATATTAATTTTAAAAAAATCATATTATTCAAATTGAAATGTGACTTATTTTTTTATATAAGAATTACAACTTTATAATACAAAATAAAATTAACAATTTAATAGCTCACAAGATATAATTAAATAAATTTTCAAAGCCATTTTAGAAATGTAATCAGAAAAGCAAAACATATTGCACTTAATAATTATTTTAAGAGATCCTACAACTTGTGTGTTACTACTAAGCCATTCATCTATTATAAGACAAGCCAACATTCTTTATGTGATATAATAAGCAATTGGATACAGTTGACTCAATGTTTTTTCTTCCCAATACAGGTTTAAAATTTATGAGTTTAAAATGAAATGGGAGAAGACAGTAGAATGTTGAAACAAATAAATTTCTAATTCCACAATACCAGATTTTCAGTATTTCCAGAAAAATTTTATAATATTTTCAAAAGAAGGATTTAAAAATCAAAATTATTCTTTTTCTTTCTCTATTGATTGATTGAATATTAACGTCGCACTGTTCAGCTACACGAGGGCTTTTGGCGACGGACCACGTAATTTTGAACCATGGTCAAGTGACGTGGATGACATCTGAGCTGGCACCCCCCTCTCCTAACTACCACATCACACCAACGGGAGAACGTTTCAGCTCTCGATAGATTTAACATGCATCGCTGCCCTACATGGCGGGTCTTTAGTGGTACTGGGCTCGAACTCATGACAAGGCAAACCCCAATCCGATACCTATACCACTCGGCTACCGCAGCCACTTTTTCTTTCCCTAATAGCAATTATAAAACATTTAACTTCAGGCAATGTACAACTACATTAGCATATTGACAAATGCAAAAAACTGGAACCAATAGACTTCTGTCTAAAGGCTGCCACGAATTTTAAAAAGGATGAATTAATTGCAAAGTTTAAGTTTGGTTAAGTAATTTTTAATAATTTAGGCTAACTTGGCATGTAGTCAGAAACTATTAAAACTATAAATTAAGCAGCTCTAATAAAATTAAAGTTCATGATATATTTTAAATTTGGCATTAATGTTTTATTAAGCTTAAATTCCCTGATCAACATTTGTTTCAGTGCAAAAAATGTAACAGAGATTGAAAGTTTTCCAAAGCTTTATTTTATTGTAATGAGGTAAAGAAAAAAAATCCCTAAAAAATTTAATTTGATGCAGAGCTTCCTATCAGCTGCTTAAAAATTTGAATGTTCTTCATAAAAAAATCGTTAAATGTTTAAAGATTATTTATACTATACATAAAGTAAATTTAAATAAAAAAAAAGATTTTTAAATACATCATTTAGATTCTATCTTTCAAACACAAGGAATTAATTCGCATCTGTTATATTTTATGAATTTAGTATTCTTCTAATACAAACAAAGTTCACTAACATCCTAAGTAAACATTATTAACAAAATGCAATTTCATACGTGAAATATGAAATTGTATTAAAAACAATTATTACATTTAAAGCAAATTTCTGTATTAAAAACAATTATTACATTTAAAACAAATTTCGGCACAAAATGTTTTTACTGAATTCTGTTTATCAAAATACAGTAAAAAATGAGTGCAAAGAAACAGCAACAGATAAGAAATAATAAAAACATAAAACAACTGAATAGTTTCATAAATAGATAGTTCTAAATGGAAAAAAAATAAAGATAAATTACTAAAAAATGTTTTATTGCTCATGGTTAAATGCATGTTATTTTATAGTTTTAATGCACAAAAATCTTAATATAAAAATATACTCACTTATGTATCATTAATATGTAACAACAATCTAAGTCATTTTCACTTTATACTTAATTTTTTAAATTTAATGAAGATCCTCATGCTCTAATTTTTTAAATTGTATTTAGTAACCAGAGTTTGATATACCAATCAGAACTTAAAAGTTTTATTCTTTAATATTTTTGTTGATAAATTAAAGAAAAAAAATATAGGAACTTTTGTATTAAAGTCCAAACTTTTAATTCTGACTTACTTGGGGAGATTCTAAACATCATCCATCTGACTCATCTGAAGAATTTAATTTTATATTATTGAACTGAGAAACAGAAGCTAATCTTCAGTTAATTAGGCTTTAAAAATAGGTCTTAAAAGTCTGTACTTTCAAGAATATTGTAGGAAATAGTGTGAATAATTATGTGATTCAGAACTGATACTCAATAAAGACTGAAGATCTGTGTAATGGAGAAATAAATGTGAAGGAGCCATTAAGTAACCTTTTAACTATTGAATATTGAGTGAATGAAGGCAATATTGACTCATTCAGCATTATTCATAAAAATAGAATGCTTATTGTAAATCCCTGTCAAAATTATGCAAAAATAATAATATATATTTAGAAATTTTAATGTAATTTAGCAAAATATTTTAGTAATAAGTCAACACATATTTTGAAAACATCAAATACCTCTTGCTTAATGCAAGTTCTTCAAAATATATATATTCATAAAAAATTCAAAATATATTCAAATAATATTTTATTGCTAAAAGCAATTTAAGAATTTTTAAATGAAAGTGTCAAAATTAAAGTAACTTGAAATGCAAATCTTATTTCAAGTGCCAGAACCTTGCCTTTTTATACACAGAATCTACATAGTTTTTATAGATAACAGAAATACTGTATTTACTTGAATCTAAGCCACACTTTTTTTCTCCAATATTAAGACTGCTTAAAATTGGGAACGGCTTAGAATTGAATTTAAAAAAATGCATTGGATGGGGCAATTAGAGCAAGTACAGGTTCAAAACTATTTTACACTATTTCTCATTTTCCTCAAAGACTTGTTGAGAATTCCTCGTGTGGCTTAGATTCAAGTAAAAACGGTAAAATACAATATTTATTCATAATAAAAATGCCACACAAAAAATAATTAAATATTAATGATACTTATGTTAGAAGAAAAGGTGTACACAAAGAGTTGTAATATCACTTTTTATTGTTTCTATCAATTTTTTTAGCATAACAAAATTTTATGGGGTTTCAAACTTGGCATGTGTGCCATGTAGTATATTATGCAGTATTAAAATGCAGCTAATGGAGGATCAATACATAGGTATTAGTTATCAAGCTAAATGTGTCAATGATAATATATAAAGAGAAAATCTTCATAAGTACCAGATTCAGGTTTAGGTTTTGGTAACTGGTTCAAGCGTAAATCTTCATCTAATGGTGTATAATTTCGAAATATGGGTCTAAAAAAATATACAGGAATTATTCAAACCCATCAACATAATAATAAAAATATAAAAAATAATAAAGAAATGAATACATGTTTTACAAGAACTATCAGTAATAAAAAATCTTTACAAATACTGAATTAGTATTTAATTATAAACATCAACAAATATAAAAACATTTTTTTTTTTTGTTTTACTATTTCAAAAAAATTAAAATGATGCATTGTTTTATTTTAACTAAATTGATATTCTAAAGTGATAAATAAATGAACATAAGAATCAATATTTTTTGGTACTTACATATTATCACAACTGTATTGGCAACATTATATGAAATGAAGTGCATGTGGTCGCCAATTCAGCTCATGCGACATATGCAAACTCAGGGTCACCAACTTGGTGAATTATCTTGAATGTTGGCATTGTTGTGATAATATGCAAGTACCTACTTCTTAATCAGACATAAACTTAAAAGAAGATTTGAGCACAAAGAATAGAAATTCAAATAAAACAAGTAACTTTAAAATATTTTTAAAAACAAAACTACAAACTATTTGAATCTAACTGTGCTTTTTATAATTATTCAAGGAGTTAATCAAATTAAAACTGACAAAAAATAAGTTCTTTTATTAAAGAAAACGTGTTTATAATTTGCAGATGGAGAGAAATAACAATATCAAATCTTTTCTAGAAATAAACAGAAGATCTGAAGGGAGGGGTGGAAGAAGGATAGAAGTTGCAACTAAATCAATGCCTAAATTTAAGCATGACTTATTTTAATTTTTCAGTTGAATGTTAATGATTATATACATGAATCAAAATATCTCTAATATAAATTTGCCTCTGAATTTCTTTAAAAAAAATATAATACAGAAAAAAATTTGAAGATACAATTCACTGCAGTTTCAGCTTTTGCACAAACATTAAGAAATAAATGCGGGCTCAATGAAAGAAGAAATCAATATAACTGATTAAAATCATACAAAATGTTGGAATAAGACGAGCAAATTTTGAGAGGTTGTATTTAAAATTAAAACACATGGATTATTTTACACAGATATTCAATATAGTTTTTACTTCTTTCATTCATAAAGTTGTCAGAGGAAAAAACCCGACCAGCGACCGGGCGCATAACACATCGTAGGAAAATATTAATAAAAATATGTGTAAATCCCTCCCAAAACGAACATAAATAATCAAATATTAAAAAGACATTTTCCCTTCCATGTTTTATAAATACCAATATTCACCATAAGAATAAGTGATAATCTGCAAAAGTTGAATAGCTTTACCTAAGAGGTAATAAATTGTGATAAAACATTTAGAAGTTAAAAAAAGGCATGTCACATGAATTTGAATTTATCTTCATTCTACACATATAATGTAAAATAGTAGGTAGTAAAATTGCGAGCAAAACAATTTTTTGTAGGCTAGCAAAATAAAGAAGATTTCAATTTCCATAACAACTAAGAGTTAATATTTGTCAGGACAATGCACTGAACGTCTCTTCGACCGATAAATTTATATTAAATTCTAAAGAAGCTTCCTGTTATTTTTATTATTATTTACACCTACTTAATTTGAATTTTACTCAAATAAAAATAATAAAACTACTCCAGTTACTGATTTTAAAAAAATATTCAGAACTTGTGTTACTTTCAAGAGGTTTCATATTTACTTGGGCAGAGCTTCTTCGATATTATCGTCTTCACCATTCTGATTTTCAGTAATTCGATTTCTCAAATTTTTAAGTCGTTCTCGCCGTTTATGAGCTTCTTCATCGGCTTTTGTTATTTCCACATCCATGATTGGAAATTTTAAAAAATAAAAATGCAATTGCACCACCTATAATTAATATTAAACAAACCACACACATTTGTTTACAAAACAAAAGCTACCGAATATTCATTTCATTTCATTATCCGAAATTATACTACATTGCGAAATTATTTAAAATGTAGCGTTGTTTGAAATTGCATTGTAATCTAGTTAATCAATAGAAAATAAATTTCTTAAGATAAAATTATAATTTATGCTTAATTTTTTGTTAAGTTGTTATGCCAAACCAGCAAACAAATCGAAACTACCTCTATAAACAACTCAACTCTAAAGAACTATGATGGTGTTTGTGCTCTTTTAGTCTGAGTATTGTTTTAGGGGATGGTAAATGTCAGATTATAAATCGATTTTCTATCCGTTAATTGAAAATGGCCGAAAGTTCTGATGATAGTGATGTTATGGTGGTGAATGTTTCAGGATCATCAACAACTGTGCTAAGCGCAGCTTTTGGATTTTCAGAAAGCATACGATGGGACCCAACAATGAGTGTAGACTGGGGGAAAGAGACTCCATCACCCCAGTGTTTAATGCGAATAAAACGGTAAGTCTGATTTATTATTACAGATATTTGAATGTGTTATTGTATCCCATTAATTTTTAATATTTTTTGTGAGTAATATATTCATTAAATATTTAAAATAATGCTAAAGTTATAGCGTCGTCTGATTTATAAGTGCAGTATGCGAGTATCTTGCTAGAAATATTGTTGATAAGACTTAGTGTAAATAAGCACGAGATTGAAAAGAAAAAATGCATTCCTTCGAATATGATAGCTGTAAAAGTATGTCATTACGATGCGCAATTCTTTTTATCGCAATCTTTAATGCGAAACAATATTGTGAAGCGAACGAATTAATTCAATCTACTTTGATAATTTTGAAATCCATCAACTTTAGTTCATTACATGATGTTATTTTTGATTAGGCATTTGTTGTTATTATTGTATGATCTTCGTGCAGTTTTGTTTAGAAAATGAAGATTAAAGAAACTCTTAATTTTATTCCAACAGAAAATATTTTAAAAATTGTATTATTAAATAATTGTGAAATACAAACCTGTGCTCCCCAAAATAAATTGTAACTATCATTTTTCATACCAAAGCTTTCACCAATTCTAATGTGTTTCATTTTTATTCATTCTTTATATTTAAAATCCAAATGATTTTAAATGTTCCTTAAAAGCTCTTTGGGAAATTATTATAATCTTTTGAAATCAAGCAATCCATCTCAATTATTCAAAAATATTATAATTGGTCATATTGAGTCTGTAACATCAATATCTTTGAAGATCAAACAGTCTTATCTTGTCCTAAAAGTTTCTTTGTACTTTGACCTATTTTTTGTTGAAGTTTTCATTATTTTAATGAGCTTCACCATTTTAATCTAATATGGATTTAAAGTTTGTATGTTTGTCAATCTTTTTATTGTATCATGTAATATATTTTAAATTGTAGTTATTAAAATTCCATGAAAAAAGTGTAATGAAGAATTAAAATTATTAGTATATTAATGTTAATCTAATTATTATTTATTTTAAATATAAATAAGGCTATCGACTATTAAAAGTAATCCAAGACAGGTTTTAATGGGAAGAGAGCATATTATGCTGATATATTTTGAGCATATTGATAATAGCTCATGTTCTTTATTTATTCACGTATTAACTATCAGTTTCAGAATAATTTAAATATATTTTATAATTAATTAACAAGAATCAAATCATAAGTGAGAAAAATTCATTTTTGTTTATTGATTGATTTTATTTGTGATTTCTTTTATTAGCATTACGCTCTAAAGCAGTATCTTCAAACTGTTCCGCTGAACCCTGAGGTTCCACAAGGTATACCCAGGGGTTCCACGTGTCACAATAAAAAAATCGAGAAGAAATAAATATGTATACAAAATGAATTCACATTGTATATGAAGCTTGTATAGTTACAAGTATCTAAAGCTGATCCTATTTATTGAAACTGAAAATTGTATTTATATATAATAACTTCATTTTGCAGCACTTTTTAAACATTCATTATAATATAATAAAAGAATATTAAAACATTTTATCATTGTATGGGTACTTCCTATTAGATTGTGAATATTCTATTGTCTATACTGTCTCGAGTTCCAGGATATAATTTTATACTCGTTAGTTGGCACAATGTCTTTGAAAACTAAATAGTTTTCTAATGAAAAATTAGAATTTTGCATTTGTGGAAAAAACAACTATAATAAAGGAGAGGAAGCAATTTATTGACAGATTCAATGTTAAAATATAAATTTAAGCATGAACAGCATCTAAATTTTAGGTTGCAAAATACACGGGATTTCTTGCACAGCTATAAACATTTTAATGCCATACAGAACATTGTGTTTAAGTGAAATATATTTCTTAACATAAGTGGTTATAAAAACTAAGTTTAAAAACAAATTAAATTCAGAATATGTCACAATTGCATTTAATCTCAATTGATCTAGACTTCGACAGTTTGTGTGAAAAAAAGCAAGCACATATCCCAGTTACTAAATATAATGCATGAATAGGTGACACACAATTAATCACACAAATTAATATTATTAATGAGTAAATTATATTAAAAAAGTTACGATAAGAATTTTTTAATAATTAAAGCAATACTTTTTTAATTGCCTTTACATAAAGTGCATATAACATATTGATCTACTTAAAATATTATTTTGAGATATAGTCTTAGAAGTACATGTATGGAATGCGGTTTCACGAAAGCACCATCAAGTTCTAGGGGTTTCATGAGTTGAAAGTCTGAAGATCACTGCTGTAAAGCAACACTAGGGCTCTTAGTAGTAGACCTTATAATTTTTAACCTTAGTCAAGTGATGAGGATGATCCATGAGCTGGCACCTCACAATCAAAATTTCTGTATCTCATTAACATAAGGATTTTAAGCTATGACAGATTTAACGTGCATCAGCCCTTCTACAGGGCAAATTCTCAGTGGCATCCAGACTCAAATTTATGAGTTATGTCCATGAGTTCTTGAATATATCCACTAGGTTATCATGGCCTACATTTGGTTACTGAAATTTCAATCCATTTTGTTCAGCATTTATTAAATTGACTTTTCTTTTTTCAATTTTTGCTTTATCTTTTTTCAGACCGATATTAAGCATTATTACTTAACTACGTGGTTTAAAAATTATTTAAAAATAAATATTTAACTGATCAGAACATGTAACAGGGAAGAATAGAACATGTACTTTCCTTTACTGTTGTATAAAATTATTTTAAATTTTGGGTAATGCCCTACTACTTGATACAATTTCATTTTTGTGCATTTTCTTGATACTAGTGTGATTTGGCTTCTTTGCTGATCATTGCAGTTAGAAATTGATTGAAACCTATTTATAAAAAAATAAACTATGCAGAGATTGTTCCTCCCCATAATGGGGTTTTGCAGAATTATGTTGGTGTAATTCAAAAGAGTGGAACTAATTTTTAAAAATTTCTGTATCTAGATATAAAGGATGTTTAAATTATTCTGTAGTCAGTTTAAAGTACTTAGATATTAAATCATTGACCAATCTGCCAAATGAAAAAGTGTTGCCAAATGTTGTGATATGCTGTCAATGATTGAAAACTAATCCCATACATGTATAAAAACAGTAATCTTGTTCCTGCATGCAAATGTAGCATTTGGCTACATCTTTTGATTTGAGAAAAGTGGTCAGTAATATAATACATAAGTACTGTAAAATCTGGCATATATAATGCACACTTTTAACACAAAAAATAAAATGGAAATTTATGGGTGCATGTTATATGTGCCAGGTATAAAAATGAGAACTTAAAAAAATAAGCATAGAAAAAAGTTAGACTTCTACATATATTGAAATATTGTTTATTTAAAAGAAATAACATCCCTTATGAACTTAAAGAGTTGTAATTCCAGAAGTATACTATTTTTTCTAAAGCTTGTTCCTAAAAAGAGAGGGGGGGGGGTATACGACAAATATACTTAAAAATTAAAAATCTTAACCAGAAAGTATAGGTGTGCATTATATGCCTGATTTTACAGTACCTAATTAAATGTGTAGACAATACAAGATTCAAATTCTAATGATTTCGAGAATAAGCTGTTACCATTTTAGGAAAAATTGCCTTAGTTTGATTTATTTTCCTTTTATTATGTAAAGTGCTAAAAATTTTTTTTTTTTTTGCGTCATTATCAATACTTATGTATTATACCATCAACCAAATTTGTCAAAGGAAAAAATGTCACCAAATGCAACATTATACAGCGATTAATAGAAAATTTTTCAAATGCATATACAATCTTATAATCTTGCTCCCATATCATGCAGCATTTGGTGAAGTCTTTGTTTTATCACAACTTATGTACTATTACAACAATGTCAATATTCTAGATAACTTTTCAGGTTGGCAACTCTGATTTTGCTTATGTCATTTATGCAGAATTGGCAGCCATGTGCTTTGTTTTGTACAATGTCTTTTGATTTGGCATTATTTTTTGAGTGAGTAATATTGGTTGACTCTGCATAATACTTTACATTCTTTGAAGCATGTAAATTTTTCTATAAGGCATTTTGGTACTTGCATATTAGTGTTACCACGTCCAAATTTGTGGCATGGAAGTTGTGCCATTTTCTGCCAAAATCTGATTTTCTTTTTCTTTTTTTTTTTCAAATGAAACACATAAGAAACTTTGTTGTTTTGATATCATTGTGCAATTTGCAGGGCATAAATTTTGTTTCAGTTATGCTAACACATAGGTACTACTAGCATTGTAGAATCAAACTTTCTGTTTTTAATGTTTATGTAACTAATTAGCACTTAGAAAAAATATTTTTGAAATGGAAAAGAGTACCAAGAGATTTAAAGTTAAGGTACATAGATTTTGTAATGTATCCATAATTATTCTGCACTTTAAAAAAAATATATTCAGAGTTATCACATATTAACTTTTTTTCAATAAGAAAATGGTAAAAAAAGGACAGATATTTGGAGTAAAAGACAAGAATAAAAATATTATTTTAATTTTTACAAATAATTATAATGATGTAATATTTCATATAAATAAGAGAAATAAATGTGCTTGGTTTTATTTTTATTTATCGTATACTGACAATTACATATGAAGTGAAAAAAAGTTTGAATGTTTTTGAAATAGAACAGTTATAAATGTTGGCAGTGGCATACACTAGGGTGGGGTTTGGGGGTTCAATTCTTTTCTCCCATCTATCAGTTTTTAATTTTTACTCTTGACATTACCCTTGGATGCTTTCATTTATATTCAGAGGTCCACTTTTGTTGCATAGATTATTTTAATATTATTGCTGATATCTAGCTTTTCGTGCAGTTTATTGTTTTAATTTTTTGTTTCATAAATTATCAATGTTTCTTATATCTTGTTTTATATCCATGTACTTATTTCTTTTTAATGAATGCAATTTTTTTAGAGACATAATGAGCATATACAATGAACCTCCACCAGGAATGTTTATTGTACCTGATGAGAGTGACATGACTTTGGTAAGGTTACAGATATTTTAAAAATTATTTTTGCTTTGTGATGTCTTCTGTTTTCAGGATATTATATTTCTTTTGTATGCTTAACTTAAAAAATTGTGTGTATGAAACCATTATAATTAATAATAAATGTTTTAAATAAAATATTCTGAACTGTCTTAAATTCTTCCTATAATTATATAATATTTATTTGTTAATTTTTAAAAAGATTGCATTATTTAAAAATATATTTTATCAATTATAGCATTTAAAATATTTAAAAACATTTCATTTTTTAAAAATTAGAACATATAATTTGTAATTAAATTTAGATTATTTATAATTAATATAGGTAAAATTCAAAATATGTGAAATGACAATTTTTATTTAGAAAAGTGGCCAGATATTAAATTTAGTTATAATTTTGTTCTTGTGTTGTAATATTTTGAGAATATGATCAATTCTCACTTTCTGAATTTATTTTGTTTCGTATATGTGAGATAATGTAAGGATAGCTAATATATTTACTGATTTTTAACTTTTGTTTAGACTTGAAAAAATTGTAACTTTTTCAAAAAAATTGTTTTTGGTTTTATTGAAAAATACTGGCTTTCCAAAAAAATTTTAACTACATGTGAACTAAAAAATTCCAAATTCTTTTTTGATCTTTTATTTGAATCAGTAAAAAATGTCTCATGTAGCAGGAAATATTTTAAATAAGATAAAATTTTATTAGTTTTTTTTTTCCTTCTACATGTAAGAAGGAAGGTTCTGTTTTAATAATTATCTGATTGTAATAATTGAATTATATATATATATATTTTAGTTGTATAAAATATATGCAACTTTTTTTTTTAAGAAACAGTCATCAAATATTTCTTCTGTCATAAGAGTTCATAAGAAAATATTATTTAAAAAAGAAAGCTAAAAAGTTTCCATTTAAGATTGTGTTATGCTTGAGTGCTTTTTCTTCAAAACTAAATTTTATGAAACATCTGTATACATAGAATTTTTTCTTTTCTTTCTTTTTCATTTGTCTTTCCATTTTGAAGAATATATTTATGAATGAAAATGTTACAGTTTCAGATATATTTAATAGCAGAACTTAGGTTGAGTCCTAGGAGGACCCACTTTTGGTCGCCAAATTTTGAGCGTTAAAGGTTACAATATGGTAACTCTTCCATTTCATCCAAAAATTTGGATTTTCAAATCACTGAAAAAAATGGCAACCCTAAAAAAAGTGCAACGTTTTTCGCCTTTTCCGAAAAAACGTCTTTTTTGACATTTGACTTCGCTTGAGAAGGTTCCACCGGTTTTTGTTAAGAATGGCTTGTGAAAGGAAATTACTTGAAAGTGAGGCTACGACAGGTTTCTTTGTGCTCCTGGGCACAAAGGGGAAGAAAGAGACGTTAGAATGGTGTATAAAAGCTAATTTAATTGCTTCTCGTTATGAATGTCCGAGGTGTAAAAAAGAAATGCGTTTACAAGAGCGAAAGGGAACGGTTGACGGTTACGAATGGCGTTGCCGCAGCCAGTCGAAAGATAATCCCCACGACGTCGTTCGGATTGTGAGAAAGGGCACTTGGTTTAGCGAAAGCAAACTTGCTATAACTATTATCTTGCGTTTGACGAGATATTGGTTCGGCAAGAGCATGAATGCGTTCGTGGTGAATGACGATCTAACGGTCACAAGTTGGTGGATGACAATTTTCATGAATTCCTTGCATCCATCGCAAGGGTGTATCCACCAACGGAACATGACGAAATGCAAGCGTAAGGTAAGTGCCTTTTAAAATTTTTTAAAATGATTGATTTCATGTATTTCTTCGATTTTATCTTTGCGAAACGCCCCTTTTTCGTCCTTTTTTAAAAATGTAAATCATGTTCTACACACTGGTTTTAGAATGCTTTTTAAAATGAATTTCATTGCTTTCTCCGTTTTTATCTTTTTATAATGATTAATTTAATGTATTTATTCGATTTCATCTTTGCGAAACGCCCATTTCATCCCCGCTGACACATACTTTTCCCAAGAGTTTTTCGTCATTGACGCCTTTTTGAAAACCTTCAATTTGGCGCTTTTTGGCGAAAAAATTTTGGCGCCAAAAACACCAGTGGGTCCTCCTAGGATTTTACCCAGAACTTATTTTAAACAAATGAGAGAAATCATTTTAGTAGAAGTGTTACAAATGGGTTATGTCTTTGAAGTCTCAATCCCATCAAAAACCACCATGGGAAATTATGGAGGCTGTTATATTTTTTACTCTCTTGGAACTAAAAATTCTCAATGTGGAAATTTAAAGACTGGAATATTTTTAAAATTATCTTATTGGATTGATTATTATCTAAATGATGAGATTTTTGATAATTATCATTGTCTGCAGCTATTGTTGGACAAAAATTCACTAATATAAAATTGGACATTAGTAATGAAAAAAATAAAATGCGATATTTTTATATGAAGCTTTGGATTGTATATATTAATTTAGTCATTTTATATTTCATATTTATGTATATAATTTCATCTTATTATGCTTCTTTTACTATCTATGCTTTTACTTTTATATATATTCAAATGAGACATTTACTTTGCCTAGGAATCTCGCACTGATTAATTCTGCCCTTATATCTCAACTTACTCTGTCATTCATATTTTATTCTTTTCTTAAACTTTTTGTTTCTTTGTCAATAATCCATAGTTCTTTTTCATACTCAATTCAGGATATGGGATTAATACCTTTATAGATATGGAATTATTTGAAATTAACAACATAAATTTGAGTATTATATTGCATTTACCAGGAAAAATTTTCTTTTCATGTATACTTTTACATTCCTGTAAACATTTTGTATGTATTCGGAATAAATTTATTCAGGACTTTTTGTAGACAAGGTAAAATTTATTGCACTTAATTATTTCATAATAATCCAGTCTTTATACTTGTTGGTTAAGGTACACTTTGACCTTATAGTATAATTTTCAAATTTTAAAAATATCCTTTCTTCCTGGTATAAAAAATCAAATTTTTTTCATCATTTTTCTTTGGAAAAGAATTTGTTTTAATTAGTCTTAAAATTATGTTGTTCTATTTGTTTCGTAGCTCTTTGCAGTTTGCATTAAAAAAATCAATTATGAGTTATTGAAGATTTCACACTTAGTGCATGTATGTTCAATCACTCTTTTTTAAAAACAAACAGTTATTTTATTAAAAGATTTGCTTTGGTAAAGTCAAAATAAAAATTTTGAATAACCTAATTTCTGAATGGAATGTGTCAAATTGAAAAAATATGCTTTATTAGTTATAGCACAGTATGATATTCATTTTAAAAACACTAAAAAAAATTCTAGAATCAAGAGAAATTTGTATATATCTGAATATAAGCCAAAAGTGTGTGTGTTCTTTAAAAATTTACCAAAAATTCAAAACCTTTATATAAGTTGAAGGAAGGGGAGAAAAAAATTCATGTAATGTGTTCAAACATGTCACCCTGAGGGTAAAAGTGTGGTCAAGTAGGTAAAACTAGTAAAATATTTTCCAATTAAATCACTAAGGTAAAACATCAGATGCTACAAGCAATAGTTTTAATTCTAGTAACCCTGTCAGAAGCTAGCATATTTTTTCAATTAATTTTTTTCATGTATACGATCTGTGGTATCTTTTTTGTGCTAGTTTTATTTTCTGTGTCATTCTATTTTCTTTTTGAAAGATGAGAGGGAATAGAAATCTTTTTATTATACAATTTCTAACTTTAGGTGGCTGCTTTTGCTGAAAATTCTAACAGTAATGTTTCTTGGGCTTTCTTTATAAATGAAAAACAAATTTTTAGAGTGTGGGATCAAAATAAATGTCTTGAATTAATGGAGATAAAAAAAATTGAGAGGCAGCACTTGGTTATCAGCCCATATTTCATGCCTTGTTGGAAAACTTGCCACATTGATTTAAGAATTGCAAATAAATTATATTATTGTAACTCATGCAGCTATTTGAATCAGAGTGCTGAACATGAAGAAACAAACCTGAATTTTCTCAAAGCAAGCCAGCGGAATTTGTTATATCCATAGAATGATGCAATTGCTTTATAAATAGACATAATTTATGTGTTAGAACTTCCATTAAGCTTGCACAAAAATTTCATTCATAGCTGGAAGCAAAAGGGGAATCCTTTCAATATCTCTTAATGTCGCCATAACTTGTAAAAGTTTTGGTGATTAATGTCTGATATGCTGTTTGTATTTGTGGATAAATTGTTGCATTTGGGTTAACATACAAATATTATTAAGATAAATTAGCCATTTAAGGATAGGCTTAGACCTATGTATGGCATTGGAAGACACAGGCCTTGATAAAGAGTAGAAATTTTTTTAAAGCAACTTTAGTGGTTGTTGCGCAAACAATGCATAAATGGCATTCAGTGTTCCATCTGAAGTGATGATATGGATGTTTAAAAAATGTTGCATTAGTAACTGTAGGGACAGAAACAAAAATGTTAAAATAGTTAATAATGTTTGTGTTAAAATAGAACATAAGTTTTAATATGGAAAGTATTGATAGTGGTTGTGATAAGCATCCAGATACTCCAATGAAGGAGCTAACTATAGAGAGGAACTCGGATTCTGACATGGACTTTGAAGGATGTATACATATATTCCTTTTGCATTAAGGTTTCATTCAAAACTCCTAAGAAATATGTTAAAACAGTGGTTAACAACCTTTTTGATGTTGCATGTCAAACCAATCTACCAGTATGATTCAGGGTACCACACTATAGGAAATATTTCAAACAATTCAATTTACTCAATAATGCATTCAGAGTTAGGGAATAGAGGGCTATAATATAGTTTTAGAATTTTAATATATATTAATTTTGATCAATTAAAGGTATTTATTAACATAAAAATAAACAAAATATGACATCCTTCAATATAAATAAAAAATCTAAATTGTTCTTTTATTATGAGTGCTATGTATCTATTGGAGAAATTTATTAAAATAAGAAATAAAGAACAAGAAATATAAGTATTCCCCTTATTATAGTTAAGTAAAAAAATATTTTAATGTGAACCTTGTCTCTACACCACTCTATTTCATATTGCAATATCAGAAATATTATAAATATGAGAAGATTTTTTCACAAAAGTATGTAGAACCAAAAGCGGAAAGCATACATACAATTTTCTTCAGTTAAATCTCTTCTGTAGTAACATTGAATTATTTAAAAAAGTGGTTGATTTATCATTAGAGTAAATTTTGCTTCCTGTAACTCTGGAAATGTGTTTCAATAAGCTCTATTTCAAAATTATCAATTTTCATCCTCTTAAAAATTAACAAATTTGTAGAGTACTATGGATTGCCATTGAGAATTGTACCACATGCCAAATGTGCTGACATCTGAGTTAAAAGATTAAAGTTGCTTGCAGCTGACTAAAAAAAATACATTAGTTTTTTGAGATATAACAGAGTAATGTGTAAGTCGAATCCAGTAATTTAACTTTGGAAAAATGGCATCAAAATTCTCAGTTTGCACGCTGAAGTAAATTTTATAAACTTGAAGTAATAATGTATGTTGCGCATTGTTTATTTTTTTATATGGTTGTTAGGATTATAATATATGCAATTATTTAAAGAATTAAAAATTTCAAGCATATTTTCTTTAAATTTTTTATTAATGTTTTTATTTTTTAGATAAAAAGGTCCGAGTATTATGAACATAATATATAGAAAGAGCAAATCTTAGGTTTTATCCATTGAATCATAAAAGTTGCTTTAATGTGATATGTTATCATATTATGTTACAACAATACATTTTTAAAAAAATTTAACTAAATTCGAATAAATTTTCCTAGACTGAAAACCAGCCGTTTACATAAAACATTTGTGTTTTAAATTACAAATAATATTTGTGTAAAACCCCATCAGCCATGAAAGTTGGTGCTATTGTAGCTAAACTTATAACAATCAAATACATGATTGATAGAATATTGCATAGTTTTGCCACCTTTGCAAAAATTGTTAATGGAATTTAACCCATGCATCCAGATATCTTGCTTAGAATTTGAGGCATTGTTTCATCTCTTAATGTCTATACTTTTAGCAAAAATAACACATTTTTTAAAAATATCTCCATATTAAAAGAAATGTTAAAAGTTTATCTAATATATATATATATATATAAAACAGCTCAATGTCAATTTTCAAGATTTTGATATTAAACAGAGTTACATCACATACATTTTTTGTCTTTTTAACATGCTTTTTTTTCTGTTACTAAATTATATGTTGAAAATTATGTAAATTTGTATGGAATAGTAAAAATGGAGAAAATAGCAAATCCAGGAATAATTTTCCCCTTTTTTTTTCTTTTTTTCCCCCCTAATTTTTAAAAATGTTTTTTTTTAAGGAATTAACAACATTGTATTTATTAGTTGCTTTGGAATTGTATACATTTTATTAAATTTTCGTACATGTAAAAAAAAATTATTATTGAAATTTTTCAGAATTTTAACAATATTTGTTTTTTACTTTATTATTATTTCCTACTCCTGATTGTTTTGAATATTTTACCTCTTGCAGATTCATGCTCTTTTGACTGGGTCCTTTGACACACCTTATGAAGGAGGTTTCTTTTATTTATTAATTCGATGCCCTCCAGATTATCCTATACGACCACCAAGGGTTAAAATCATGACAACTGGAGAGGGGAAAGTGCGATTTAATCCAAATCTCTACAAGAATGGAAAAGTTTGCTTAAGTATTTTAGGGTAAGCTTTGCTTTTAGAGATGTGTATACAATTTATATTTTATCGACTGTGTTATAAAAATCGTTATCTTTTTAATTTTTGAAAAGAAACAAAATAAGTTGTTATATGTGAATATCCATTCTTATCACCTTTTAAAGTATAAGAAATAATATATTGTAGATGGAAATTATTTTTTTAACACCACATTTCCTTTTTTCTATAAAAATACTTATCAAGAAGTTTTATGTTTTTTCCCTTTTCAGAACTTGGTCTGGTCCATCTTGGAGTCCAGCTCAAAGCTTATCAAGTGTCCTCTTATCCATTCAGTCCCTCATGAATGAAAAGCCATACTTTAATGAACCAGGGTTTGAAAAAGTAAACATTTTTTCCCTAAATATTAAAAAATTATATATTTTTTTTTATTATTTAATAGAAATGCATGGAATTTTGTAAGTAGAATGAAACTTTTTACTCGTCAATGAATGAAGTATACTTTTAATAAAGCTCTTCATCTTAAGCTTACACACATACACATTTATTTATAGTTGAATCTCAATTAAAATTAAAGTTTTACCATTTTTATTATGAGCATATCGTTACATAAATTTCTTATGTGCTTATTATGAATATCCTTACTTGTGTAATGCTTAGTTAATATTTTTGCAGATCATAATATGGCTACAATGTGATTTTTTAATAATATTGATATTTTGTTCTTAGTATAAAAAATTATGCTCAGTAGTTGCCTGACATTTTAAAAACAATTCTTTCTTTTTTACATTTTAAACAATGTTATTATTTTCTCATTTTCTTTTATTAACTAATATTATTTCGCAGGAAAGAAATCCTGGAGATAGCGCTCGTTATAATCAAATAATCAAGCATGAAACTTTGCGGGTAGCTGTTTGCGATATGTTGGAAGGTAACACTGGGGACTCCCGTAATTGCCCTCAGGGTCTGAGGTAAACAATCTTCTGCTTCTGTCAAAAAATGGTTATTTTTTATAATTCATATGTAATTATAATTGCAAAACTAGTGTATTAATCAAAACTGTTGTTGATAATTTCCTTCTTAATCAAGTTTCAAAATTCATTTCTGGAATTATAGCATTTCTTAGTTGAATATAAAATTTAACCCTTTTCGGTTTCCTTATTATGGGAGTGTAATATATTGGGATACTTAAAAAGAATAATCTGCAGGAATAAGTTTTGGTTTTACATTCATTTATCTGTTGCCTTAATTTGTTAGGAGATACCTATTTGGAATGAGTTTTGCTCCTACTAAGAATTGGATTGTTCCAAAAATTAATGAGATGATTTTCAAGCTTTACAGGGGAATGTACAGTCATATTGTGTATATTTGGAATTTCCTTTACCCCTAAACTATTCCATACATAAGGTCAACATTACTTATGCTTACACTATGTATATTTCTTTAAATGATTAGACCAGCTATTTATTCTTTTGCCATTTTGTTTCCTCAGCCATTTAGTTTTTATTCTTGACTGAAACACCTTTATGTAACTTTTTTACTGTAACCTTTCCAAATATTTTTATGACCTTAAATTTTAAATCATTTTCTTGATCATATTGCTTGAAATATATAGGACAGACACTTGTGTACAAAAAAAGGAAAGTTCTTGGGTTCAATCTTGCCAATGAAATTATTTTCATCTACTAAATCTTATTAATTATATTTAATTACATTGTAGCATTTTAGGTGAAATATTACTGTTTTAAAATTTTCAAAATTACTTTTGATTATCAGAATAATATATATAAGAACTTATTTTGATAATCAAATGCAATTTTGAAAATTTAAAAACAGTAATATTTCATCTAAAATGCTACAGTGTAATTAAACACAATTAATTGGATTTAGCAGCCAGAATTAAAACCATTCAATGAAATATATATATTTTTCCATTGAATGGTTTTAACTTGTATGCTTATGCCATTATATTTACATAAAAATAAAATATAAACTAAAAATACAAAATCAGAAATATAAAATTACAAGATAATAAAACTTTTGTTTGAAGAAATTCAATTTATTTTTACAAATTGTTTTGATTAACATATTCTTTTAATTCATTAATAATTAACTTTTAATTTTCTACTTTTGCTCTGTAATATCATATGTAACATTATTTCACTTTGTTACCTAAACATGAAGGGAAATTTTATGCCTTTGTCTCGCATTAGAATAGGAAAAGTGAAAGGGGAAAATGATATAATTCCTTCTGATAGTTATCTTAGAAATTAGTACCACACAATTAATTATGTTATAGAATTCAAATCTGTGAAGAAGTTCGAATTTAACTAGTTAATTTTTAGCTTTTAAAAGAGGCAAAACATTTAAGTGATATACTTTTATTTCTTATATTATAATACTGCACTTGATTTCCTCCCTTTTTTGTATTATTAATTTGGATAAAATCCAGATAATAATGAAAAGCCCTAAATTTGTCTATAAAAATTGCACAATTTGAAAGATAGAAATTTATTTTTTTCATTTTATGTATTTAGAGATGTTATGGAGAAATCTTTTCCTGAATTTTATGATTTCTATGAGTCCAGTGCCAAGTCTAATCTCCACTTAACGAAGCAGGTCATGATGGTAAGTGCATTCACTCCATTTATGCTTTCAGAAATCTCATTTGTCCTTAAAAAGATGATTTATTCTTGGTATTTTTTAAAGTAATGCATGATATTGAGAAAAAATTCATAAGAGAACTTATTTTGTTTTGCTTTAAATATTTTTCAGCAATTTGAAATTGTCTGTTTCATTAATGTAGACTTTGTATCATTAATAAGCCTTTGTTTTTTAATATAATGCAGGCAAATGATTATTTGATACGAATGGTTTGGAAAATAAGTGAATAAAATTAGCCTTTCTGTATGTATGGTTTTTCTAAAAAGTCTTCGAAGTATTTCATATTTTTAAAAAAATAGTAATAGACTAAATTTGGAAATAAATTTAATAAAGTTTTCTTTGATTTCCTATAGAAATTTCAAGAATTCAATTTGTTTTCATTTCAACTTCTTTATTAATGTGAAATTATGTAAAACAAGATGTTTTTAACCTTAAAGCATGACTTAATTGCCATACATTGAGAATTGATTTCCATTGATTGATTGATTGATTGAATATTAACGTCGCACTGTTCAGCTACACGAGGGCTTTTGGCGATGGACCACGTAATTTTGAGCCATGGTCAAGTGACGTGGACGACACCTGAGCTGGCACCCCCTCTCCTAACTACCACGCCACACCAACGGGAGGACGTTTCAGCTCTCGACAGATTTAACGTGCATCGCTGCCCTACACGGCGGGTCTTTAGTGGTACTGGGCTCGAACTCGTGACAAGGCAAGCCACGGTCCGATACCTATACCACTCGGCTACCGCGGCCTTTGATTTCCATTGAAAAAATGGATGAATCTATATTAGGTTTATGTTAAGTATTGAGTTTTCTTCAATATTAAATCTTGATGGTCTTTCAGGAAATTAATATCTAATAACAATTTTGTGTAGGTCATTATAAATAAATAATTAAAGGTAGCAAATATAAATATTTGTTTAAAAGTTTTAATGGCTATCAATTAGTTTATGCATATTCTAATATAATTCTGTTTAAGTTATGTTTCCAATATAGAAGGAGGGGGATGATAATTTTTTATGTGAACATATGTACCTGCATAATTATACATGGAAAAATATTTTTGATGAAGGATATTAGCAATAGGTGGAAATGAGTCTTAAGGTTAGCAAAGATTGTATAAACATAAAAAGAAATACTTTAACCCTTAATTCATTGTCATAAACTTGTACATATACCAAAGCTTTTTTTATATTGATAAGATTAGGGGGGGTCAAATAAGGGAGATTTTTTTGTATCTATATATAATATTTTTAGTTTGTGTTGACTATTTTTCTTTCCCAGGATCCTTTTGGTGAAAGGCGAGGCAAGTTTGACTATGCCCTCATTCTGCAGAGATTGCAGAGTATCAAATCCAAATTGGAAGCCAAGCGGTTTTTCCCCCCAGAAGAACCGGAATCTCAGTCGTACAGTTCAGATTCTTCTTGAAACAATATATTGCACAAGCATTTAGTTTATTTTGTGTTGTGTAATATGTCTGTTGTGGAATTTGTACAGTGTCATTCAGGCATATAAAGAAATTACTGTTTTATATGAAACTGCATCTTTTCTTTAGGTTCAAAAGATGAATGCAAAATATGTGCCTCACTTATCTCACATGTAAAAGCGATTAAGAACTTTTTCTTGTATGTATCCTAAATACTTTTTGTATAAGCATTTAATCAGAAATGTACAATTTATCAATTACATAAAACAATTTCATTTAAAGTCTGAGGCATTTCACCGTTCACTTGTGTAAGAGAGCATAATTGCTTGTTCCTAAATGGTTAGAAATTATTATTCCTATACATGTGTTTGTGTGTGTGTAAAGATAATGTTTTTAATAAAATATTTCAGTGTTAAAATAAATATTATCAAATACTTTACTCTCAGATTTAGTATGTTTATAAAAGACCATTTTAAAAGTTGTGGTAATCTATAAGTAGTGAATGGTTTTTTTTATTGTTAAAACAAATTAATTCATTTGTATTGATGTGCATTGAATTTAAGTTTAATTTTTTTTAAAAAAAAATATTGAGAGCCTTTATTAAGTTATTAGGTTATATGATTGTTTAATGTTAGTCTCTGAGTTTTTGTTGATATTTCTAGCTTTAAACTTCAAAATATTCCAATGTTTAAGCATGAATTTAAGTAGTTGAAATGTGGTCATATGTTATCTCTTAACTGCAAAAAATAAATATTTTTGAAACAAATTTAAAAAATTAATATATATTGTATCTGTTGGAAAGTCAAAAATTTGTATTTAGTTAGTAGTAGGTTTTTAATTTCAATTGCATATATGCTGTAATTAAAGGAACTTAAATTTTTTTTAATAAAAAAACATTGTAATATTTTATTAAACCTAAAAATTAAAACTTATAATAGTTTGTGTATATCTGAAGCATCAAATAATACTACCTTTAAAAATATTTTTTCTTAAATTATACGACCGGAAATATTGATAGATGCAAAATTTTAAATGAAAAGCATGGAAAAATTATTCTTATAACATTTTTTTTATTTTGCATTTGTTTTTTAAGTAAATAAAAAATATTGACTACATGAATGATTATTTCAGTGTGTTAAATGCATTCAAAATAAATATTCCATTATAATGAAAAATAACATCTTCCATTACAGCTTCATTTGTTCTTTTTTTTTTTGACATAAAATTGTGCATAAATAAACATTTTTTTCTTTATATTATATTGTATCTAGTTTATTCATATGGATATAAACAAATTCTTGTTTCACTATAAATAGTTCCAAAGTAAATAATCTTATGTAATGATATAATGGTAACATTTCTGTTCACGACAATGAATTACTTTTTGCCTGGTTCATATACCAAAGCAGCTTTCATGTGGATATCAAATTTAGGAATTTTTTCCAAAACTGAGAAACATATTGATATTGAAACTGTTTAAATATAATTGTTACAGTAACTAAACCACACATTTGCATTCTTACAGATATTGAAGTTGAATGATAACATTTAATGTATATTTTCAATTATTATGAACTGTAAAAATTTGTTTATCTAAATAAATATTTCCTTAAATTAAGCCATTGTTTATGTGGAATTGCAAACTTTTATTTCTAAATTTAAAAATTGCAGATATTTCTGTGAATAATCTTGCAGCACATTATCAGTGTAAAACATGTGGGTTTTTTTAGTTATTGGACCACAAGAGTAACCTAAATTCTATCTTCCCCCAAGAATCTCATTGTTCTCAGGGTGAAAATTTTACTTCATAATGAAATTTAATTGTAATTTTAATTGATACATATGACTAACTAAGATTTTAGTTAGTCATATGTATCTGTTTTGATCTTATTTAAAAGCATTCTTGATATTATTGGTGCAATTGAAACATATATTTATGTGCATATCTGTCAGTACATCTAAAGAATAATGTTATATTATATAGTAGCAAGGACTTAAAAAGGGAGATATTTTTATGGAAGTTTTTGCCTGTGTGAGGTTTTTAATGCTGTCTTTTTTAGGTTTTAAATTAGCTATTGTGTAACCTTTTAGTATTTAAAAAAGTTGATGTGTAGATGATCTAGAAATGTGGGCATCAAAAGGAATTAATATTTCTTACCAGAAATTATTTTTTGGAATTATAAAAAAAATCAATGGAACCAGCTGAGAGCCTTTAGACTTACATTTGAATTGATGTAGAATTTGGGATTGGAATATTATATTGTTCAAGTGTGCCTTAATCATAATTCAAAATTATGAGCTTTATTTCTTTCCTACAATTTTAGCCCAGTATGTTATTTTTAAAGAGGGAAAAATAGTGGTATAGATGGTTTTTATAATCTGTTAAATATTATTTTTATTGAATTTTTAAATTATGACAAATTTGTTTTTATTTTCTTATGATTAAAATCAGTGTATTGTTTTTCAGTATTACATTTGGATGGTTAAATTATATTGTTGCATAGGAATAAAAATGATTAGATACTTAAAATACTTTTTTCTGTGTATCAATATTGCATTAATAGAACACAATGGACCATTGACAGATCTTTTCATATAATAGTTTGGAATTGCATGGATGAATCTTGATGAACTGAAACTTTTTTCATTAAAGTTTCCATGACATATTATTAGAACTTTGTGGTATAATGTTCAGTAATCTTGTTCATATTACTTTACACTAAAATGGTTGAACTGGAATGTAAAAGATTGCTGTGACTACAAAGACCTAAGCATTGTTCATTTAAAGTTTACTCAATAAAAGAGATTCATGTTTAGTTATGTAATTTAAAACTGAAAACAAGAATGTGTTAAAACTTATTCCTCATAATAATTTACAAATGAGCCGTTTTCTTTTAAAGTAGCACAAGTCCATTTTTGACAAAAAGTTAATGATAACATTGACAAAATAATGAAAATTTTGAAGGATTTTACAGGGAACTATTTATAGAGAGATAAAATGCTCATAGCAGATTGCATTCAATGTAAATTTATGTAGTTAATGAAATTGGAAAGTGGTGTAAGTCTACTTTCTGCAAAGACATAATATTTAGTTTAAAAATTATACTACATAATTTCTGTACTTCATTTTTGTGTGACAACACTGTTAATGGCATAAAAATTTCCGTTCATTCACAGGAATTATGGTATTTTCTCAGTGTTCTGTTCGTTCACTTAACTTGAATATAATTTAAATGGCATTACCTAAAGAAATATTGAGAAAAGGCCTATTTATTTTTTTTTACATATTTATAAAAAATTTCATAAAAAAAACTAGTTTGATTCAATTGAAATGCCATATTTCATCAATGTATGATTTTTATATTTTGTTGACTTCGAAAATGGTGCAAGTCTATTTGAGACCATCAAAAGTATAAATTTCTTTTAACTGGTACTTCAAAAACAATCAAATTATAAAATTAAATCAATTTAATATTTAAAAAATATAAAATGAGTATATTAACATATACCAATATTTTTCAAACCATTGTAATACAAACCCAAAAATATTTCCATATAATATAAAATGGACTTACACCACTTTCAAAGGACTAACGGATTATACACCATAGCATGTGATTATTCTTTTTGTAATGAGTGAATAAATTAGAAAAAGATTCTTTAAAACTTGGATTATCTAAAAACTGTTGTGTATTCAACATAATTTGGTTCCATTATATATATAAAACTGCAATCCCACCTCCTTCCTAAAATGAATGATTCTCAAGAACTAGAATATTTCTTGAACATAAAGCATCAGTTTTTTAAAAAAGATTTATATAGAGAATTGAAATTTGTTGCTTCTTTGGTGAAAGTATTTATAGAAATGAGTTTCATTCTAAATTGAATAAATCAGAAATTAATCAAATTTCTTCTATATTTATATTATTTAACCTTCCCTTTCTTAAATATTAAAATATATATATAAAATTCATTAGTAACCAAATAGAATAAGGTTGTCTAAGAATGAGGGTGTATCTTTACAGATTTCTTGCATAGAAAATACTAAGGGGAAAAATTAAAGGAAAGAAACGTATGGAAACAATTTTTAATACTCAAAAAATTCTCACATTTTTTGCATAAATTATTTTTAATTTAATAAGACATGAATTGCTTTGTTAAAATCACTTAAGATTCAATAGAACAAAGTACATATTTCAATAATTTTATATGCTCTCCAAAATTAATACTTTTCAAATGATCTCCCCTGCCTCTTGTTTTTCTTTAAGTACTCTGGCAACCCCATCTTCATTGGACAGTGGACCACATCCTAGAATGTCCGGCCCTTACTCCGCATATTATACGGCTCGGAATGGTGCCACTGGCTTCGGAGCTACGCGAGGTTCTTTACAGCGCTGATGCACCGATACTTGCTGAGGCGGTTCAGAGAGCTCACAACATTATCTGATTGTACATGGACACGACAAAAAAAAAACCTGCATTAAATATGAGACATAACAGAAAATTCTTAATTTGTACAACAAAGAAAAAAGTGCCAAAACAATTTTTTTTAACTGATATTTTATTTATTTTTATTCAAGATAATTTTATTTAAATATTTTAACAGATGAACATCATTCCATACAAAAATGCAACTAAATTATACTATAAATGTAATTATACAATATATGGCACTAAAATAAAACAAAGTTTTTGACACTTCCATCTATCTCTAATATAGTTTCTTTTACCCTGATTACTTTACTATTGCAAATCAGAATGTAGTTTGTAGGAAAAACTTGAAAGGACGATAGGTATAAAAATATATTGGATGAATCGAAATGTTGCAAAAATAAAGATATCTATGAGAAAATATACAGTAATATCAACAACTGATTGCATTGCATATCCAGAATAAAATTACAAGGGGAATTATAAAAAACATCTAAAATTTGTTTTTACACATGAATTCAAAATAAACATGAAAAACAGTAACAAAAATTAAACATAGATAAAAATCCCACTGTATTATAACACCAAAATATAAAACAGATTTCCAAGGTAAATATTTCATAAGGTACATGCAAGCACTAAATTACCGTAAAATCCGGCGTATAATGCGCACTTTTAACACAAAAAAATAATATCGAAATTTAAGGGTGCGCGTTATACGCCGAGTATAAAAATGAGAGCTTTAAAAATAGAAAAAAAAGAGTATAAAAAATTAGACTTCTCTACATATTATATCGAAACACTGTTTATTTGAAAGAAAAAGCATTCCGTAAGAACTTAAAGGGCTGTAGTTCTAAAAGGATGCCATTTTTCTATAACTTTGGGTAAATACCTCGAATAAGTGACTTCACAAAACATAAAAGAATTGCACACGTCTATGTCAATTTCCTTCATTAAAAACGGGGTGCATATTATACGGCGACTATACCTAAAAGTTAAAAAATGAGGCTTGAAAGTATAGATGCGTGCTATACGCCGGATTTTGCGGTAACATCTGTAGGATTAAGAATAAAAAAGTTAAAGTAATCAATTAAAGCTCAAATTCTATTGAATGATAGATACATTCAAAATGTACATCAATAGCAAAACTAGTTAAATTGCACAATAAATTATTAATTTAAAATGATATGTAATACTGTGTGTAAACCAAGTACATTTACTTTAATTCAAAATAAATACTCTAACAACTAACTAAAACAAAAAAAAAATCTTTGCACATATTTTAAATGAACCAAAAATTTCTGGCAGGATAATTCATCAGGACTAAAATAAAACTGTATTCTCAAAAGGACAGAACCCTCTTTCATGCTTAGAGCAGTCAATCACAATTCAGTCAAATGGAAAAACTTCAGTCACCTAACAGTCCATAAAATTATATAAATTCAATAATTTAAAACATTTAATCTGAGGAGTATCTAAAGAGTGAATATTTTGTACCACTATATAAAGAGTACACTAAAATCCAACGAAAATAAAACACAGGTCCAATTTGTACTTGAAAATTATAATAAATTCACTAGCAGCTTTTAACAGCATAGATAACAAGATTAAAATGCTATAAAAACATGGGACACATTTTTTCACAAACCCACACAGCCATGTTTATAACTATTACAACAATCACATTTGAACTAAGCAAAAACTGGTCATAAAAAGCACCTCTACTAAAACGTAGCCCTAAATATTCAAATTAAGCTTTAGTGAAGAACTTTGCAGCATAAGAATGAAAACTATCCCAAAAAATATGACTATTTATAGCTGCAATGAAGTTCATACAATTTGCACAGCAGAAGAAATTAATATATATTATTTATATGCTCTCAAGAGGAAACAAATATAAGGTGAAATTTCAATCAATTTATAAATGGAATAACGTCAATGGAAATAAAAAAACAAATAGCACAGAAATGTAAATTTGACTGTTTGTGTAAAAACACACACAATGTTGAATATACTTGTCCATTCCATTATGAGCGAATGCAATCAATTAATTGCGTTGGTGGCAATTCTCCAATACAAATTCTATGTACAGCAACTAATAGGGGAAACCTGAAAAGAAAATACATATTCATAATGCATATAATTATTTTTTTAAATAAAATTTAAAAAAAGAGAAGCATAAATATTAAATAAACGTTTAATTTTTCATGGAATAAAAGATTTGTTATGTTTCCATAACTCAATAGGATATAAATTAAAATATAAAAAAAGTAAATCAAATATCTATGATTATGATCTTGTATTTAAGAATTCCTTCTTGATTTAACACTTCAAAGCGAACAAGTCACTCAGTTCCATGTAAAATTTAGAACTTAACATAAGCTCTTATAATTTTTTTTAGTTTATAGAAATTTCAATAAACAGAAATGTACAATATTGGTAAAAAAAACAAATACTGTAAAATCCAGCGTATATCGCTCACTTGTAATACTAAAATTATGATTAAAATTTACAGGTGCATGTTATATGCCAGGTATAAAAGTGAGAGCTTTAAAAATAAAAAAGATGAACATAGAAAAAAATTAGACTTCTACAAATATCAAAATACTGCTAATTTAAAAGGAATGACCCTCTTTATGAACTTAAATGGTTGTAGTTCCAGAAGTATACTACTTTTTTCTATACCTTGGAATAATACCTTGAATAAATGACTTCAAAACATAAAAGCATTGCATATATACGTTTCAGCTTTCTTCGTAAAAAGGGGGTGCGCGTTATAGGACGAACATACTTAAAAATTAAAAATGACGCTCAAAAGTATAGGTGCGCGTTATACGCCAGATTTTACGGTAAGCTTTTATTTTAGAAAATACACTAAATAAAACTAATGAATATGAAAACAATGTTTGGTAAAAAAAGTTTTGAAATAACTTTAAAGATAATTTTACAAAACTTTTTTTTTTGTTTGAAAGTTATTTTATTAATGGATTTAAAAAAAGATGCAAATTCAAATTAAGATATTTTAAAATTAAACTAATTCAGAAATGGTTTAACAAAACAAAAAAACATTAAAAAAATCACCTTAATTAGTTCTACATAATATCAACATAGAAATCTTAATTCAGTAACTTAGTTGAAAAAGTTTCAAACCATAATTTTTTTCATTCTGGGTTCAATTGAATAAAAATATATTGGTTCAGTTCCAGTTTTTGTTCTGACAAAAATAACGGTTTTCAATTCAGATCCACATTAATAATTTTATGTTAAGAATATTCGTAACTTAAATCTAGTTCATTCAACTGAATTAAATCTGCCTACTACAACAGTTTCAAGCGAAACTGAAACAGAAAAGTACTAGTGAACATCAAAACAAGAAATCGAGAAGCAATGTACACATGATGATTATATCGTTGATGTTAAATTAAAAAATATCGATAAAATGGTTACATTAACAAAATGACTGAAAATATATTGAACCGAAATAAACTGATATTTTTTCCCTTCAGTTCCGGTTTTCGTTCCAACCAAAATAGTTTAACAAAATGGAAAGATGAAATTCAGGAATATACTTTACTTTTTTGGATTACATTAGAAAAGTTACGAAATCAGATATATAACATTTAGCTAACTTTTGAATATATTTTTATCATTAAAAATTATAAACAGAATAATGTATAAAAATTACAAAGATGTCATTTTGACATATTAATATACATCATATTCTTCAAAGTTAACAAAAATAATTGCAAGAATATACAATATTACAAAGAAACAAAAAAAACACAAACTTTTCTAAAAATCCCTTGGTTGAAAGCATCAGGTACACTTCCTCAGCAGTTTGTGGACCTTGCATGCGTTGACCATTTAACATTTCTTTTTCTAATTCTTCCATGGTCTGTAGGAAAAACAGACATACCCAAAATTATTTTCAATGTGATACTTTTTAAAGAAATGACATTTGAATAAGTCATAAAAATTTGCTTTGATGCTCACCTTCCCTGTTTTGACAAAAGCTTCAGCTATTTTTCTATTGCGACCTCCATAGCAAGTGGTAATAAGATCAGCCACACCACAACTTTCAAAAAAAGTGGTGAGTTGGGAACCTGGGTAAAATGTTTTGGCATAATTAATCATCTCCATCAGTCCAATTCTCATCACAGCTGCTTTACTGTTGTCTCCTAGACCTAAGCCATCCACAATACCTGCTCCAACAGCAACAATATTCTAGGGGAGGAAAAAGGGAATTTAAAAATAATATACAGTGAAATACATTTAACATGAAAATACTTAAGATGAAATATCAGTTAACACAAAACAAGACAATGGTCCCACAACAAACTATTATGTATTTTAATACATATGTACTTCAATTAACTTAATTTTGTTGAATATGTTTTTTTTTGCAATATCTTTTAACATGAAAAATATTTCGCCCACCCCTCAGTTTCCTATTAAACGATTTTCACTGTATTTAAAAAAATATGGAGACACAACAATGGGAAATGTGTATAACTTATAACAAAATTGAGTACTAGTTAATCATATTACACTTAATGATCTAAATTAATTCTTATTCACAAAGGCTAACAATACAAATTAAGGTTAGTATTATAACTTCAGATACAGAAGAATAGTACATTGAATAAAACACTATTATTCTGATATATTAAAACTTTTATAAGTTTTGATTCTAAATTAAAATTATGGATGATGGCACTGGTTTAGGGTTCATATATCACTCAAGTTAAAATTTTAAAAGTTAAAGTTAAATAAGTTTTATGACATGCAATGTTGCAAAGAAATGTCTTTAAAAAGTTCATTAGCTAGTTGTAACTAAAAAAAACTGAACATGCATTAATGGTTTATTTCCTATTTTAAAAGAAAAATATTTTTTACTTATATCAATGCAATATCCTGAAGAACACACAAATTCATTAAGATAAATACAATGAAGTGTGTGTGAAAATTCTGCATCGAAAATTAAGTAATTATGAACACCCTTATTAAATATTTCTTTTAAATTCAAATTAAGTAGGTGCTTCATATGAAATTATAAAAACTGAATATATATTACTGTGCACTATCTCTTGTAATGCATAAATGAGCCATTTTCTTTGAAAGTTTTATATTATATGGAGGTATCGACCATTTTCAAAGTAATTATACTTGTAATTTCATAAACAATGTAAATTTATACTGACAAAATGATGAAAACTTTGAAGAATTTGTTGGGGTACTGTTCATCGATAAAAAGCTCATGGTTTATAACATTGAATGCAATCTGCTAACTCTTTGTCAAAAATGGACTTACACCACTTTCAAAGAAAATGGTTCAAATATTCAATTCATTTTGCACATACATATTTGAAAGTAGATGGAATTTCATACTTTCTTCTCTGAAACAGTTGAATTTTTATCATAAACTTTCACCCTATGTATTTTTACCACTCTCACTGAACCTGTAAAAGAAGTCTGTTTGCCACTGCTCCCCACCCATACAATATTACTTTTATTATTACAATTACTATTATTTACAATTTAAGTTTTTATCCCAAACAGCTTGAATTCTTTTCCATTTAAAAAGACAGAAAATCTAACACTAAGTTAAAGAAGAATTAATCCTTAAAATTCAAATAATACATAGAAAAATATTTCAGTAATAATGATTGATTGACACTGCAGATCATGCCCATAAAATTCCATTCAGAAGGAAGTTTAAGCAATAAAATGCTACTGAAAGAAATATTTTATTCCAAAAAGTAACTTTATATTTATTCCAATCATTCTGTAACAGAAATAACGTAAAAACTATTTAATTGTAAAAGAAAAGCATAAACAATTTGACAAGACTACCTTTTAATATTTTTGAATATTCACTAGACCTGAATTTTAAATTATTTACAAGATATTACAAATATATAACAAGAGTTATAGAGAAAAGCAGCAAAATTGATATACAAACTATTAGGAACACATTGTATTTTATACCACACTATAAATTAAGACATTAAACTTAGGAAGAATGTTTTTTTATTTTTATTGTTATTATTTATAATGGGGCTGCAGATTGGTGTTTTACCATTGCAGACCAAGTACATTCCACAGTAGATGGTATCTCTTTTTAGTGTGGCACTATATATGGTTTAACCCCACTTATCGGTCCTAAGTCCGAGATTGCACTTGGATATTTTATAAATTTTTATTTTATCTTATAATTTTTTAATTTTGTTTGAAAATGATGGAACATTATCTTTTATATTCGCCATTGATATTCTGAAGTGTTTTGGTATTTTGGGATTCATATATTTCAATTTTTAAATTGATAATTGTGATTGTTTTTATATATTTAAATATTTTTCATTCATATGATGGGCTGCTTTGCGCCTGCATGTGTATGAATTTACTTGTGTATAATGTCTTAATGATTCGAATATAAATTTTAAGACCAAAAATATATAGTTGATTTTGATTTCTTAATAGAAACAGAATTTTAGCTATTGATAATATATTTTGTTTACATTTGATTACTTTTAACTATTGTGTTTTTGAATTTTTAATATGTTTGTTTTTTTTTCAATGTTCGTTTTTAAAATATATTTTAATGGTATTTCAATGTTTATTTTCTTATATACATATATATAAAAATATATGCTGTCTCTGAGTCATGTGCTGTTGAGGGTTTCACGAAGATCGATTTAACATTTTTTTATTCATGTGTTTGTCATGAATATTCATGTGTTAATCTCATGGTGTGTGAATTATTTTGAGACATGAGGGTTTAGTTCTGAGTAAGTGGATAAGGAGAATATAAAGTAATTTTTAATGGAATTTATATATATATATATTAACTCAAACACATAATGATATTAAAGATTTATATATTTTTAAAGACTGGCAACTTGGCTTTCAATTTTGATTGTCATTGCTCGGTGGTACAATATGATGGTGTTTGTGCTATCGTCAATCAATTACCATTAGAGAGAGAATGATATTTTTTGGTTATGATGGAATATGATAAAATGAGACAATTACATAAGAGTGATTTGGAGGAATATAGAAGGCGCAGACAATATGAGACAGCATGCAAAAAAATTATAAATAATATAAAAAATAAAAAAACGTTAGCTTCTTGTTCGTTGGTTAATGAGAAATTTACAAAATTAGGAATGCATGATAATGAAAACATTAAGAGATATAAAACGTGTATTATTTGGAATACTGGTTTTGTAGGAAATTACTATGACGTATCGAAGTGGAGAAATTATGAATCGAAATGTAATTATTTTAAATATGACGAAACATTTGATAATAAGTATCATAGTGATTCAGATCATTTAAAATTGAGATTTAGAGAATGTGGGGATAAAAGATGCAAAACCTGCCCCATGATGCAAAATGAACAGAAGAATGAAGAATCGGAATTTAAGTTCTGTAAGACATTCAACTGCATTTATATGTTGACATGTGGTGTTTGCGGATTTAGATATATAGGTCAAACATCAGGAGCTATGAACCTGAGAATCAACCAACATAGATCCGACATTGGAAAAAATACAACAACAAAAAATATAGGAAGAATAGAAATACAACATTTTAATAAACATGGCTTTGAAGATGTTGCGTTGAATATTATTAAAATTGTTCCAAATAAGATAAATAGACTATGGTATGAAAACGTTTACATTGGTATTTATAATGCTATGTATCCTTACGGATTGAATGTGATATGGAATAATAAGAATTTAATACAAGCAGTGAAACAAAATGATAAAGAATCTATTTATAATAGTAGAAATAATAGTAATAAGAGAAAAAGAGTTGGTAAGGGTGGACGCAAAAAGAGAGAAAATAGAGATATAGATACAGTTAAAAAAGAAGTAAATATTTTATTACAAGACTTTGAGAATAGTTTTAGTGTTGGAAAAATAAAGTATTTTTTATTTGGACTTAAAAAACAGGAAATAATAATAGTTTTAAAATTATTAAAAAGTATTAGATTAAAGATAATCATGGATCACACTTGTTGATGGATTTGTGCAAATATATTGCAAATAGATTAAAAATAAAAATAGACTCTAAGGAGGTTTATAATATAGAATATTGTACTTTGCTATACATGAATAAATCATATAATGGGATACAATTTTCTGAAATATTTAGGAAACACATGGATTTATTTCCGATGAAAAATGTATTAATAAAGCGAGCGTTCAAGTATAATAAAAAAATTAGTAGATCAATTTTCAACTATAATAGTATTAAGGAATTGATGGATAAAAATAATGTTGTTGCAATGAATACAAGAATTACGTAGATGAATATCATGGGCACGTAATAACTGGCAACTTAGAAATTGTACAGGATCAGAAATTGAGAGAAATTATGAGCAAAGGTACTGGTTATCGATTGACTATTTCAAACAGCAATTTAAATGTGAGAAAACAACTATCAGAAGATATTAATAAATTTATTCTAAATGTTGCAATTAAATATAATTTACCTACTCAGGCTTTTAAAGAATATGGTTTTCATGTCCTCAAGGACTTAATGAATTTTAATTTTAGAACAAAAAATGAAGATTGTTATAGAAAAATAAGGGACCAATAGAAAACTTACAAAAACACTTTGTGATCGTTTATGTAGATAAAGTACCAGGAAATTATGCAATTATATGTAAATATTATTATAGTAAATTAATAAATGATCATATACAAAATAATAATGCATATGATGTAAGTAAATTTAGTATGAAAGAAATTAACAACAGATTATTTGCATTTGGTAAACAATTAAATATTTCTAGCAATAAAATTATATATCCCCATATATTTCTGACTCCTAAATTTCATAAAAATCCAATCAAATTCCGCAGTGTAACAAATGGGTTCAATACTTATATATCAAAATCGGGAAGAATTTTACAGACCATATTACAAGATACAATAGACAAATTTATGGATATTTCTATTATAAAAAACAGCCATGATGTAATAAAGAAAGTTGATCAACAAGAGGTATTTTCTGTGTATGGGTTCGATTTCGAGGATTTATTTAACTCCATTAAAATAGAAGATATAATTCAGGTACTTTCAGTTGCATATGAGAAATATGATTTGAATAATTACATTAGTTCTGAAAAAGTTCAATACACTTATTCGTTTTGTTATACAGGAGAACTTCATTATTTTTGAGAACAAACTTTATAAACAAATCAAAGGATTGCCTCAGGGTGGCCCGGCTAGTAATAGTCTCGCTAACCTGTATTTACACCATTATGAAATAGTTCGAAGAAAGGAACCCTCTTGCCTCTTGTTGAGATACATAGATGATTTAATTATTATAGGTCATGATAGAGAATTTAAACCTAACATTAATTTTTATCCGGAATACCTAAAATTAATACAGACGAATTTTAACTCAAACAAAGTTGAATTTTTGTGTGGATTTGAATTTAACTATTATTGACAACAAATTATATAGCAATATATATGATAAAAGGGAAGCATTTAAATTCAATGTCATAAAGATACCAAACTTCAATAGTTGTCTTCATATATCTGTATTTAGAAATATAATTTTAAATTTTCTGTTGAGAAATAATAATTTAACAACGCACAATATTGATAGATTCCAAAATATCCAGAAATTTATATTAATGTGCATACAAAATGATTATCCCATCAATTTCCTGAGAAAATATATAGATCAGAAATATTTCTTAAAAATATTTTTAAACTCGTAAATGCACAAATCCACCACACAACATTAGGTCCACAAAGTCAGCTTGTTAGTGGTCCAGCTGTGAAGAATTTGTGCATTCCACACACATGTTACATTTTAATATACATTCCACACACAGGTTACATTTTAATATACATTTTAATACACACACAATTAAAACAATATTTACACGACAATATTTACACGACTATATATACACTTTAAAATTATTTATTACCAGTTAAACATTTATGTCCAATCAGACATTTATGACCAATCAATCAAGCAAGTCTTTTGCATGTGATATGGTTTGCATGGTCATACTCTGGTATTGGATCAAGAATCGATTGGATTGACATGGTTGGATGTTATGAACAAAATATGTGTATTTGATATATTAAAAATGAAATGTCGTGCAATAAGAAATGGATCATATTCTTGATGGGATACTGTTTGGTGAGTCTTTAAAGATTTACTCTATTCATTTGTGAATATACTGTATTTTTAATGATTTACTCTATTCATTTGTGAATATACTGTGTTTTTAATGTGAACATTCGGTTTTTAGAAATTTTTAGTTTGAACTTTCAGATTTTTTAACTTAAACTTTCGGATTTTTTAACTTGAACTTTCGGATTTTTAACTTGAACTTTTGGATTTTTAACTTGAACTTTTGGATTTTTAATCCTTGAACTTTCGGATTTTTAACTTGAACTTTCGGATTATTTAACTTGAACTTTCGGATTATTAAACTTGAACTTTCGGATTATTTAACTTGAACTTTCAGATTATTTAACTTGAACTTTCGGATTTTTTTGAACTTTTGGATTTTTTAACTTGAACTTTCGGATTTTTAACTTGAAGATTTTTTAACTTTTTCGGATTTTTTAACTTTTTTGATTTTTTTAACTTGAACTTTCGGATTTTTAACTTGAACTTTTTGATTTTAGATAATTTTTGATTTGAACTTTCGGATCTCAATTTTTTGATTTGAACTTTGGATCAGGAATTTATTTTTTCTACCTTTACAACTATTTTAAAGATGTGTGCATCATCTTGAAGTTTGAGGGTTCACTTATATTATGTACTAAATTGTTTTTAAATTTTAATATTGCAATATCTTTCGAATGATGGCGAATAGTTTTATTTTTCAAGTATAATGATTTAATTTTAATTTTTTTTTTTTTTTTTTTCTGAAATTTGAAAATTTTCCAATTAAATTACCAAGTTGCAATAGGGGGAAGGTTGGCGCCATCAAACTAGTTTAACCCCACTTATCGGTCCTAAGTCCGAGATTGCACTTGGATATTTTATAAATTTTTATTTTATCTTATAATTTTTTAATTTTGTTTGAAAATGATGGAACATTATCTTTTATATTCGCCATTGATATTCTGAAGTGTTTTGGTATTTTGGGATTCATATATTTCAATTTTTAAATTGATAATTGTGATTGTTTTTATATATATATATATATATATTATAGGAGGTATATCATTTGTTGCAAGTAATTTTGATGCCCAGTTTACTCCCCAATGGAAATTACCTTAACTCCAATGATGCAAAACCATACAAGGAGTTTAGTTTTGCTGAGAGTACCCATGCCAAACAAGGCACTCAAGGGATCTTTCACATGCTTTATAATCATACAATAAGGTCACAGCCAATTTTTTGCATCATGAAAATCCACCACCTTGGGCCCTGATTGTAACTGTTGCAAAAATTTATGTCACACATTTTTAAAATAATTCAAAAATGTCTTTAAATGAGTACACAAGTAAATGAAAAAAAAATACAATCATTTTTTTAACAAAGACCAATGTTATATTCACAATATCATGGGGAGGAGGGGATTTATCTGACATTTATAAATCTGCGAAGAATAGTTATTTAAAGAAATTGTATTCATGATTTTTAATACATGAAAAATACCTTAAGAGCACCACAGACTTCAATTGTATGGATGTCATCAACTACAGCTATTCTGAAATAATCAGTTTGCATTAAATTCTTTAATAGTTGACCAGTCTGTGCATCTTTACAGCCTGAAAATAAATTTTAAAAAATTATATAAATCAAAAGCTAGCAAAAGATTAAAATTATTGTCAGCCATTAAAAAACTTTAATTCTTTATTAGAGATATTTATAATTAAATATAAAAAATTAGCAAGTATAAATTTACAATGATTTAAATATTCTTGCAGAAGAAATATAGAAGTATTCTTGCACAATCTGTTATTGAAACATTATAATTCTGATACAATGCAGATTATAAAAAAACTGGCACTTTTTTCACAGCATGAGCATGGTTTCAAAATAAATGCTATCTTCAAGCTCTCATTTAATTTTTAGAAATTTTTAACATTTGGATAAAAAAAAGTTTTCAGCACAAGTAGTTATACATTATTCATTCATGGAAATAAAATAGAAACAATATTGCTATTTTTATATATATCGATGAAAAGCAAAAGACATGAAAACATAAAATAAACATGTAAATCAGCGAGTACTATATAGAATGAAAATACTTCATTCACATAAATATATAACCATGGACTCTTCATTTAAAAAAAAAGGCAATAAATTCAATATACACAGCAAACTGAATTTTATAGATAAAACATACTATTTCACTTCATTGCATATTTTCTCAATTTTCAAGATGAAAGTTCACCAATCTCTACTATTAACAAATTACTCAATAGTTATTAATTATATCTTTTTTACATCCTTGTGTGTGATAGCTATCAATGCCATATAAATTCAATGTATTGGTTAGTGTAATGTAAGTTACCTTGCAATTTCAACAATCTGGGGCATATTTTGATACCTTGCAAAAGCTGCATATCTACCTTGCTAGTTTTTGGAAAATTCCAAATCGATGTATAGACCAATATTACTTTCAATGGACTCATGAAGAAAGCAGAGACAGAATGTTTAAAATTGTTCTTTTCTTCAAATGATTAAATATTACAGTAATTACAAAATTAAAAATGTTCATATTGATATTCTGGATACTACTTAAAATAAATAAAACAAAATTGAGACCATTTTTGTTGAAAAAATATGAATTAAGAACTTCTAGTGAAATACTTGCTTTTCATTTTTGTGAGACAAGTATATTTTAAAAAATTATTTTTTCTCAGTATTTATACCCTATTCACAACAATATGTTTTTAAAAACCTTTTTATTTTTTTTTATTTAAAGCTAAATAAAAAAAATATGTCAATTCAATCTTTGATCTTGATACCAAGGAGCTTAAATCTATACTTTTTATTGAATCTTTACCTCATGTAACAAAATTTTTTAAATAACTTGAATTCTTGAATTATATAAATTCTATTTTATATGAATATTGCCAACATATTTTTAACCCTTTTGTGGGCCATGGGAAGATTACTTCCCACCTACAAGATCCTACAAAATACGCCTGTGGGAAGCGCAATTCCCATTACAATATATTGACGCTACTATTAGAACGGTGGGAACACAATTTCCCGCTTCAGTTTTGTGCTGCCATCTAGTGTTCAATCGACTGAATGGAATTCGCGGCAATTTTGGTTTCGAATGTTTGAAAGCTTTATGCAAGATTTGTTCTACTACATCTATTTTAATGTGACATTTGTACTGCTCAACAATTCTGCTGCAAACGTGAGTAAAACACTGGGTTTTTTTATAATAGCACTTTCTTATTTCATATATTTCTGTACATTTTGTGCCAGTAGCTATCTAATATTATTATAAAGAAAAGAAAGATACCAAATAGGAAGAAGATCTGTAAAATGGTGGCATTGTATCTTTTATTTTGTTATTAACCTTGGCATCATTAATAGTTTCATACTGTGGCAAGTGAACAAAAGAAACAGAAATTTAGACCAGCTAAAATTCCATATAGCATTAGCTTGTCAGCTAATAGACGGATATTCCTCAAGAAAAAGGAAAGGACATCCTGCTAGCTTCCAAGCAAAGAAGTTTGCAGTTCCGGATGATGTGCGCTTAGCCAGTGTGGGAAATCATACACCAAAGATGGTTTCCAACTATAGACGATGTAGCACAAAAGGAAAAGAAAAGAGGACCCGCTGCATCTGTGCGGGATGTGATGTACCCTTGTGAATTGGAACATGCTTCTCATCTTTTCATGGCAAATAATCACCATTAAATTTAATTTTCTTTATGACTGTAAATGGTTCCATGGGAAGGATGCTTCCCACCCCTGAAATTTAAATGTAAAAATAAAATTCAGCAAAATAAAAAGTGTTTCCTTAAATACTATTGCTTGATTGTTAATAAAACAAAAAACTGGGAGGAATTCAAAAGAAAAATAAATGGTTACGAAAGGGTTAAAAGAACCCTAAGAAACTGATGGCACATTTTAGAGAAATATTGCCGTGTATTGAGAATTGGGCCGTGGGTAGCCTAGTGGTTAGAGCATCGGACTCCAGACCGGAAGGCCTGGGTTCGATGCTCGATGTCACCAAATACCCTCCGAGTGCACACGGAGTACATGCTCGTTAAAATAGGCTTATTCACTAGCGCAGGAACTGGGAATATTTCCTCCCTTTCAGTTCACTTGCAGAAATTGTGGAGATGGAGAGGGTCGTGTCGCCATCTATCGTCCCTTCAGGGAAGTTTCTCTGAGCTTAAATCGCACTGTCACCTGTATGGTGCTCAAGGCCAACGACAGGCGTACCTCTTGCCCATGCCACGATGAATTTCGTGGGCCTCGTTCTGACTACGTCAGACAGGTGGCATTAGCCACAACAACAACAACAACAGAGAAATATGAAGGAACACTCATATCTGAACTGAAAGAAAGGTCTTTTTAATTAAATATTGTTTGCAAATAATTTTTTTAAAAAAAGAAAAGAATATTGTATAAAAAATAAGTTTTGCACAAAAAAATATAAAAATTCATAAAACCCATTTAGAAACATTTGTAACGAAAAACGTTATGTGAAAGAAAAGTGTATGTGAAAGAAAAACGTTAATACTGAATGACTCTTGTTAAATGCTGAATAACTTAATAGTGTAATTATATATAATTATTAGTAATTATATAGTAATTCATATATAATTATATATGAATTCGTATTTACTAAATTGATAGAACATTCTTCTTTGAAAAAAGTTCTTTATACATGAATTATTAGAAGTATTTGAATAGGCAAAATATTCAACTAACACCATAAGTCAACAAAATGTCAGATTTTTTTTCTTTTAATTGGTATTTTTCATAATTTAAAGAAGTAAAAGCTCAGAATTTTTCATTTGTTGTTTTAAAAAAAAGTGTTTTTTAACCCTTGCTATAAATTAAAAATGAATTGCTAAAGTAAGAATTATAATTAAAAGTGAGTTGCTAAAAAGATTAATACCTACGAAGCAGGGCAAACAAACTTCTTTTATAGAGGAGGCAGAGTATATATTAAAAAACTCAGAGAGAAGTACCAGAGCAAAATCTGTATGCTAAAAATTAAATATCTGTTGGTACATGAGGAGAGAGGTTAAACTCCAAAACCATTGCCTCTGATGCGTGCCATAGCTACGAAGTTATTACAGGCTTTAATTTTATTAAGAAATTCTATAGAAATGTATATCTTTTCAGCTTAGTAATACAACAAATTTAAGGCAAGATCGGCACATTAAAACTATGTTCAACCCCAAAATTTATAATTCTACAATTTGCTAATATATTATTGTGGACATTTAGCTTTGACCTGTACTGTCTTTTTATACTTCTATTTATTAGTTGTAAGTTAGATTTATGGCAAATTAACGCACACACAGGTATGAATTTAAATACTGATATACATGGAATTTCTTTTCAATAAGACACATGATCCAAACTGCAGTGGTAAAATTATTTCATGCACATCCTTTTTATCTCTAAATTACGAGAAACTAAAAATGCCCACACTTAAATAACACTTCTTAAAGAAAACTTTTTTTAACATTCCTATCCCCTTCCTTTTGCTTTTGACAGACACTAGAAAATATTTTAGTGAAAATTTTATTTCTCATAAAAAAAGAAACCAACTTAAAAATTTCCAAAATCAAACCAAAACTGTAGGTTGAATTTTAAACCAATTAAATAATTAATGGATAATTGGATAATATATTAACAAATGTTTGACTTTTTGTATGGGTTTTCTTTACAAAAAACATTTAAAGAAAGAACACTTTGTAAATAAATTAAGAGATGAAATGAACACTCTTTATAATAGCTTTTCTCCTATCTGCAATCTTTTCTAGAGTACTTAGAAAATCTTCAGAGGAAATTAAAGTTGTAATCTACTATTTACACAACTGCATTCTTTGGTAAATAGAAATGATAAGGATTTAAGATAAATATATCAATGAAAAGACAAAGTTAGTCAATAAAAAATAAAGTACTTTATTTAACAGAATGGAGTTCTTTTGATTAGACAAGGATGAAAAATAGAGTATTTATCCAATTTCGCAAAAAAAGGCAATGAACTGTACATGTGATCTTTTCTGAAACTCAACTGCTTTACAGTTCACTTCAAATTGCATACATTGGCAAATTTGTAATTAGTTTTACAAATATCTATTGAAAAAAATTAAATATCATAGATGAAACATATGAACCTATTAATTAACCATTAAAACCCTAATATGTCATTTTTATGTAAAATACATCAGTGAGAAAAACTAAAATTTTAATAAATTTTGAAATATAAAAATATAAGCTAAAATTTTTTATCAAAATTATACAGCAAAAGAACTCAACTTTGAAATTTGTTCATAAATTTTGAAACATATTAGAAAAAATCATGCTAATTAATATGTATATGTGTGTGTCATAACAAAACCAAATATAAATGAGACACAATATACATTCTATCTTGGGGGGTAGAAATTAAAAATGTACGACAATAATTCTTTGAAAATTCTCATCTCCTTTTTGCTGCTTTTGAAAAGTTGCTACACACCAGCAGCAAAACAAAAAAAAAGATTTCTTAGAAAAGCTTAAAAGGCATTAGTATATTTTCAAAATTGTGCAAAGTTTGAACCATACAATGATGCTTCTATTAATCGAATCTAAAAATTTTAATAATCATAGTAGACTTTTTCATTTCAATTTAAAAAATATATTTAAAAAAACAATTGAATACTTGAAAAGTATAACACATAGATTTCAATACATAGAACTTAATTTTATTTGAAAGAAAACCTAATTAATATTATTATTGAAAATACAGGGATATATGCATATTATAAGATGTTAAATATTAATATGTATTTGTATATTTAGTAAGAATGTTTGTCAGTTAAGGTATAATACAACAAATAAAAATATCTTAAAAATCAAGTAAGGTTTTATTTCACAGACAGTAAACTGAACTTATAAAAATTGGTACTTTAACCTTAAATTCATACAGTTTGGCCTATTTTGTTTTCACAGATTCAACAGTGTACACAGACTTCATGAGATCCAATTTGTGTACACCACTGCACATATTCCCAGCTTATGAGATGATTAGCACTTAGATAAAGATTTTTTTGCACATAAAATACTTTTTCTACATCAATAATTTAAAAAATAAAATTAAAATATAAGGTCATGTATAATTATTTGTATATAATTTTGCTTTTCAATATATCGATAAAAAATATTTTTTTCCTATTTTGCAATCTATGGTTTTTCAAAATTTTTATATTAATCTGAATGCTGAGGAAATAAAATCTGATTAATGCCATGCAACCCTTAACAAGGAAGTTTGAACTATTTGAATTAAACACTTGTATACATTTTTATACTTAAATGCAATTTTGTATAGCATTTTACATATCTTAACTACATCAAAAGTATGCCCTTTCAGAAAAATGTTCTCTCATTAAAATATATAAATAAAAAAACGATCAAAATTAATTACATAAATACATAAGAAAATATCTATTAAGCCATAAGAGAAAAGAATATTTGTTAAAATTTAAATAATTATTTTCTTAAAATTATATGGGCTATTTTTACTTACTTTATTTATTTTTTTATTTATTTTGCTCTTTGGGACTGCAAGTATTACTTATTCAAGGTTAAATTTAAGACATGCATATTTTTTTCCAAAACAGAATTCATTTTTATACATCATATCAAAATTAAATGGGGGAAAAGTTGCTAAAATATTTCATGTAGATAAATAAAAAATGAAAAATTTCAAACATTAGTTAAAAAAAATTTTATCATGACATTGTTTTCAAGGCAATTTTGTCAAATATTTTCTTTTTTGCATTATCTAATAGCTTTTTATTACAAAAAATACATGCGCATATTTCAAATTTGACAACTAAATAAATTATTTTGAACAAAATTACACATTTAAAACAATGAACAGTTATCCGCCTCCAAACTATCATTTAAAGACTTTATTAATATAAAATTCATTGAAACTTGCTTTATCATCTTTTCAAATCAATAGTTTAATATATCATGAAATGCAATATTTAACCTATCATTTTGTATTTTAAAACAATAATATATATATATATATAACAATTGGTTTTAAAAAAAGCATCATTTAACTTAAAATGCCATAAATCTGTTGTATGGAAAAACTACAACATATGCCTTTTCAGAAGCCTTCAAATTCAATTCAGCAGCAAATAAAGAACAATTTCTGGAGAGATGCCAAAAAAGATCCTTCAATGAAAACAAAATTGAATATTTGTATGATTTATTTGAAAAACTCGCTTCAAAACAATCATGTATTATTTTTTAAAGAAACATTAAAGGTTTATCACAATCCTATTGTTTTAAAAATAAAGACAGCCACAGAAAAGAAAGTCAGAATTATTTTAGCACTTCTCATTTGACAGTTGTAACTATTTCTGGCTGGTAATCAAGGTCAAACATTGTAAGTCACAATAAGATACAAGAAATAGTGTTTTTTCAAACAGAAAGCATCTTTAACACATAAAACATCTAGTATAAAACCTCTACCCTACCTATTGTGGATTCACAAAATTTTCCAGCAGCCACTTCCCCAGCCAAATTAGCACCCATCATCACACTGACATCAATATTCAACATGTCATGTAATACATCTGATATGAGAGCAATTCCACCTCCAGGAATAATATCAAAACCCTACACACAGAATATTTTTCATGCATATAGGTACTGAATACATACTTTGATACACAAATAAAAACCATAGACTTTATTTATTTATTTATTTTTTGTTATACAAACTATAAAAAGTATCCTACATTTCAAAGAAAAATAGAATCATACATTTTCTTTGTAGCTGTTAGCTCAATTATATTTAAAAACAGTTGATGTACTTTTTAAAATTTCTAAAGCATAAATAAAAATTTATTCCAACAAGTATTCTATGCATAAAAATTCTTGCCAAAAACTTAAAAATGGTTTGGTGTAAAAGTTAGGAATCTACAATGTCAACATATTAAAACTATTCATCATTAGTATTGATATACACATGCTCACTTTTTTAATAATCAGATTTTTACAAAACAGTTTGCATTATACAAAACAAAAAAAAGTGGAGGTTGTTATATTAAGTTTGTATTACATAGTAGTTGTACAATATAAGAAGATTTTTTTACATTAAAGCAAAATGCAACTCAAATTCTAGCCAAATATATAGTTCTAGTCCCTGAATTTTTTTACGTGTTAATAATTTTAACAATATCATGAAGATTCTTTTTATACAAATGAGTTATTTCTTTAATATACTGAAAAAAATTAGTGATACAGTAAACAATAGTTATGTTGTGCATTAACTAAGGTTCTAGGTTAGAAAAAAGACTATCTAGCAAAAGTTGGGGAAAATTCCTCATTTATCTAAAGTTAATCAAATTTAGAGGGAAAAAACTAATTAAACATAAAAAAATAAACTAACTTTCATCCCAATTAAAATATAACAATTTTAGTGCAAAATTGTTTGAAATGCATGAAACATTATATAGCTATCATAAATAAAATAGTTAAGACATACAATACTTTTTACAGATCTAAAAAGAAGGTAAGGAGTGCCACTCCACAGTCTCGAACACTGTATGAACATTATAACAATGGCTTACCAAATAAAGATTATGAAACAAGTCTAAATTATTATAAATTTTATTTCTTAAAAATGGAAAAGCTTATCTAAAAGCCAAATCATACCATTAGTCATCATATAGTGACTCAATGTCTATCAATTAGATTTTCTATTGGCAGTTTTAAATCAGTAACATTAATTTTAACCACAATCTTGTTTATTACACAATAGTATAAAATTAGCAGTAAAATATAATCATACTTTGTATTCTCCAAAAAACTAAGGTAATAAAAAAAATTCAAGTTTAAGTTTTTAAAATCTTAAATTATTTTATAGAACCTTAAATATGTACTATAACTTACAGAGATTCAGTTAAATGTATAAAACTGAAAAACTTCCATACATAATAACACATCACCACCTTCTGAATATTTAACATAAGGCAGTAAAAATAAGAGAGAAAAATGGCATAGAGCCAAAGTATCCTGGTATTTTTAAATGTAATCATAAGTGTTTACACTAAGCTTCTCAAACACAAGAAAAAATTTTGTAGCTTGCTGTGTGTTTATAAACATATGTTTGTTTCATATACTTCATTTTCACTTCACTGAAAATTGCAATTATAATGTCTGATTGGGGACGTGTGGAGACTACCTTCAGTTAAGAAAATTTTAAATATAATAATTTTATGTTATACTACACTTCCATTTAAATTGTTCTATTTCATTTTGCAAGCCAATTATTTTAGAACAATAATACATTATTTACAATATAAACTACTTTAAATATATATATATATATAAGATTAGTTTAATTTATGATTCTTACAACAGCTTAGAGCATCTTTTAATAGTAGGTTAGGATGCTTGATAATTATTTCAAGAAAATTATTCAACGACAATTTTTATATATTACATCAAACTTTAAAGTAAAATAATCCAAAGAGGGTTTCACATCCTTTTTAACATAACTAATAATTAAGCACCAGCATAATATTGAAAATTATATCTTCCCTCATATAACATCTTTTAAAATGAAATTCAAATATTTAATTGGTTGAAATCAAAATATTCAATTTTTAAAATAAATCCAAAATTTTAATGCTATTTTAAAAATAAAACATTACAATTATTCTGGTAAAGAAGCATTATTTAAACCAGAGGTGTAATGTACATACCCGCAAACCCACTAATGGGGCTTGGAGAACAAAAACTGACTTTGCAGGAGGGCCCTAAAATTTTTCATTATGCCACTGATTGCAACAAAAAAATAATTGCTGCTCTGAGGTTATCCTAATTCACATATATTTTCCTGGATTCAAATACATACATATATATATATTTTTTTACAATTTAATTTATTCCTGTGTTGTTTCATAAATTATTTTCCCTTTTTCTTTTTAACTATTTCTTTGAAAAACCAAATTCTTTAAATAGAATTATAAATATTAGAATCAGCTTCATTGTACAATCATTTTAATGATTCTGCCCAAAAAAATACTTAACTTTTAAAGCACAATTCCAATTTTTGATTCAAATATTAAGTTATATTGATTTCTATCAGTTTATATTTAGAGCACCTTACTTAATAAGAAATATTTGCTCTTTTAGCATTGTTCATCAATCAATTTTGATATTCAATTTCAATATTGACAGGCTGATTATAAGTAAAACTTTATTTCCTGAGAAAACTATATTTGTTAAGTTTATATAAGTTACAGATATTAAAATAACATTTTAATTGATAAATTAAAAAAAAATGTTTTAAGCATAATGAAACTTTTTTTCCATGTTAAAAAAATTATTGCAACTAGAAAAGAATATGCTTTGAACCAAACTCATCTTTAAGAAAGTAAACTAAAATTATCAATTATCCCTTTTTATAATGAATCCTGATCAAATTCATTTAAGTCTATGCTCAGAGAAATTAAATCGCAGCCTATGCAAATTATACACATAAATCAAAGTTAGATTTTTTTAAAAAAATGTCTGATAAAAATTAAATTGACAATTTCATAATCTTCTATTTAAACAAACACAAATGCACAATAAAACATTTTCCAAAAGTAAATAGAAAAGTAGGTCCAAATAAAGATTTTAAACAAGACAACAAATTTAAACAAGATGTAAGCAAAATTCAGAACCCAAAATACAACATATACATTACTTACTTATTTAATGATAGTCAAATTTGTAGCAGAGTGTATGCCCTCATTTTTCATTTCCAGCAAATAGTTAATTTCCAAACTCAATGCTATTTTTGTATAAAAGTATTAAAATGTAAAATTCGCTTTTAACTATTGTATATGCACAATTTAAAATCTAAGAAAGGAAATACTGCAAAAGATGTACATCATAATAAAGAAGAGTTTGAATATAGAAAAAAAAATACTAAGAACCTGGATGACAATTGATAATAATTACCTAAATTTATAAAAACTTGATTCATATTTTTACTCTTAAATCTCACCTTAATTAAAGAAAGAGCAACAGCAGTTGGTTTAATTTTACCAACAAGTGGAGCACAAGCACCTCTTACAAACTTGTGAGGAAGCACCCAAACTAAAATATCAGCATCCTTGGCAGCTTCTAAAGGATCAGTAACAGCTACCTAAAAGTAATTCAGCATAAAGAGTTTTCAAGACTTGATATTTTTAGTTATGAAAAACAAAATATTTATATCATTCCTTTGTTATTTATATTAATTAGTTTTCCCAGCAGGGATATCATTCCAAATTTATTGGCCTAAAATACAATATATCTTTAAAAAATATTTCTAGATAGATTTGTGTGCTTTGCTTTATTTTTAAATGCGCAAAAGTACTTTAAAGTATTGGTTAAACAATGAATCATATATCCAATGATACGGAAGATGCTGCTCAAATAATTCTAGATATATGTAATGATAAAGAACTTTACATAGGAAGCATCTGTTTTAAATAATTATTTTCGGTAAAAGATCCCCTTCTCATGCAAAAACATAAAATTCTTTTTTAAAAAATTGATGAGACAGTACACATTTAAATGCACTTTATTATCATTATTATTGCATTCAAAAAGATCAGTGATAAATAGTAACCATTAAAATTAGCTCTTCCTCACTCTAGATATATACATTCAGACTATCTTTATAACAAAATTTAACCAAAGCTGTACATAGCATCATTGATAATTTATCCTTATACATCATTTTCTGTCTAAATAATAAATTGTTTTAAACTAAAAATCTAATTAAAAATATATGGCTTAAAATAAAAGTTAAATCATTACTACAAATCATATGATCATTTCAGTAGGTGTAATACTTAAACATTCTACACAAAGAAAATCTCACTTGAAGTAATATTTTATATCGAAATTTAAGTACCTCTCAAATAAAATCTAATTTATATATAAGTACTTTATTCTTAGTAATATAAAATTAAACACTCAGTTTTTATAACATTTAATTATATGCTTATTGTTGGAGATATTATTGTTCATTTCTCATGAAAGTGAATTGTTTGCATTTTTAAATTGTAATTTAATGACCATGAGAAAAGTGGTCACAATTTTTTTACATCTATTTCTTAAAAAATATTATATATGGACAAAAAAGAGAATAAAGTTTCATATGAAGATTTTATAATGCATTAAAATACAGTTCAGATATTTGGCAACATTTAAATAAGAAAAAAAAATAATTTATTCCATTTCTTCCAAATACTACTTTGGGGTTTTCTTTTAAAAAATTTAACTTTGTGTACATTTTTAGATAACTAATAACACCTTGTATAGATATCAGAATTATAAATTTTATCCAGCATAAATCAAGAATTACACTTACAACATTTTCAGGAATTTTAAAACCAGGTAAATACTTGACATTTTCATGCTGAGTATTAATGATTTCACTCAATTTTTTACCGTCTACCATCTCTTCAAATACATACATTTTCACAGTGTTGTCGAATTCTTCAAAATTTTTCACATTATTAGCAACGATTCTTGCAATTGCGGTACCCCTGAAATTATCAATAGTATTAAATAGTATGTCAATAAGCAGAAAAAATAACGTGCATAAAATTTTCACAATGTATTATTCGTTTACTTTACTTGTAGTTGACTTGTTTTTAACTTTTGTTACCTATAGATTATTTTGAAAAAAAAATTTGAATTTCGCAAATTTATCATTGCAAATCATTAACCATCAGATTAAAAGAAAATCGCTATTCAATGTAAATCAGTATTTGCATTGCAAATACTGTCACAGATGTGGAAACGATCCAATAAGTCAAAATTATCTAAAAACAAAACAAACATATTTATTATAGAAAACGAAACTAAGTTGAAAATATTTACCAATTGCCGGAACCGATGATTGTAACTTTCTTCATTGTGAAAATTATTATTTAAAGAGAAAGGAAGAAACTTCTGCACTAAGAGAGAAGAGAATCACGACAACATCGAGTTCTAGAGAAAAATTTTATCACTCCTGAGACAACATCACGATAAGAAAACAACCTCTGACCTTGTCTCAACAACCTGTGATGCCAACTTGCCTAACTGCAATTGTGACAGAGTGGTGGCTCGGAGGTTAAGCACATATTTTATACTGTTACAAAACTATGTCAAGGAATGAATCCTAATGACGTGTTCTGTCTTTCTTCGCATATATTGGGATCAGAAAGGATTTTGAAAACTCATCTTGTGGTGTACAAACTTCGGTAATATCAAAAACAGTAAAAGAACTAATCTCACATGACAAATTACTAGAAAAAAAAACCTTTCTGCACAAAAATAAAATATGAAATGGACTACTTTTACTGTGAAACTATTTATTCGATACTTTTTATAAGTTTTTCATAGATAGCATAGTCCCCAACTTTTGAATAAAAACAAACTTTTAAAGAAGATTAAGTAATTAATCTAGAGTCATGCAAACATCCAACTTAATCCTTTGGAGAAAAAGAAACAATGATCAATAAGTTTCATTTATTTAATCCTATTACTGGCGTATAAACCCGAGTATATTTGTCTAAAATATACCTAAAGGCAAAATGAATTATATTTTAAAATATTAGTTCCCGTTCAAATGATAACATCTCCATTATATACTTAAGAAATCTTCTGATAAACTGAAACCATTATACAGCGCTTAAAAAAATATCTAAATATTAAAAGGTATTTAAAAAAAGAATTGTTAAACATTTTATGGCATTTAAATTAAAATATAATAATGTAATAAAATTAAGACAAACTTCATCCTGCCCTCAAAAATTGAATAAAGCTTTCTAGATGATCCTTAAAATTTTTAATGGTAAAGGGTAAAGTCTAAAATTAAAAAATGGGTTTCTTTTCCCGTTGATATTTCAATTTACACTCATGTCTATAAATTAAGGATAATAAAGTTCAGGCAAAGAAAGAGACAGAAGCAAAACAAATTTGACTTATTTGTAAAGCCTTTTTATTAAACAAAAGGTAAAGAGTAAAAAAGATGCTATATGTTTGACATAATTAATAAAAATTGCGATTTTACTCCCTGGAGCAAATTTCAAAAAAGAACCTATTTACAAAAAACAGAATAACATGGTTAGTATGATGGTTAATACGGAGTATGTCTCCCGCACGATGCAATACAGGCCTTACAACACCTAGGCATGCTGAGTATCAAATTATCAATCTGATCTTGGGGAATATATTACACCACTCATCAAGCAATGCCATCCGAAGTTCCGGTAGACAGGTGGGAGAGGGTTGACGAGCTGCAATTCGTCAGCCAAGCATATCCCACACATGCTCTATTGGATTCAAGTCCGGCGAGTATGCTGGCCAAACCATACGGGTGATATCCTCCGATTGAAGGCATTCGTCTACAATGTTTGCACGATGAGGATGAGCGTTGTCATCCATAAACAGAAGTTCAGCGCCCATGGCGCCCCGAAACAAACGTACATGTTGTTCCAGAATAACATCCCGATAGATGTGGCCTGTCATCGTTACTCTTTGAACATGCAGGTCAGTTCTGGAACCAAGAATAATTCCTCCCCAAACGAGCCGTCCTGCACCATCATAACGGTGTCGTCCAATGGTGTTCTCTTGGTGGTATCGGGTACCTGGCGCTCTCCATAATAAAGTCCGGCGAGAATCAGACTGCAAACTAAACCTGGACTCGTCCGAAAACATCACACAAGACCACTGTTGTGGTGTTCACAATGCATGCTCTCTACTCCAGGTTAATCGCAGGCGACAGTGCGTTGCGGTAAGTGGAACACATCTGACAGGCCTACGAGCATATAGACCAATGTGCCCTAAGCGTCTGTACACGATCTGCCTTTAAACTGTCGTACCGGTTGCTGAAGGGAGCTGACGAGACAGGTCTGATGCTGTGCTTCGTCTGTTTCTTTTGGCAGTAACTGCCAAATATATACCGGTCCTCATTCGGCTTTGTAACTCAGGGGCGACTTGTGCTGTAACATCTACTCACATTGCCATCATCTTGGAATCGTTGCCAAAGCCTGGAGATGACATTCTGGGCGATTCCTAGTTCCTCGGATACTTCCAGCTGGGTACGTCCACATTCCATTCGTCCAATAATTCTAACACGTAAAAAAATCATCCAAATGCTTCCTTTGTGCCATAACTATGCGGTTATTGCACTGAAAGGCTTTTAAAGCGCTTGTGAACAATTTTACTTCTTTGCCACCATTCCTTATATACCCCTCTCTTACACTCTCGTCATTGTGACGTACTATCCGCGCCATCTGGTGGTTTCCTGTAATTTGCATATTCTTCTTCAAGATGTGAGTGATAATTCTACAGGTGAAATTTTTATTTTAGAGTTCAACTTCTGTGTGATTCTGAATTATCCTTGATTAATGGACATGAGTGTATTATTCGCTTTAATAAAAACTAATAAGAAAGTTAAGCTCTTTAAATCAAATTTTAAATAATTTCAGCAATATATGTAGCTCATTTACTCTCTTGAAAAATAATGCAATTTAGTATTTATAAAGTTATTCGTGCGAGATTTTTTTAATGCTTTCTTTTGATAGCTACTTTTTTGTGAATCTGCGAAATGTAAATTTTAAACTATTGTATATTTTCAATTAATTCGCATCTTGTAGTTAGCTTAGACTAGGGAAAATGGAAAACAAATACCTACAGTGGCCCATAAAAGTGTTCATACACTTGTAATTTTCTATAAAATTTAACGTTTTCGATAAATAAAAATTAACATATCCGAATTGTAATTTTTTTGTAATATCTGCGACTTGTTCTTATTGAAATAAAGTAATCAAATTTTTAAAAAAACTATAACTATTTTCTTAAAAAATTAATAATCAAAAAACTACAGAGTGTTTTTTTTCCAGGTATAGAAGTTCAAGTTGGCATTACTTTCCAAGATGGCGACCGATTTAACAGCTGTCAAGTGATTTATTCTCAGTTTGGTTTGGCAATTCATCATGAATAGACTCACGCCTGAACAACGCTTTCAAATTGTGCAATTTTATTTTGAAAATAATGGTCGATTTTCATTAGCGAATTTTGTTTAGCGATGAAGCGCACTTCTGGTTGAATGACTACGTCAACAAACAAAACTGCCACATTTGGAGTGAAGCTAATCCACAAGTGTATGTCGAAACACCGTTACATCCAGAAAAACTGATTGTTTGGTGCGCTTTATGGGCTGGTGGAATCCTTCTTCAAAAACGATGAAGGCCACAACGTTACAGTCAATGGTGATCGGTATAGAGCCATGATTACTAACTTTTTCCTTCCTGAATTGAACAATCATGATGTCCAGGAGCTGTGGTTCCAACAAGACGGCGCAACATGTCACACAGCTCTTGCCACAATCGATTTATTGAAAGACACGTTTGGTGACCGCCTAGTTTCGCGTTTTGGACCTGTGAATTGGCCTCCAAGATCTTGTGATTTAACACCACTAGACTATTTTTTGTGGGGCTATGTAAAGTCATTGGTCTATGCGGATAAGCCACAAACGCTTGACCATTTGGAAGACAACATTCGCCGTGTTATTGCCGATATACAGCCACAAATGTTGGAAAAAGTCATCGAAAATTTGACGTCCAGATTGGACTACATCCGAGCCAGCCGTGGCAGTCCTATGCCAGAATTCATATTTAAAATGTAGAGCCACAAGATTATCTTTCGAATAAAAAAAATTCATGTCAATCGAATAATACATCGTTGTTTTATTGCAATTTAAAGTTCTATACCTTTAAAAAAACACCCTTTACTAAAAAATTACGCTTCAAAATCTTCGTACACTTAAAAAAAATCTCAACATATCTTTAAATATTGCTTCCCTCCCCCCCCCCTTATTTTAGTAGGATAACTCTTAGCATCTTAAGAAATCTGTACCAAGGCATTTAAAAGTTATACTTTTAAATGCCTTGGTACAGATTTCTTAAGTTTTGGTAAATTCTGCATCAATACTCCTCCATACCTCTGTGATCATTTTTTTTACTTCATAATTTTTTTTTATTTGTCAAGTTTTCTTATTTTAAATTCGAATTCTCACAAAATATTTTACTGGGCTTAAATCAGGGGATTTAGGAGGGTGCTTTTAGAATTCTGGTATAGTTATAGAGACACTAGAGGCGTACGTTGAGAGCAGTACTCTTATCATTATCTCGTTAAAAAATTAAGTCACCCACAATATCCAAATTTTGGTTGGAGAGTTTCACAAATTATCCTTTAAAATATTTAAATAGAGTTAATGATACACAATACCATAAGAAAATACTGAATTACCTAATCCTGAAGTTGGCATACACCCCCGTCACAAGAACACCTCACCTTCCATGTCGAAGCACGCATATGAAAGTGTTCATATTCCTACTAAACTCTTCTGCTTAAGTTCCTCATTTTTTTCTTCTCCAAACTAGTATTCGACAGTCGGAACCAAAATTTTTTAATTTTCTGTCATCCCAACAGTGCCGGTCTATTCATCAGGAACTTGGGGCGTCCACCCAGGGGCCCGGATAAGCTATACATATCTTCTGATTATAAATTTCGATCCACCAGTGCCAAAAGGACCTGTAGACCTTTTGCGTCCAGGGCCCAAAATGAACTTAAATCAGCACTGCATCCCAACCAATTTGCTGTCAATGTTGAATTTTCTGAAACTTTATTCCAAGAATTTGGTTGGAACAGTAAGGCATGAAGATGGAAGTGTTCTTGTGTGAGGGTGTAAATCAGCTTCAGGATTAGGTTATTTGATATTTTTTGTGGTATTGTAAATCATGAGCTCTATTTAAATATTTTAAAGAATAATTTGAAATTATGCACCGAATATTTGGGTATTGGAGACGACTTCATTCTTTAACCAGATAATGACCCCATGAGCACTGCTCTCAACGTATACCTCAGGTGTCGCTATAACTGTCCCAAAATTCTCAAAACACCTTCTAAATCACATGATTTAAGTCCAGTAAAATATTTTGTGAGAATTTGAATTTAAAGTAAGAAAACATGACAAATAAAAACAAATTATGATGTAAAAACAATGATCACAGAGTAATGAAGGAATGTCGATGCAGAAATTACCAAAAATTGATGAGATCTATACCAAGACTTTTAAAACATGTTGTGGATGCTAAAAGATATCCTACTAAAATAAGAAAGAAAAAAAAGCAATGTGTGTGTTTAAAGTTATGTTGAGATTTTTTTAAGCGTACGAAGACTTTTGTGGCGTATTTTTTAGTAGTTTTTTATTCTTAATTTTTTTAAATAGCAGTTATATTTTCTTTTAAAAATTGATTACCGTATTTCAATAAAAATAAGTTGCAAATATAAAAAAATTACAATTCCGGTATACTAACTTTTATTAATCGAAAACATTAAATTTTGTAGAAAATTGCAAGTGTACGAACACTTTTGTAGGCCAATGTACCTGATTCTGTTTGCATTACGTTGTGAAGGAATTTTTATATGTGCCCATAGCTTGTTAGGGAAACTTGCGTAGTTTGAAACTAATTTTTTTAAAATCATTTTACAATATAAAAACATTTATTTTGTAAAAAAAAAAAAAAAAATTCCTGAGAGAGAAGAAACTCACAGAAAGGATATTTCTCTGTGACAAGAGTATTTTATTACAGACCTCGTTTCTAAACCCCCAAAGTACTTGTTTTGTAATATTTGTACCTGGAGGGATTTTTGATTTTAAAAAACACCATGTGGTACCTTTATAAAAAGTTTTTTAAAAAAAAAATTGCGTAATTGTTTGCATTTGTTTATTTGTAGACCTAATGGGATATTAACAAAGCTCCACCATATTTTCAGAAACAGAAAATTTGTAATTTTTTGAAAAAAATACACTCATTTTACATTTTTTTTTAATGCATACGAATCTCAAAAATGGATAAGCGTATGAAGACTTAATTCTTTTAAAAAAAAAAACGCTTCTCTCTCTTTTGATCATATTTGTATTAGAAATATTTAAGAGCTAAATGCATAGCTCATGCCAGTGGCGTAACGGAGAACATTTGGGCTCCTTTGCTAAGTTTAGGTTTTGAAGGTGCAAAGTGTACGTACGTCCTTGGCGGCAATCCGGCTTTGAGCCCCCTAGAAGCCTGTGCCTCCTCCCGCGATGCGGAGGTTGCGGGGGTGTACGTTACTCCACTGGATTATGCCTAGATACTTTTAACTCAGTTAGAATTGATGATAATCCTAATAGGGTGGAGTTAAAAATCGAGTTGTTGTCGAGTGTTTTTATCCTGGGATACATATGAAATACGCGAGAGTGGAAGAACAGAAACATGCAATACAAACAGAAGAATGTAGACATTTATTACAAATGATATGATCCCAGGATGTAACAGAAGGGATGTTCTGCTTTCCATTCGAGACGGGAATCCATTACAGGCGAAAGTCCGACTTCTTTTCCCGAAGAAGATACAACCATGCCTTACTCGGGTTCGAACCCGATCCCATTCGGTTACAAGCCGAGGGTCATATCCACCATACTGGCTGGGCAGCAGTGACTTAACTCTTTTAGAATTTAAAAACAAGATGACAAAAAATGAAACAAAGTTAATCCAATTTTTAATATTTTTCTAAAACTGTAAAAGGAAGAAATAATCCAAAATATTAGAAGTATGTAATGAATGTTCTGAATAACAAAGGTAAAAGAACGTAAAATATTGATATTGACCATCCCCGCATTATCAGTATCTTATTCTTTTGTTTTCTCTTTAATGTCCTTGCACTTTGAGTCATTGTATTTTATCGCTTTAAGGAAATCATTCAATTTTCCTTACGCCAGACTGCAAGAGTAATGGCAATAAGAGTATCTGCTAATCCCTCCTCCTTGATGAATGCATCGAATTTTTTAAAAAAATAGGGTTGGCAGCTCAAAAAAATTTTGTCCATACAGGCATTATTTAGAGCAGCGTTTCTCGAACTGTGGGGCACGCCTCCCTAGGAGGGGCCTGATAAACCTACTTGGGGAGCACAAGCATATCGAAAAGCTGAAAATAAAACATTATTTAAAAGTATTATTGATTTACTGAAAGGAAGTAAAACAAAATGCATTCTGACATAGTAAAAAACAAAATACGCATTTACACTGATATAATGTAATTGTAAATGTATCAGTACTGCACAATGTATTTGATAATTAATTTAACAATACTAAGATAAGAACAAGTTTAATAATTACCAGTGGCCCCATTGGCTTGCCATATACAAAATTATATAAAAAAAACTTAATACTTATCTCGATAATTTGGACGGTTTATAATTAAAGTCGTATTATAGATTTAGTGTCAAGTACATTATTAATGAATTTAGTATATTGGTATTGTATGGAGGGGGGTGGCACGTGATGAAAATTATGAATGAAAATTGGGTCGCGATTATTGAAAGTTTAGGAAGCACAAATTTAGAGGCATCATTGTACACACTTCAACTTTTACAACTTATTGAAGTTTTGGCATGTTACGTAGCTTATACTTAAGTTGTAAAAAGGCTTTCCAACACAAAACCCAGATGTTCCAGGTATTTATTGATTTTTAAAATTTTTTACAAATCAGTTTTATTTTCGCTCCTATTGTTCATCAAATGATATACATTCCGATGTTCAGTTTTAAGTCTATCTGTAAAATGACGCTAAGATATTTTTATATTCTTTTAAATATAGAAATTATCATAAATTTTATTTCAATAATTTGTCTTAAGAATTTTAGAAACAAAATTTTTAGTTAATTTTTAAATCGTTGCATTACAGAATACTTATTTCTGAAGTAGGTCTCTTGGTTTCGATAAAAGATAGCTGATGCTAAACTTGTACTTGAAATCAAATGGGTGATTGAAATATCATAAACAAAACATCCTTTTTCGTATGCTAACATGTGGTCCTTCAAATTCTGATTAAACTTACTTTGTAAACCGTTCCATCATCATCCATGGCGTGACACCCCAGAATGGGACGAGGCTTTCCAAAACAAATGTTTCCAATCACCTCTACTGGCAGCTAAACTTCCCCAATTCTTAGTTTTAAGGACCAATAATTCTTCTCTACTGCAACTCTAAACTCTTATTAAATACAAAATTAATTTAACCCATCCCTTCAAGAATCATTTGGTGTAACAGTGCTTGTCAAGAACTTTTTAATTTGATGCTTGATGTTGAATTTCATAAAGGTATACTACATGAAATAGCAAATACGAAGGCTGTTCTTACCAAAAAAAATGGTGCGTGGAACACCACGCGATAGAAGTGAAACTTCTTTGGTGACGTTGGAACATATTGATTATTTGTCCTAATATTCCAAACTGACCGTGTACATGTCTCAGTCACCTAATTTGCATGAAAGATATTCGTGGCGAAATTAGTCTTTCTGATACCAAATCCAAAGTACGAAGATGTGCTGAAATTTCTGGGCATACCAAACCATTATGTACTTTGATAAATTTTGTATACTTTTCCTACTTAAACTTTGTCGGAAATTGTAGTGCTTTAATATCTTCTAAATTAACTCCCGATAAAATATTTTGTGCTCAGTAACAGGCGTTCTCAAATCATCTCTAAACCATAATCTATCACAAATCGAATACCCGTGACCGAAAGGATTATCAACGAATCGCTTTTGAAAATCTTTGTGAACATTTTTATGGAAATCATAGTCTTTGTAACGTAAGATAGAATTCATTAACGATTCACATGAATCAGTTTCAACTTGCACTAGACTTGTTGGGGGTTCTGTAGTTGAGGGCACAGGGTGATTCACAAAGTCCGTATTAATCTGTGCTGTTATTAGAAGAGTCTCAATAGCATTCCCATCATTGGTCATTAAACTCGACATTAAGAGAGTATTTTGCAATGTTTTTTTTTTCCGTTCTCGATGTTCTCTCGTGTACTCTGATCGAGATTTGGCAGTAGCACTTGATGAATTTGCACTATTTTTCTGTGGTTTTTTTGTTACTTTTTCGACTGGACTTGTTGCTAGTTTTTTTTTCTTTCACGAAACTCTTTTCCTCTTTGTGCATTTGATTTAGGCATTTTGACTAGAATTAATAATAATTCAACGCAAATGAAAATTAAAGAAATAAATTAGGAACCGAACACATCGTCATGTAACCAACAATCTAAAGAAAATTTCAAAAAGGCACGCTTTTGCTGCGAGAGCTATTTTGTCTACGGCGTAATGCTCACAATGCAACTGATACGACCGTTGATAATGTTCCCGGGTTTGGGTGAAAAGGACCCCTGATCAGAAGGTGGGCAAGTTGACCAGTTGGAGACGTGGGCAATTATCCAACTTTTTCACCGTCACGCGGTAAACCCGCTTCCCCCTTTTCCTCCTCTCACTCTCTCCTTACCATGGCGACGACGGTTCGGGGGAGACTACTTCCGTTCGCTTTTTCACTGCTACGCAAAATTGGGCAATTTTCTCATTCATCATCGAGCCCCAAAAAGTTTCACTTCAAAAAGATAATTTTATGAATGAACTGAGGGAGTAATGATAAAAAATTATCTAATTTGCCTACAAAGGGAAGTCATTATAATAATATATCTGTTATCTCTATTGTTCAGAACATTTTTATAAAAGTTTAGAAATAAGGAATTTTTCTTAAAATGCTTCTTGCTTATATTGTTTCGAAAGAGTTAGAGACAAACAATAAATTTTCTGTTTAACTAGAAAAATGTATCCTTCAAAATAAAAAAAAATTCTTTCAAGCTTTAACCACTTATCCGTATGGATACTTATTTATCGACTTGAAATCTAAAACCAATGAACGATTACGTACGAATATTTTTCTTGGGGATAAGAAAAGTGTTTAAGTCGCTAAATGTGATAATAGCTTTAGAAATAATTAATTTTATTTTAGACACATTTCTTAGTAATAAAATATAGTGTTTAAAGGATTGATACGCTTGACACACATTTGCTCGAGATATGTTGACTAAACAACATATTGAGTATTTTAAAACTTTGTTTCGAAGATCGACATTAAGAAAAAAATGTCGAAGAATGTCCAAACTCGTTGATAAAATTAACATGGGAATATGAAATTAATACTTTGAGGGGTCTCAGGAATGCTACTTTTGTCTCGATGGCTGAAAATATAAACAATTTTCAAATAAATATAATTCTTTGAAATTAAAATTAAATAATTCAAATTTTTTACACATTATTTAAAAAGGAAAAAGGCTTCAAAAAAGTGTAAAATGTTTAAAATATGATCATAATTTTAAAAATTATAAGCATATGAAAAGGAGAAACATTTCTGTGAGAAATATTAATTAAGTTTTACGTTGCGCATGATATTTTCTAAAATAGTAACTTTAAGTACTAGTAATAAGTTGATTTATAAAGTTAAATGTATCCATATTACACTGTAGCTATTTTTATATAACTAGAATAATATATGATATTTTTTAAAAAATAAAAAAAAAATTACATTAATATTTTTTTTTAATTTCACTATTTTTCAAATATTTTGAACTACAAAAGAAATATAATACTAAAATTAGGTAAGGTTTAAAGAGTATGATACATTTTATTATTCTCATACATCAAAGTTTCATCTTTTAGTTTCATACATCAAAAGCTAGTGTTTTAGAAAATAGCATGCGCAACGTAAAAAAAAATATTACTTGATATTTATTACATAAATATATCTTAATTTCTATACTTATAATTTTTTAAATTATGAATATATTTTAAACATTTTGTGTGCTTTTTTTAAACCTCATACCTTTATAAACAATGTGTAAAAGATTCGAATTATTTAATTTTAATTTCGAAGAATTATACCTATTTGAAATTTGTTTACATTTTCAGCCCTCGAGACAAAATTAACACTCCTGAGACCTTTTAACAGCTGATGTTTCACAGACAAAACTGCAGAAATAAAATCTAATCCCTTTTAAAACGCCATGTGAAAGTTAGGGAATATGTCTTCTCCTTTGTATAAGAGGCTTTTGTTAGCTTAGAAGGGTAAAGATTCATGTTTCTTAATTCCAGCTGCTCTTTCGGTAATATGTTATGCTTGTACTCGTCGAAAGACTTGGAAGTTTTGTTGAAGACTGATTGTCTATACTAGATAAACAAATCATTCAAGGTATTCTTCAAAGAAAAAGTTTTCTGGATGAAGAAAAAGCAACTTTTTATCTATAAATTCTTCAGATTTTGTAAACTTCCCTTTTCGAAATAAAATTCCTGATAACATGTAGAGGGTAAATACGAAATAAGAAGATTGTCAGAACCAGTCAGTATACATAGTTTAAGATTAGAAAAATATCGTTACAAGCATATCTTCAAGTAAACCTGTTGAAACTCGTCCCATAGAGGACACAAGCACTGAAAGAGTTGAAGAAACAGAAGATAAAGCACCAGTGAAACACAAAAGTGCAGAAGGTCGTTCAAACTTGATGGAAACGATTTTGTAATTTATTTTCTCGTTTGCATTTTGAGATAAAACTTTGGAAACTTCAGAATAGTTGTGTGCGATTGGATTGTAAAATAAAAGATTTATTTTAAAAATAGCACCGAAAAGTGATATATGGCTCGAAGGTTACGTAATTACGCTTTCCAATGAGAAATATTCTTATCAACATTTTAAAAAGCGGTGTAAAAATCTCGGTTATTGCACTTTAGCCAAAGGCCTTTATAATATATTAAATCTAAAAGAGAAAAAGCGTCTAGCACACACACAAAGAAAAATTAAAACATGAAACTTTATCCTAAGACTGTTCAAACGTAGGCAACTCTCAAGAAAGTGAAGTCTCTGATCCTAAAAGAAAATCTCCCATCTTAAAGATTTATTGCGTCGAAACTAGGAATGTCTTCCGAAACTGTAATTAAAATTATTCATAAGAATTTAAAGTTAAAACAGATGTTTAAACCTAAAGATCGTCTCCTTTTTAAAAACATATTGCTGAAAGAAAGGCAAATTGTAGAAAATTATGTAAAAAACACGTAGCTGCTGAAAAATGGAATCTTGTGGTAACACTCGATGAGGTACGGGTATATTTAAGTGACTGCGATAAAAAAAAGATCAATTTTCTATTGCTCAACTGACGGCAATGACTGTACGAAACAGCTTCTTCAGTGTACAGTAAAGTTCTCAAATGAATTCTTGATGGCTGCAGGATTTTCTAATAACGGCAAATTGAAAATCAAAAAAGTCTCCAGTAAAGCCAAAATTAATGCACTCTACTATCAACAGAATATTTTAGAACCAATTTTTGAAGAAGAAATTTCATCTTCATATGGAAAGGACATTGATTAAGTTAAGCTTTATATGGACACTCTAGTCCCACATCTAAGTCAACTGCCGCTTATTTCGCAAAGAAAGAATCAGAAACACGGGAATAAAGTGTATCCCATTTGATGAAATACGTGTAAAATCACCCTACGCTTCTGCAATGAACTTTTGTGCTTTCGGTTTATTAAAAGGAGCCTTAGGAAAACGGCTTCCAAGAACACTGAACGGACTTTGGAAAACGGTTCAAAGGAATGGAATAAAATTTGCATGACAGTACTAAGAAAAAGTTTACTTTCATGAAAAATCTTAGCTAGTGCTATTGTCAAGAATTATGGCTATCAGATAGAAGCAAACTTCCACAAAAAATATGGTATTTATTGATAAAAATTAACTATCAAAATCATTTCCATAAAGTGTAAACGACCTTCAATATCACAAATCAGATTATAAACTTTATCCAAGAGAACCATTGTTGTTGTGTTGAGGCTAATGCCACCTGTCTGACGTAGTCAGAACGAGACCCACGAAATTTATCGTGGTAAGGGGCTAGAAGTACGCCTGTCGTTGGCCTTGAGCACCATACAGATAACAGCATGAATTAGCTCAGCGAAATTCCCCGAAGGGACGACAGATGGCTACACCATCTATCTCCACTTCTACAATTTAGGCATGGAACTGAAGGGGGGGATTTTTTCCATTCCCCTGTACTCGTGACTCAGTCCACAAGACTTTCGGACCCACTGATTTAACGAGCACGCACCCCGTTTGTACTCGGAGGGTATTTGGTTGCATCGAACCCAGGCCTTCCGGTTTGGAGTCCGATGCTGTAACCACTAGACTACCCACGGTCAAGAGAATCCTGAAGAAATACACGTGATAACTGATAAAGAGCTAATAATGGAAGGAAAAATTGTGCGCAGTACAAATATTAAAAATTTGAAGTCAACTATTGAGAGACATAAAAATAAAACCTCTTGGATCTGAATCGTTTAACGAAGTTTTAAAAAGTAAAAACGTTCGATCATTTTATGATAAGAATCACTGGCGTCGCTAGTTCTGAATGGGCCTTGTATCAGAATTCCTTCGGGGCCCTTTTATATGTGTGGCAGCCCTGTCAGTGGGATTGTATTTACACATGTTGGGGCCCCGTATCATTGATATGGCACTAGCTACGCCCTATCTGAAAACAAAAACATTGTATGCAAGACCTTCATCATGGGTAGAGTATTAAGAGTAAATTTTGCTTCTAAATAAATTTCTTTTCTTCTTTAATTTATACTCCATTTAATTCTTATTTCTCACACAGAATGTGGTAATATAAATTGAGGTATTTAAAAAACTACTGATACATTTGAAAGAAGAGCATTAAAGTTAAAAGCAGAAATGTAATATTTTATTCGTATTATAAAGCACGTACAAAAAACCTTTGTAAGTTTGTAGCACAAAAATTAAGACACAGTTATTTACGATAAAAAAGAATAACACAAACACAATATATAAAAAAGAAAGTGTTATTGATTTGCCATCCAAAATTTATTCTTGCTCTATATATTTCTTTTCTTAAAATATTGATGCAATCCAAAATCATTGAGTTTACAGCGAGTGAACTTATGTATTACATATTCCATTTTAAACAAGTATATTATCTAAAAAAAATTTTATATGTACTATCTTTTTTTTATAATCGACTAAAAAGTATAATTTTTGTTTTCATCTTTTTCGTTTTCTTCATCTTTCTCTCTTCCTTTCCGTTTTTTCCCCTTCTTTTTTCCCATTTTCATGCATTGTCATCCACTTCTGAGTTATGGTCCAAATTCCAAGTCTAGCTCATCGGGAAGTTAGTTTAAAATCAATTACAGAATTCCACCGGGACAGACATACAAGAAAGAGAGTTAATAAAAACATTGTAATATATAACCATGACTCATTTTTAAAATAAAATATACGCAATAATGGCAGCAAAAATTTAATTTTAAGAACTAAATAAATGGTGGACATTTTTATTAATACCACATTCATAAATAGTTCAACATGTTTAGAAATAAAAATTTTCACATATTTCTGTTGGAAATCTATAAGAATCAAAATATTCTGAACTGTTCTTGTTTTCCATATGCATTGGTAACTAATGACATTCTTCAGTGTCATGTGTACCTGTGCTTACAACGAAAGTAATATCAGTGACGTAACAGAGAATATTAGTACCCTGCAAAGTCAGGTTTTGTACTCCAAGCTGGATCTTACAAAGAGTACGTACTCGGCGTCTGTCAGACTTTGGGTCCTGCCCTTCCCCTCAATGTGAGGGTTGCGGAGGTGTACTTTACACCACTGAGTAATATGACTGACTCAAAACGGACAAATGACTACACGATGACAAATGGGGATATATACACGAAGAAATATTAAAAACAGATTATTTACAGTAATGAAAATACGTGCTCGTTATATAAACAAGTTTTACAGTGTTCCAGAAACAGTTCTTTAGAACAATTTCATTAGCAGGAACTTATTCAGAAAAAGTCTCCCTGAATCACAGAAAGCAGATTCTGCTCTTGAACTCCACCGACCTTTAGATAGTCCCGTGAAAATTTCCAGAAGGTTCGATCCCGGGAACTTATAAAAGGATCCTTGGCAATATAATTTTTCGCCAGATCGGTCACCAAGGGCGATAGAATCACCAACTCAATAATCATGCTTACATCTTCTAGGGTTGAAGTAATCTTATTCACACACACACAAGTTATTGCTGGGAGGAGTATTTTCCCCTATAACTCTTTTGTCCACGAGCAGTTTATCATTGCAGGGAAAACAACGAACTTAGTTATGTTTTAGTATGTTCTGAGGTGTTCTAATATACACTCATGTCCAAAATTAAGGTCACAAACATGTTTATCGTCATAATTTTAAAGAAAAGCTGATAGAATTTGTATTTTGTATACTTTGAAGAAAGGGTAGTACAATATTAACCTTCAATTTAGGAAAAGAAGTTGTTTAGCGTTAGGTTTTGCAGAATTACTGGACTGAGATCGTTTAAGCATATGGGATTTTTGCCTGCAGTAAGTATTGCATTAAAACATACGTTAGCCTGTTTGCAGTGAGAATGACTTCTAATAATCATTTCGATGATTCCTTGAGATGGAGAGCCGTTGGCAGGCTTGAAACTGGCCAGTCTCAAACAGAGGTGGGTCGATAGTTACAAGGGCCTGAAAGTGGTCTCCCGGCTGTTTAATGAATTCCAAACAAATGTTACGATCACCAGGATGGTCAGTCAAGGTCGCCACAGAGCATCGACAACTGCACAGAATTGCTACTTGGCTTTAAGTGCACGACGACACAGGTGGACAACGTTTCATCAGCTTGCTCATGACCTTGCTGCTGTTTCTGGAAGAGAAATTTCTAAGAAAACACTCTACAGACGTCTTGCAAAGACTATCCTTTACACCCGGAGTCCAGTTTTGCGCGTCCCTTTGATTGCATCTAACAGAAAAGACAGGATGCTGAAAACATCAGTCGTAGACACCACATGAACGGGGGCTAGTTCTTTTCAGTGATGAGTCGAAATTCACCAGATAAAGTGATTTTCGTCGAGTCTTCATCTGGAGAAGCGGAGGTCTCTTTCATCCTTCCAACATAACAAAAAAATCGATAGATTTGGTGGCAAAGGAATTCTTGTATGTAGTGGCATAATGTTAGGCAGTTGTACACCCTTGTATGTTTTCGATGCAAGCACTGCCAACTCTCAGAGTTATTGGGATGAGATCCTGGAAGTCCATGCTGGGTGCCATCGGCCCGGACTCCATTTCACAGAACTCACATTGTTGGTGAAATTCATGAAGGAGTGGATATTAGTCGTATGGATTAGCTCTCAAGATCTCCGGAGCTCAATTGAACATATTTGATTGAACATATTTGGGGGGGTCTAGGAAAACCAATTTCTCAGCGTAGTCCCCCTCCCAGGACCCCATACGAGTCAAAAGTTACGCTTTTAGAAGAACGGGCTTTGTTGACACAAATATTTATTGACACCCTGATAAGCAATATGACAGCTCGTTATGAGGCTTGTATACCGATGTACGGATGTCACACACCAAATTAAACAAACTTTTCCAGAGTTAAATGCCGTATCTCTGATTCATGATTTCACACTTTTTGATATATCCTGTATCTTAATGGAAAAATAAAATGCTTTATAAATGGTTATGTTGCTATATTCTTTCTCACATTGTAATACGTCTCTATGCGAAATTTCATGACAACACAGCAAATAGTTCTTCAGTTTTCCCAGATTTTGTGTTTGTGACCTTAATTCTGTGGACATGAGCATAATTATCTTTTTCAAAATCAAGCCTAAGGGGTTGATGAGGCACAAGTTGATTATCTACAGAAACTCCAGCAAAGTTCATGTAATAATGGTTGAATTCGAAAGAAGACTTCTTATAGTTTCTGTTAAATGCATCATTATTTACGCAAGCCAATACCAATCGCTTGACAATTTTCTCCAAAAAAGCAATATATTGCATGAATGAATAGATATACTGACTTGAGCAAATGAATAGTTCGAAAACACTTTATAAACAATTTTATCAGTGTGATATAGACATAAGATTTTCTAAATCTTGGATTTACGCATACGCTTCTTATGAAGAAGAGATACAGAATCAAAAACGACCTTATAATTTCCATTTCCTATTAGGCAAGATTCTGTTGAGTTTAATCTTTAGATTTATCAAGTTAAGCAAAAGTCTATCTTGATTAAACAAATGTATATGAGGTTTCCTCATTATATCCACAGTTACACTGCTTTTAAATATTGAAATTAGCTTGTTGGATCCTTCACTAGATTCCTTATCTTCTTCATCATACATATATTCATTCGACCAGCTGTATCCTCAGAATAAACTTCAGTTATAGTTTGTGAAATCTTACTGCCATACCCATGGTTTAATAAAGTTTCTGTAATTGCTCCGAAAGAGTAAGTATTACAACTAGATGAATTGATTCTCTCATTTAAATTAATATCCACTTGAGATAATAAAAAATAAGGAAAAGATTAACGGGTCCAACATTATCTTCTCTCATAAGTTCTTCGTTACTGTTTCTGTTGGCAAGCTCAGTTTCTCTAAGAGAACCAATATGCCAAAAGGATTGTTGTAAAAGACCCGAAAGGGGCAATTTGCTTGTTATTTTGAGAGAGGATCGTTTTTCGTTTGCAGTAGGGTCAATCACCCCATTGAGAATAAACTTTGCTTTGACTTGAAACAAATTGTCGTTTTGAGCTTTGATTTCGTGCACCTCTTTCTACAGTCACTTTTCAAATTTTTTGCTCTAACATAAAGTTGAGTTGGAAATAAATCGAAATCTTTCTTCGCCGCTTCCTGAAATGAGAAATTTAATAGGTCCTCCAGTAGATAAGTTTATCATTGGAGGAGATTTATCTCGACGACCTTTCTCAAATATCGGGTTTGGTTAGGGAGAAGTGCAAATAAATTAAATTCAGCTTTTACACATTCTAGAAAATCCTTCCCACAGAATGCCATTTTATTACAAATTAAAGAATATCGTGCTCTTTTCTTCTACCTTACTTTCCATTGAATAACTTATTTGATATTTTCTTCTTCCTCTTATAGGTTTTTCCTTTGCCAAGCATGTAATTTACTTTTTAAATTGATTTCTTTGATAATATTCTTCCTTTTTCTTTTGTCCTATTCTTTTGTAGCTGATTCATGTAGATTTCGATCTTCTAGAAAATCATTGGTTGTATTTGAGTTCCTGTCCTTAAAACTTTTTCAACATACTTGACTCCTCGAGAGAAAAATGGTGGAGCAGAAGGGAACAGTTTCAAAAACAATCCTCCGATACCTAACCCCATTTTAAATATTTGGCCTTGATAATAAAGTCCATTATCGGTTTCATCGAACAAAATAGTCTTCAAAGTGTTTTAAACAGCACGTATAGGGAACGAGCATCTATATTCCATCAAGTTTAATCCTCGAATAAACTTTATATGTCAATTTTTTTCCTTTTATACGAGAGACATTCTGAATGAATGAGTGAGTGACCATGGTCAAGTGATGTAGACCAAGGGTGTCCAACCCAAATGATATTTTGGGCAACTTCGGAAAAACATTATACACTCGCGGGTCGCACATAAAAATATGTACCTTTATATCAGATTTGGAAATAATTTGACATCTAAGTCCTAGCATTAAGCGTTCGATTGTTTTGAAAAACAATCTCTTGATTTTAAAAAGAAAGGTCTTGTATTTCTTGTAAGGACTTGTAAGGATAATTAAAGTAGAATTATCTTTTACCCACCCGTAACCCCCTCCCCCACAGTGGATTTCTGTAAAACGCGTTCTTAGCGGTTTTCAACTCAACAAAAACAATAGCAAAAAGCATGCATATAAAATTTTATTATTGTAGTGCCGATTTAAGCTCATTTTGGGTTTCGGACACAGAAGCCCTTAGCACTGGTTGATCGAAATTTATAACCAGAAAATCTAGTTAATTCCAGCTTATCCGGGATCTTCCGGACCCTGGGCACCCAGTGTATAAACCGGCTCTGGTAGATCTAGTAGTTTCAAAACGGGAATTTTTTATCTATACACCCCAGTAGATCCTCGTAACCCACCTTAACAGTTGATTTTCATAAAATCTGTTCTTAGCGAATCTCTACTCTGTTGAAGGAACCTGTCTGCAAAAATGTCAAGAATGTAGGTCTAATAGTTCAAAAACGGGGTTATTTATCTATAACGCCTTTTAACCCTTCAAAATTCGATTTTTGCAAAACCCCTTTTCTAGTGGATCTTTTCATGACGAAAGGAACATGCCTGCCAAATGTGACGCCTGTAAGTCATTTAATTAAAAAAACGAGAAACGGGTCGGTTTTCGCAAAACCCGTTCTTAGCAGATCAGTATGTGTCTCCCAAATTTCAAATCTGTAAGTCTAATAGTTCCTGAGATATTATGACGAGTGAGTGAGTGAGACGCTTTTCTTCATTATATTGTCGCAACCTGTCCGTCGCGGGTATGAGAAGGTTCGAGTAAAAAACAGACATGATCTAAAGTTAACAACTTTTATTCAGCCTTTAGCATTTAGGAGAATTTTTGAGAATGCACTCCGATAACTAAACCCGAGGAACAATAAAACTTATTAATCCTTCAGATCAGAGCTTCTCAAAGTTGCAATATACGCGACCCAATATTCAATCATAATTTTCATCGCGCCACCCTCATACAAAGATAATGTATTGAATTCAAAAATACTATACTTTGACTCTAAAACTACGATACGGCTTTAACCTCTTAAGTGCCCCTGGCGTATATAAAGGTCTCGCTAAGCCAAAGCATTTATTTCTCCGGACGTATGTATACGTCTTTCCAAAGTACGATCCTTAAAATTATTCCGAAGGCTTTGAAATGCAATAAAAAGACCTTGACAATATTTGCGAAGGATTTACTTACATGAGATTATTATTTTTTTTGCTTCTTTATCCCCCCCCAATACATCCCATGCGCGCTCCTACGTGGAAAATGGTTGGCATCGGGAAGCGAATAGTGTAACTTTTAATAGGCAGTTAAGGGATTAATTATAAACCGTACAAATTATCAAAATATGTGTTAATTTATGTTTTTTATTATATATAAGACAACCTAATGGGGTCACTGATAGTTAATAAACTTGTTCTTAACTTAGTATTGTTAAATTAACTATAAAATACATTATGTATCACTGATACATTTATAAGTATAATATATCAGTGTAAATGTGTACTTTTGTATTACGTCAGAATGTATTTTGTTTGTTTACTTTCAGTAAATTAATAATTTTTTTGAATAACTTTTCAATAATTTTCACTTTTCAATGTTCTCACGCCCCCTCGTAGAGTTGTCATGCCCCCCCCCAAAGGGGAGCGCGTCTCACAGTTTGAGAAACGCTGTATTAGATATATGGAAGCACTTATCTTAATTATTCTCTTGAACGCTTCTGTTTCCAACTTGCTAAGTCGTCAGCCGTAAGGTAGACGTCTTCCACCTTTCTATGAATCCTTCCCTTTGGATTTAATATTGCAAAGTGCAGCCACCGGTCGCTCACACTATGCTTTCCGTTTAGGATCAACTCTCAACCATTACCTCGCCTACTCAAAGAGTGGCACTTAAATAGAAGTTTGCATTTGCATAAAATCAAGTCCTCTATGCGGAAAGCGGTTTTCGACTAAAATCACAGTTAAGGTATCCGACTACTTCCGACAATTTTTTTTTTAAAAAATGGAGATATGAGGATTTTTTGCTGTATTTAGATTTATTTAGTACGTTTTAAGAAAAATATGCTTAAATTAAGAGAAACTGAAATTATTATTGCTAAAATTGGAAAATATGAGTAAAAATTTGTAAATTGTTATAATTTAAAAAAAATTGCATAAATAAGGACCATTCTGTACAAAAAATTCATTAACAAATTTTCAATTTTTTAATTTTGATGAGTTGCTTTGCTGATCCTTTTTTTAAATTACACTTTCAGGACAAGAGATATATTAATTTTTACAAAAACTAAAGCACTTTGTAGTGTCTGCACTTCTGTTGGCGGTGGATTATGGAATGTTTGGCGTAATTCACCAAGCCTGTGGAGTCGGGTTACTATTTTTTGAGGAAGAAGGTGATTGTCCCTCGAGCAGGACGGTTAGGGATGAGAGATGATCCCCGTTTTGAAAGCGCGGAGCGCTGGACTGTTTTTGGGGTGAAGGAAATTGGATTCCTTCGGTAAGAAACCGACGCATAGCGCGAGGTTGGCTGTATCAAGAATAGAGTTTCTTGGGAGTGTTTTAACACGACGGACTGTGTTTTGTTTGAGTGTAGTAAGAAACGAGATAATTGTGTTGGCTGTTGAGAAGTAGTTCATTATATTGAGAAGTTTGGAAAATAATTGAGAATACACGACACATTTCATCTTCGTTATTAGAGGAAATTACATAAAAAACAATGATTATATTTACATACGGGACTGTAAATTTTGTAATAAAACAGTGATTGATAAATTTGAAGGTTAAAACACTTCTAGTATTATACAGAACATACACAAAAAATTTTAGTTAATTACATTCAAAACTTTTTGAGTAATCCTTGTCCCCGTTTGATTATTTTCAACAACAACAAAAAACACATTTTGAGTAAGACTCATTTTAAAGTATGATATCTTGCTTAAATAAGTCGCCCAGCCAGTATGGTGGCTATGACCCTCGGCTTGTAACCTAGTGGGTTCGGGTTCGAATCCCAAGTAAGACATAATTGTGTATCCATGCACACCTTCTTGTTATATGCTGGGATCATCATCTGTAATAAATGTGTATATTCTTCTGTTGCATTGTATGCTTTCTGTTCTTCTTCACTTGTATTTCATATGTGCCCAGGATAAAAAACACACATCATTTTGCTTAAAGTTGTAACATCTGATTTTACTAAAACACTTGTAGTTTTTGTTCTAGTAAATGGAAAATAATAAGTTTGGTATCTTTATAAAGCTAATAAAATGGCCTATGAAATTAAATCATAAAAAAAGTTTGATAATTTTTGTCAAAATTCACTATTTTAGGATAGTCGGATATCTTAAAAAGAGTATTTTCCCCAAGAAGATAAGAAACCCGAATGGAACCCGTTACAATATGTATAGATTTGATTATTCTTATAAACATAAGCAGTCAACTGCCACATAACTGTCAAATGTAAGGCCAAGAGAGTTCAAGTGCTTAACACTCAAGATCACGCACCACCGATTGATTCTACAAAATTAAAAAATAGTCCAAATCTTTTTCTTTTAAATCCGAATATATATGAATACATTTGAATATTATCACGTAATTAGCGCATGTTCCCCTTCGACCAATCCACAGCAAGGTTGAGTGCTTGGAATCAATTACTGCACTTGCAGAGTCGAGAAAATCATACGTTTCGTTGTATTGGTATAGTGACAGCTGATTGTATATCACATAAGTTTTTATTGCAAGATGTAAAAATGAAATAAAATATTCTTATTTTTTTTAAAGTAAGAGAAGTGCTGAATGTAATATATTACTGAACTTTATTGAATAATATAACTAAAAACACACACATACAGAAAATCCATATTATAGAGAGACAAAGGAAAAGACGATTTTCACTGATGTTCAGTCACACTCATAAAAAGTGAATCGTAAACATGGAATCGTATTTACTCCGTTGATGGTCGCTGGTTGTCACTGGGAAATGGAACGCGAAGCGTTCCTCGTTGTCTTGTCGCTGTCTGTCGCTGGGCATATGGCTCGCGAAGCGAGCCTCCATCCCATATTATAAAAGTTAATGGCGCCTGGGAGAGTTAAAGTCCTTGATGAGGTGAAACAGCCTGGCTTTCGTTGAGACGTAGGAGAGAGGTGCGGTTAATTGAAAGTCTAAGTTGGAAAAAGTTCATCCTGAAGTAGCTGGGTAAGTTCCTTGCAATTTGACGATGAGTGAACTGGCATTTGATTGGCTGCCCTGAAGTTAATGTAAGAATAATTGAATGGGAAGTAGCCTGTGTGGGTATCGAAAATGTTATATGTGGCCTGATGTGGATGGGCCTTGATGAGTGAGAGTCTCCTGATTGCTTCAGAGGATGTGGCAAGGAGGCGTGGTTACAGAAACGGTTTCGGCGGTTCTCGGAGTTGGAAAAGTTTCACTTATGTTGTTCGAGTGAAATGAACGCTATTGGCTGATAGGTCTCTCTCTCTTGGAGAGTAGGCACTCTATTGGTTGCACTGAAACATTGGAACTTGGCAATGGGGAGGGTCTAGAAAGCTAGCCTGTGTGGGAAATGAGAATTAAAGGAAGGATAAAAAAGTGAAGAAAAAATTTAGAAATTACTATGGTCACTCGCCACACGGAGAGTGACTAAATTAAATGTTAGGGGGGTATAAGAATCTAGGAGAATCCTCCTAGGTCTTTTAATATCTGGCTCTGGGATGTAGCAATTAAGATTTTAACATTGACATTGTCAATGTTTGGAAGATTGTTAAAAATTGAAATAGCCAGTTTTTGAATATACTTTTTAAAGGGGAGAACTTTAATGTCTTTATAAATAGCTGAATTTTTGGTACATCGATCTGCTTTAACAATATTTCTAATCAACGAGTTCCGAGTAACCTCGAGAATTTTTAAGTTAGCATCTGCTGCATAACCCCACACAGGCGATCCATAAGTAATTATTGGGCGCAAAAAGGCAGTATAGAGAAGTATCTTATTTCATATTTAATTCAGAATTCCCGCCAATTAAGGGTAAAGTGCTCTAAGAGCTTTCCGGAATTTATCGCGTTGTGAGTTAGGTGTTGTTTCCAAGCGAGTTTTTTTTATCAAGAATCAGGTCAAGGTATTTAGAGCTCTGAGACCATTGTAGTTGTGTGGAGTAGAGCGTGGGTGGTGTTGGTTGAGTTTTCCTTCTGGTGAAAAGTACCACGACTGTTTTATCTACATTAATTTTAATTTTCCACGTGTCAAAGAAATTTTGTAAGAGGTATAGGTGGTTGTTAAGTGCCAAAGTGATAGTTTTGTGTTTTTTATAAGTTGCAAGTGTGACAGTGTCATCCGCATAGATGTTAGTGCTAGTTTGAGGGTGATTGGGCATATCATTAATATAAATATTGAATAACAACGGTCCGAGTAAACTACCCTGGGGGACCCCATAATTTATTCTAAAGGTGTTAGAGAGAGTATCATTAACACGTACTTGGAAGGACCTGTTAACGAGATAGGAGTTAATTAAGTGAATGAGAGCAGGAGGAAATTTATTAATTATTAGTTTATAAATGAGTCCACTGACCCAGACCCTGTCAAAAGCCTTTTGGATGTCAAGAAAGACAGCCCCAGTGGACCTGCCTCTCTGAAATCCAGCAGTGATTTTTTCAGTAAGTCCGAGTAGTGGGTGATAGGTGGAGAGATTCCTGTTTACTCCGTTGACTAGGTATTGCGTTGTTTTGTACTTCCTGTGATATTTGTATAGTTTTTTTAAAAAATTTTTAAACAATTGCGCAACATGTTTAGTAGAAACAGAGAAACTGGAAAAAAAAATACAACACAATGTATGGCTCTCAAAAACAGAAGGAAAAAAGAGAAAAGAAATTGGGGAACCGCTATTGAGAAAGAACATGAACAAATACTCAAGAACGAAACAAAAAAACATGTTTGGGTCGATTTTGTGAACGAGTAGTGTATAATCAATTCATGAACGAGTTTGTGAACGAATAATAACTGCAGTTTAATATTTATCGCTGAATAGCTAGATTTTCGGAGGAAGTAGTGTTGATTTATATTAACTAAATAAGGGTAACTTTTTATGTCTCAGAATTACGTACAAGATTTGACCCAATCATGAAAAAAACATTGGGATCTGTATGTAGATGTGTGTGAGCATCGTGTTCTTATTTATCTAATATAATGCAAGAGGAATTGGTTTCTGCTTTGGAAAAAAAAATAGATGGGAAGTAATACTTAGATTAAATTAAGACAAAAACGTCATCTAGAACATTTACAATGCGTCTAAAAATTATACGACCATTTTAATTGTGGAAATTATGGTATATTATGGCACGGACTACAAAGCATTTCGACTATGGTAGTCCTATGTATAGTGGTAGGCAGTGGCGTAATGGATAGCATTTGAGCCTCTCCCTGCAAAGTCAGATTTTGGGCCGCTCCCAAGTTGGATTTTACAAAGGGCAGGTGTTGTGAAAGCACCAAAGAGCGAAGGGGTGGTTGACCCGAAGAGTGGTGAGCGCCGGCTAGTTTCTCTTCTGTTGAGTGGCAGCAGGGGGAGGAAAAGCGCTCCGAAAGGGGATTCCTCTAGATGCGTTTGGAGGAAGCAGACGGCTATGAGCGTGCGCGATAATATTTAACCTTTTTTATATGCATCCTTGTAAATACTTAATAAATGTTTTATTTAAATTGAGAAACACTCGTAGCCACATCATTTATTTCGCACTTAGTTTAGAGATTTTTAAATAAGTTGTGAGAATTGAACATTTCCTGGCGCCCCCGGGTGGGCTACGAGTGTTAGAAAAACATTTTTGAATATAAGAAAGAGGAGCATGGATGCTTTAAAATTGAGACGCACGCCGTTGAGGACAGCCTTCACGAAGGCTGTAAATCATCTTCAGGAAATTATTGAAAACGATCCTGTTGATAAGAATGCCGTAGAAACGGCTTTTGAAATGCTTGATGCAAAATTCGTTAAGCTGAAAAAAATCGACGAGGACATTTTAGAATTAATGATCGAGACAAACTGTACGCAAGAAGCGTACAATATTGAATTTGAAGCCATCGAAGGCTATACTGAAAAAATGATTGCCTGGCAAGTCCGTGTGAAAAATATCATGAAAACAGATGCTTTGGGACAGAAGGACAACCACAGCCTGGACACATCTTCGTCTGCATCTCTGCGTCTTCCTAAGATTCAGTTCCAGCAGTTTTCTGGAGAATTGACGGATTGGCTGCGCGATTCCACAACCAGTTCAAGAGAATTCATGAAGATGAGAGCATTGATGATGGAGACAAGTTCCAGTACCTTATCCAGGCAACAACTCCAAAATCCCAGGCCAGGGATATAGTTGAAAGTTTTCCGGCGACACCTGAAAACTACAGAAAGGCTTTTGAATACTTGAGAATGCGGTTCGGACAAGAGGATGTCTTGATTCAAGTTTATGTCAGAGAACTACGAGTATTAAAACTGGTTCTACAGAACGCAGAAGTCAATAAAGTCAATTTGTCTTCGCTGTATGACAAGATTGAGGCCCAGCTACGCGCCTTAGAGTCCTTGGGAGTCACCAAAGAGAAATATGCTGCCATGCTGTTCCCGCTGGTGGAATCCTGTCTTCCCGCTGAAATTCTGCACGCCTGGGAGAGATACGTAGGCTATTCATCAGATGAATCAGGTAAGAAAGACCTTGATTCTCTTATGAAATTTTTATCGATAGAAGTATCGAGTGAAGACAGAATAAAACTTGCTAGGAATAGTTTTGATTCTAAGAAATCTAATTATAAGAACAAATTAGGAAATCTTTCCACTACTGCAACTGCTGCAGATTTATTTAATAGTTACTTTAAAAATAGGAAAGACTTTAAATTTAAGAATAATAATAATAATTGTATATTTTGTGAAAAAACGCATGCCTCTGAAAATTGTTGTGAAGCAGCTTCTGTTATATGAAGTTATATGAATGCTGTAATTAAGAGAGGCGTGTGTTATATTTGTTTAAAAAAGGGTCACATTCATGTAGATCAGATATTAAATGTATAATATGTAATAAACGGCATTATGCTGTATTATGCTCTAAATTGCCTTTGAGATCGGGTTTGGAAACCGAAAGTGCAAGTATTGAGAATAGCACGACTGCTAGTTCATCTAGCTCTAATGTTTTGGCTAATCAAGCTTGCACTTCTGAAGTTCTCTTACAGACTCTTGTGGTTATGTTGCAAAACGGAAACCATAAGAGTTTAGTAAGAGCTTTAATTGACACCGGATCTCAAAAATCTTATATTTTAAAATCCACTGCTGAAAATTTAGGATTTAAATATGAAGGAGAAGAAGAGTTTGTTCATTATTTATTTGGTGGTTCAAAAACAAAAATATATAGGCATAAATGTTATAATATTTGTTTAACTGATATATAGATAATTATTATACTTGTAATCTAAATATGTATGACCAAGAAATTATATGTAATAATGTTCCGAGTATCAGACATGGTCCTTGGATAAATGAATTAAAAAATAGAAAAATTAATTTGTCAGATAGAGGTCATAAATTGGAAGGAAAAATAGAAATATTATTAGGATCAGATATGTAGCTGGAAAACTACTGACTGGAACTATGTTCTATTTAAAATCTGACCCTGTAGCAATAAAAACTAAATTAGGGTGGACGCTTATGGGAAAAACCTATAGAAATGAAACTAAATTTGATAAAAATCATTTTATGAATGTTACTTCTATGTTTGTAAATGATGTGTATTTCCGATTTGTGGAAGCTCGATTCTCTTGGTATTACAGATCCCGTAGAAACTAAGACAAAATTAGAAATACAAAAAGAGACACTAAATCATTTTCAAAAAACCATAAGTGTAGATATTAGTGGTCGATATGAGGTAGCTTTGCCTTGGGTTCTGGATAATAAACTTTTATCCTCTAATAGGAAATTAGCTGAAAATAGACTTGAAAGTACTAAAAGGAAATTAATTGCAACGGGTAAATTTGAGGAATACCAAGATGTTTTATAGATCTTTGGTTATCAGGAAAAATAATTGAAGTTAATGATGACAAAGAAAATTTTGTTCATTATGTTCCGCATAGGCCCGTTATTAAAGAAAACAGTACGAGTAAAATAAGACCTGTTTTTGACGCGTCCGCGCGAACAAAGGGCTCCCCTTCTCTAAATGATTGTCTGGAGAAAGACCCCAACTTTATTGAAGTCATACCGACTATACTTAATCGTTTTCGAAAATATAAGATTGGGGTTACTTGGGACATTGAAAAAGCTTTCTTACAGATAGGAGTAAGGGAGCAAGATAGAGATTTTTTTGAGATTTATGTGGTATGATAGAAAAAATAGGGACCACATTAAAATCTATCGTCACCGTCGTGTAGTTTTTGGAGTGACATCCAGTCCTTTTTTACTGGGTGCTACATTAAATCACCATTTAGATAATGCTCATGGAAACTTTGATAATGTAGCTAAAATTTTGAGAAAATCATTTTATGTTGACAACTGTGTAACTAGTTTTGAGACCGAAGAACAGTTGCAAAAATTTATAGTTGAATCTAAAATATTATTATCTTTTCAGCACATTTTAATTTAAGAGGCTGGCAGTCAAACGTTTTATTAAATCCTGAAAAATTTTCAGAGTTGGAAAGCCAACCTGATAACTTTGAGACTATGGTTTTAGGATTAATTTGGAACCTCAAAGATGATTGTTTATCATGTAATATTAACTGTCAGAAAAATGAATGTAAGGCTATAACGAAAAGATCATTGTTATCCATAGCTAATCATATATTTGATCCGATCGGTTTTACAGCTCCTGTGACTTTAAAACCAAAATTAATTTTACAGGAAATTTGGAAATTAAAATTAAAATGGGATGAAAATCTCCCAAAAGATATTTTAAATCAAGTTAAAAGGTGGTTAGAGCAACTCCCTATACTGGCAGGTATTAAAATACCTCGATGTTTGAATCTGAGCTCTAATGGAATTAAACGGCTAACATTGCATGTGTTTTGTGACGCTAGTAAAAAAGCGTATGCCGCTTGCGTATTTTTGAGGGTAGAATATGAAGAAAATGTTTTTGTGAAACTGATACAGGCAAAAGCGAGGGTAGCTCCTTTGAAAGATATTTCTATCCCCCGTTTGGAATTATTAGCATGTGTTTTGGGAACCCGACTTGCGGCTTCTGTTAAAAACGACTTAAACTTGCCAGATGTGCGTATTTATTATTTGACAGATTCAATATGACAGCGTTAGCATGGATACAACGTACTAGAGATTGGGGCGTGTTTGTTTCTAACAGGGTGAAAGAAATCCGAAACCTTTCCGATGTTAGTAGCTGGGAACACGTGCCTTCGGAAAAGAATTTCGCGGACATTCTTTCTCGGGGTTGTAGCGCTCAACAGCTTGTTTACTTAAGATGGTGGGAGGGGGGCCCTCCTGGTTATCCGAAAGCCCGGTTCAATGCCCCAGATCAAAACAAGTCCCCGATGAAGAGGCGGTAAATTTAGAGTTAAGGAAATCCGTTTTGGTTAATACCGCTAAGAGAATTGAGGAGTTTATAACTGGCACTACAAGTATTTTTCATCCTACATAAAAGTTGTTCGCATGATTGCTTGGATATTTCGTTTCTTTAAAAATGCCAAGAGAATCGATGTTTGTAGTACTTCGGAAATAACATTTTCTGAATTTGATCAAGCGGAAAAAACTGTAATTAAATTAATACAAATGGAAAAATTTGAGGGAGTAACGGATGAGAAATTGCGTCCTTTAAAACCATTTTTAGATGAATTTGGAATTTTGCGTGCTAGAACAAAACTTAGCGAAGAAGAGAAGATACAGACAATTTTAAGTTTCCTATCATTTTACCTAACGAACACCCAGTTGTTCATTTGATCGTGCGTAAACACGAGGAACCTATGCATGCAGGTGTATCAATTGTAATGAATCATTTGCGAGAAAGTTTTTGGATTTTAAAAGCGCGGAAATTAATTAGACAAATAATACAAAAATGCACTAGGTGCAAAAGATTTTCGGCTCAAAAAACGGAAGTGGTACCATCTTCTTTACCGAAAGATAGGGTAAGCAACTCTAAAATATTTCAAGTTGTAGGAGTTGATCTTGCAGGCCCACTTCATTTAAAAGATAGACGTAAGGGCTGGGTAGTATTATTTACTTGTGCTGTTTTCCGTGCAGTGCATTTTGAACTTATTACATCTCTTTCTACCGCAGCATTTTTACAATCTTTAAGGAGATTTATTTCGAGAATAGGCCGACCGACCATTATTTATTCTGATAATGGAACAAATTTTGTTGGGTCTAATAGCGCACTAAATTCTATTGACTGGGATCTGATGTATCTTTGAGAAAAGAAGTCGAACTTTCGCCTGAAGTGGATTCCCGTCTCGAATGGAAAGCAGCGCACCCCTTCTGTTCTATGCCGAGATCATCGTTTGCATAATAAAAGTTTATATTCTTCTGTGTGTTGTACTGTATGTTTCTGTTCATCTGTCTCTCGTCTTTCACATGTTTCTCAAGATAAAACACACGACGACAACAATAAAAGTGTTAAAGTAGGAAAGAAATAATTTGCCAATGGCGCTACACATTTTCTTTTTTTGCAATAACTTTAAATAAAAGTGACTGAATGAGTGAATATTAACGCCACACTAGTTACCTACTTGAGGGCTTTTGGCAACGATCTCGTAGTTTTGAATCATGGTCAAGTGACGAGGATGACACCTGAGCTGTGGCACCCCTCTCTCCTAAATTCCACATCCAACGGGAGGACGTCTGAGCTTCAAAAGGTTTAACGTGCATCGCCCCTTACACGTCGGGTCTTTAGAGGCTTCTAATTTTTACCATAAATATTATGTCTTAGCACTCTCATTAATCTCGGTAGCCTAGGGATCAAGGTCACGGACTTACGGTGGCGTGTCATGAGTTCCAGTGCCATTGCACCTAGTAGAAGGACTGATGCACCTTAAATCTGTCAAGCTCAATGTTCACCCATTGATATGTGATGCGACGCTCGTTTAACTTAAATGATTAATTTATTTTCTATATATCCATTATCTAAAATTACAGGTTCTTGACGTAACATCGGACATCATAGCTTAAGTTAAAATTAAACACTAAATCCTCTAAAAACAATACACTAAATTAAAAAAAGGCCGGTTCTTTAAATAACTATTAATTTATTTTGAATTAACAATTTTAATTTTGGGTTAATTTACAAATAGTTGCATAACAAAATTCTACTTAGCTTTTGAGAAAAGGAGGATTGAAAGGGAGTGAATCATGGTCGCCGCCCGGAGTCCAGTTCAAGGCCTGGATTGAGATTCTCGAGAGTCTCAAGTGTGAATGTGTGACTCAAATCCGTCGCTGGACATCATTGGGCACTGGAACGCGAAGCGTTCCTCCGTCCCATACTTAAAGTATTGGGCGCTTGACGTTGGTTGGCCTGCTTTTGAAATCGTGCTTCCTTATTGGTGGACATGGAAGGAGACAGTGGGCGGGGCGAACTGGTGATTTCGGCGGTCTTAGAAAAATTCAAGTCCAAATTCGTGCAAGCAGACGAGAAACTCGTCTGCTATTGGTCGTCAGGGGTCGGTGAGCGAGAACTCTATTCGCTGCGCCTGGTGTCGAGTATGAAATTAGGAATTAGAATTGGGAACTTAAGTGGGTGCCTGTGTGGGTATTGAATTGAATTTAAGTAAATTAAACAATTGAACAATTAAAGAAAAAATTAATAAATTAAGAAAAATTAAACAAAATTTAGCAAGGGTGGTCATTCGCCACATGGCAATGACCGGGAATTAATGTTATGGAGGATTATAAGAGTCCAGTAATATTCTTCTGGGTCTCTTTTTACAGATGTTAGGATCGTAGTTTTCTAGATTTTGAATGTTAACGTTACTGATATTAGGAAGATTGTCAAAGAATTTTTGACCTAATTTTTTAATATGAGCTTTGAAGGTAGGAATATTGAGAACTTTATAAAGTTCTCAAATCGGGGTGCATCCCGTTTTTATTTGGCGTCCTCTTTGCACCGATATTCTAGAGCGGATTCTTTACTTCGTCCGCTTAATTTCTTTTGATTGGTCCAGAGTCGGCGTATGGTTACCTCACACGGTCAATGACATTTTAAGCGCGGGAAACTCTAATGACACACCCCGATATTTTATGGGTACAATGCCCCTTCCAGGCGTGGGAACGTGTCACCCTTTGCTAGGGTTTGCCCTCAGAGGTTGGGTAAGAAAGACGCATTCCACCGAATTCCGTTTCTTGTAAACAGGGCAAATGTAAAAACTGCAATTATAACTTTGGGGACTGGCGACCTCCCATCATATGGTACGGAAGTTCGGAGAGGGGTACCAGCTCAGCTGTCGTCCTCGTCTCTTGACCGAGGTTCAAAATGACGAGTTCCTTCAATAGCCCTCGTATTGCTTCATTGAGCGACGTTAGTAAAACTCTCCCTCCCTTCCTCTTTTTCAAATAAAAGTAATATGTGTACGTCACTGACCACTCCTTTCATCGATGCCAAGGTTTTAAAAGAAACAAAAAATTTAATTTGGCAACAAGGAAAAAAATTCATAAGCAGTATTTAAAATGCTTAAAAGCTCCCCAAGTTTTTCTCAGTGTTATATTCAAGATACCGTTGCCCAGTGCGTGATAAGATGACTCCACCATTATACAGGGTGTTTATAAATGAATATCGCAGTTTTAGCGCTTTATAGTATTGATTGCATTTAACTTATTAGTACAACTCATGCATCGAATGAAAGACCAACTGAAACAGCTTTGTTTGCTGGCATGTGTGCGTGAAACGTATGTTAATTTTTACATCCTTCCCAATCAGCGCGCTAGTAGAAAAATGGCGACTGGTGAACAGAACAACTCCAGTTTGCAAAGACAGAATCTGCTGTTAGTGTGCAACGAGCTTTCCGGTGGGCATGAGCACTCATAATGCGCGCACCTGGAACTTAGAAAATCCTCACGAATTGCAACGAGACTCATTTATCCACTCGTACAACAAAAAAAGTTTCAAGTGTGCTTTTATTATTTATGTTACACTGGCTCAAATGTTTTATTTATTTTTTTTATGGTGCAGTCGGACCCCAATTTAACGAATTCATCGGGACCGAACATTTTATTCGTTAAAATAAGGTTATGCGTAATATCGGGGTGCAAAAAAAAAATTTTTTTTTTACACTTACCTTTTGGAAATTCTATAAGCAACTACACAAAAAATATCCATAGTTGGAAACTACGAACTTTTTATTCAGTTGCTAATAACATTAGTGAACTACTTATTACGCATCAGTTGATTGGAAATTTTAAAATATTGTTTAATAAAGGCTTGATAATCTTTTTGATTCCTGTCTCGAAAGAGTACTTTCGCGACTTAATGAAGAGCAGAAAATACTGTGTCATTTGCATCCTGTTGCACGAGGTATGTTTCACAATGTAAATAATTAAAAAATGTAACAGTTTTGATAGGAGTTTCAACAAGTAAGATAAAAAAAATTTTGTAAGTCAGTTCCTACTTAGATCGACAAAGAAAATTTTTATTTTAGCTACTTTTTATTAAATAGTTACAATTAATATAAATGTGTATATACAAAGGACAGAATCACACTATTAAGTGATAATTTATATTAATTATCATTAAAGCATTGTATTGTCATCAAAACAATCATGTATATAAAATTTCAGTTTAACTGAATGCTTTAAAACGCGAGGGGAAAAAAAACCTTTTCAAGTTTTGACAAGTCGCCAAGTCACCAACATGACTGTATTTGTAATTCTTTAAGCAATTAGTTTTAATCAATTTTTATTAATTATCAATAAATTATTGTATTGTATTACAAAAAAATAATGAATATTAAATTTCAGCTCAATTGAGCGCTTTAAAATGTATTTTATTAACGATTGAAAATTCCACCAATCACTGTACTTACATTTTTTTTCTGTTGTTGCTCCATATCCCACAAAACCAGAACTGAACTGAACATTTCTGGTAAGAATTTGAACATGGAATTTTCTGTGGAAAAATTCAGATGTAAAAAGTAACGGTGGTGGTCAATAAACGTCTATGCTTAAATTTTTTCTTTCTTTTGATTTAAACTTTCTGTTGAGTCAGGGACTCACAGAAGTGTATTTTAAATTATTAACATCTTGAGCAGTTTTTTTTTTGGAAGGTGAAACATCAATTTAATATCACAGATTTCGTTGAAATCTTTGTTTGCTGTATCAATAAATTCAAAATAACTTCAATTTATTCACAGCAATCAATGAAGAGACATTCTATAATGCTAGTAAGAAATGCACCAATTACTAAATATGGAAAGCAATAGCGAGGTAGACATGAAACTAGAAGACTTAATATATCCGATCACTTACATCCAGGCAATACATCTTCTAATTCCAAGCGACCTAATCCAATTTAATTGACCAAATAGTCAATCTTATTATTACACTAATACGCTATAAAATGCTCACACTTAACATGAAGTTAAATCAATCACTGCTATCAGTTAGCAGTATAACCTCTCTTTTCTAACTCGAAAGTTTATCATGATGTACATGTCTTAATTTACATAATCATATCTTCTTCGGAGGAAGGTTTATAACAGAATTTTTAATGATCCAATATTCCCCAAGAGGATTATTAGTGGAAGGAGGAAGGAATGCGTATAGACCCGTTACAACATAACGCACAAGGCATTTCAAAGGGAGGAAGGAAAATCAAAACAAATAAATAAGTCTTTTCTAAAAAAAAACTATTAAAAAGCTTTTAATTATTTTAATTAAATTTTATTTAAAGGGCCAAGATTTCTTTTCGAAGATGTTTAAAAAACATTTCTTACAACCTTTTTTCATCATTAATGAAGTGTAGATCATCCCTTTTAAGATAGATAATAGTAAATGAAAATCATGGAATGTGTTGTAAGCATATCCGGAAAATGAAATTCTAAAGAAAATAATCAAAACAAACATTATACAGAAAATACAATTTATTTTTTGGCGACAAAGGCAAGTTATCTGGAATACATGGATATTTGGTTTTCAAAGAGGTTAAGCAACTTTTACAATGAAATAAAATATAGAGATGACAACAGAAAAAAAATCTATTTTGATAATAAGCCCACATTTTGCAATTTCTTGCAATGACAAAACAAATTTATTTCTTTGTATGTACAAAATACTGACAATCACAGACATTTCAAATTCAATGCAACCAAGAGAGGAGAAAGAAAAAAAAATTACTCTGCAAATCAGTATTATAAAAATAAAATGGCTAATGTAGATCATCTTAAAATTTCATTAATGGCATGATAAACATGAACGAGTTTTTATTTTAAAAAAACAAAACACTTAGTTCTACAAATATGTAAAAATAACTTAACCTTTTCAGTGCATGTTTATCACCCTTATCAATGAAAAGAAAAGTGATAATGTATGAACAGTTTTAAAAAATTATCACTAGTTGCAAAATTCAATTAAAAATAAATCTAGTTCCTTAATGATTAAAAAATTTTATAGTGGAAGATAAAGATCAAGGACATTTAAAAAAATGAATAATCATGTAATGTATTACCAATTAGTAAGTAGATAATTAAACAGATAAAATCAGTAAGAGTAAGTATGAAATTAATTAACAAGAACTGTTATTGAAATCTGTTTTGCCTGTGGAGACTAATACACACAAAGCTACATAAAAGTGAAAAATGTTAATGAATGAACAACTTGAGATAAAATTTTTCACTGTTCATCAATAAATAACAAAGAGCCATTTTTCTTTTTAAGAAAAGACAACATTCAGTGCCAATGAATTCAAGTTATCTACCTCGATGAATTTCTTTTACATAGTTTCTTCTTTTTTAAATCTCGGATTTGTAAATACTTTTCAGTAATAACTATCTTCATAAAAATATATTTAAAAAGGCACACTCTCTGTCAACAGATCTATACTTTAAAAACTAGATTCTCTAAAATTCTATGCAACTAACAAACACACCAAAGATTCCAAGATTATACAGCTAAAAGAATATTAAGGAATCTTTATTGGTCTTATAACAATTTTTATATCTACCTACTAAGTTAAGAGTAAAAGAGATAAAATTTTATTCACACTAGAGTTGCAAAGTGTATATCCTTAAAAATTAATACTTAAGAGCAATATTTCACCAACACTTGTTTTATAGGCACTAGTTAACAATTTATTGCACAAGTACCAGTGAGGAAAAATTGCTGTTTCTTTCATCTTTTACATAAAATTTCTATGACAAATGATATTAAAAGAGGTTTAAATGATTGATTTTGATACACGAACTAAGTTTTTTGAAATAAATATAATTTATGAAACCAGTTTATGAAATATAACACACAAGAAGAGATAAAAAAAAACTGGAAGGGTGTATTAAAATTTTTATCAAACCTATCATTAGATTACAAACTAGCATCCCTGTTCTCATTGCACAATAAATTCTAAAAAATTTAGATTAATATATCACACTTATCCAAATGAGTAAACAGTACACAATTTATATGTTTGGCTAGTTTGTCAGAGATCATTCAAAATGATTAGCAATTAGGAAAAGTGATAAAGGAAGCCAATGAAATGCTTCGTCATGCATACATGTATGCATAATTAAGTAACTTCGAAAGAGTTTGCAAATGGTACAAACTGTTCAAAGACATTTTTGAACATTGAAAGTAACTGCTAGAGGAATTATTCAAAAATACTTTTGTGAATGATAAATAAAAGCAGACTAAAAATTAAACAAATGCACCAGAAAATCTTTGCTTCACCCTGACAATGCCTCCACACAAACACATTCTACATTAGATAAATTGTTTAAACTTTGATGAAAGACCACAATCAATAGAGGAAAAGATGACAGTAAAGAAATTTAGCTTTTATTCACCCTTCCAAAAAGCCTTTTGATCAAACCTTGTGTAGTTATACAATATAGTAGATAGGATATATTCAATTTACACCTTTCACAAAAATGTTTCAATGCAATCATAATACATAGCCTACAAAAATTACTTTGAATACAGTTTACAGAAATTTAAATGTCAGAAAAACTACATTAAGTGTCAATTCATACTTTATCAATAGAAAGGCAACATTAGTAATAACATATTCAACAGTAATAAATATATTCTCTACAAAGGTTCAATTAAAAAAAGGGAAGAAGTATCCTTTGTAAAATTATGGAGGAGTACATTCTGGGACTAAGTGCACTTAAATGTGGAAACAAATGTAATACTTATTGGTTTTGATTCATACCAATCTCCCATATCTTTAACAATCTTCTATCACCTTCTGAGCACAGTAACAAGAGAATTGTCATCAGAATTCAACCTATATTTATCACTGAGAAAAACAACAAGGCTACATTAGTAAAATTTAGGAACACTTCATGGTTTATTTAATAACTGGGAAATTCATTAATACAGTGAAGTTCGTGGTTAAGTCTCATAAGTGTTCAGAAGATGAAGAAAAAATGTATCACTTAGTACTTGTCTGATTCAAAAAGAATGAGATGTATATATCCCGAGCAAAAATTTCCAAGTTAAAATCTCAGTCTTGAATGGGGAAGGAAGGATTTTGCCACATAGATTTCATACTAAAACTATTCTTACAAGATATTTTATTAAATATACATATAAAAACAATGTATTTCTGCTACTTAGAGCAAAATATATTTATGAAGATCAAGTAACTAGACTATTTTACCTATTGACAATTTAAGGCAAGTACTGAACTAGGTCAAAACACGGGAGGAAAAATTAATAACAATTTTGAATCAAAACAAATAATATAAACAAAAAATAAAACAAAGAACAATTTCATCAAAATAGACTGAACAAATATAGAGACCTAACCATCTTGTAATCACTTCATTCACTCAACTTTCTAAGTTGCATTTACACATATCTTGATCAAACACATAAAGCAGAAGAAATACTTATTTTACTACAAAAGTGTAAATTCATACAACCACAATATTATATACATTCTGAAGAGGATGAGGGTACACAATGATTTTACCGACATACAAACTCTAAATATATATACAGCTATAAAATTAATAAAAAAGGGGGCAGGGCAATAACATTTAGAAATAAATTCAAATTTAATGCAAACTATACCTAAAAAATAAAAGATTAATATAAATGCCATTTTCTGATCCATGTTCTGAATTCAAATAAAACACTATACAAAAATTGAATCTAGCACTATAAAAAGAAACTGCAATATGATATATTACATGACACATATTATTGCAACTTGGTTGAGTTATGAGGGACACATGATGATGAACATTGATGAATGTGCACCAAACAATCACAGCAGAGTCGAGTATGTTACAACACTGAAGGTTCCTCTATTTGACAAGCATATAAAACAGCAATCGTATCTTATTTCATTCAATGACATTACAATAATTACTTAATGAAATGAGGTAACATAAAGAACTTTCATTTTGTCTTGTTTCTTTTTGAACAAGTAAACAGGCAGTGTACAATGCTCAGAATTTGATGTGGTTTTATAACAAGTGATAAAAATGACAATATGAAATAGTATATTGTATTATTCTTTAAAAAGTCTTAAAAATTATCTATGAAACAATCACTACACCAAATTCATTAGGCATTTTGTTCGTCATTATCCAATTGAAATCTGAAATCGCAGAATCTTTTCATGAATGTTTGATTTAGATTTTGGATTCATATATATGAACATATTTTATAATACCTTTTATGCAATAAGTTACTAAAATTTACAATAATTTTAAAGCTGTTCATAATTCCATGTATAGTAATCCTGGAAAATGTTGTTGGAACCCGTTCAAGAACTGGATCTTCCTATGAGACCATTGGTAACTGATATAAAAAGAATTATGTTGAGGAAGCTATCAACATAAGAGGCTCATGTCAATAGGCACAAGTTGATAGGCCATTCCATCGTCTGAAAATAAAATTAAGATATATATCAATAAATATAATTTTTTAATAAAACACAATAATGTTAGTACTTTAAAACCTAAGCTATCAAGAATTGCTTCTATATAAAATATGCCAGTGAGTTACCCAAAAGTATGGAAAAAACTTTCTTAGTATTTACAAAATTCACTTTTTTCATGATTTCATTTATTTAAATAAGAATATTACAGAAGATATTAAAATTTTGAAATAATTCCATACCTACCATTTTATAAAGGTAACAAAGCATAAAATAAAGCCCAATCAACACACATTTTAAGTAAATTTTTAAAATGCATAAATAAAGAGTTTAAATTCTTTAAACAATACATGAAATACAAATATTTTAGGATAATTTCACAATAAAGGTAAACTGATAAAAAAAATACTTAGAAAACTCAATTTTTTTTTAATAATGACTTGATTTATAAAACCTTAAATACACTAAGATAAATGTTCAAAGTATTCCACACTTTCTTAAATCCATCCATAGTGAATTCACTAATATTTCCTCTGGTAGAATTCTCAATTACATTTGGAATTGCAAAAAGTTTACTTTGAATTAGACACTTTGATTTTTCAAAGTATAATTGGTAAATGTTTAACTACTGCTGTAAAAGGATCTTGTTTCATGCATTTAATCATATACTCTTTCATACTAGAAACTAGTTAACTAATCACGGCATATATTTTAGTTCATATACTGTTCAGCAATAACAGATGTCAGAAATATTTTTCAGTAGAAATATATTATGTTCTACAAGAAAATATATAAATAGCACTTCAGTCCTTACTATATATTTCATTGAACATCACTCTTGAAAAAAAACGATCCAATTTTAAGCAACGGATATTCAATTTCTTTCTTACGAAGTATTTAACAAGTTTACTTGAGAAGGACTATCATATCAACCTCTGTAAGAAATGTACATGTCAATATGACATGTCCTTAAATGCAAATCCCTCCCCCTTTGGGGCAGCAGCCTTTCAATCAAATTCCTTTCCATAGCATTTTTTATACATTTGCAAGTATTTTTTCCTTTTTCAGGCAGCATGGGTTCATAAAAAGAACAAACAAAGACAAATAATTTGGCCATATTAAATGCAAAGAATACAAAACGTCAGCTCTAGTTACCTTAGAGGTAGCGTGCCTAATTCCTAAGCCTAGGGTTGCCAGTTTGACCCTGGCTGGAATCTATTGATTTTCTGGATGCAAAAGTCGTAGGCACGTGTGTCATATGATTATGTGGCATGTAAAGATCCCTTGAGTATCGATTTGGCTTTGGTACTCTTGGCAAAATTTAATTGCAGCAATAGAAAGCAGACGATGAGAGTTTGAATTGAATAAAATTTGAACATCACAATTTGGCAGTGGAAGCCACGATTAGATGGTGACACCATAGAAATGGCTTCCATTCTTGTGGACTTGCCATGTCTACAAAGACTTAGCTACTAATATGTAGCCCAATGGGGGAAAAAAGAAAACCAAATGCGTTAAAAGCACAGAATGACTACAGAGGACGAAAAAATATTTCACTTTAAATACTGTGCAGACAAATGAATTAGGAACTAATAGCAACGAAATACAATATACACGAGGAAGGACAAACTTTATGAATTTTTTTAAAACTTAGTGGCAACAAGTTCTATGGTTTTCATGTTATTTTTTTTAATTGTTGTGAGTGTTAAATGATAATAAGAGCTGGGGCAAAATAGTTGATGGATTATGAAAATTTTGCAAAAGTGCATAAAAAACCCTTTTTAAGTGCAAAACCTTAGTGAAAGGCTGAAATGCATAAATTTTACATGTAACACATGAAAGTTAGTACGTATGCAAAAAATTGTAGTAATGTCACCAAATTTATTAAGAATGAAATAAATCCACTAAGTAATACAATGTTTAATATCTTTAAAATAAATTTTATCATTATAGAAAAATTGGAAGCATATTTTTAATTTTTGTATCAATCAAAACACTAATTTAGAATAGTAATTAGAATACTAACCTTCCTGCGGTGAAATGCGACTACCTCTTTTTACCAGTAATCTGACAGTATTATTGCCTTGACGAATCAATTCAATAGCTTCAGCATGAGTCATATTCTTTGTATTTTTTCCATTGATTTCTATTATTTGATCACCCACCTACAAGACAAATAATATTTTACATGAAGAGACTATAAATGAAATTACATGAAATGAATATCTGTTTTTCCTACCAGAAAACAAGCAAAAAAAAAAAAAAAAACCCTATCAAAATTTTTAAAAATTATGACAGAAAAATATAAATGCATAAAATAGAATGGTTAAAATATTATGCTTATAAATTGCTTTATAGTATAATTAATGTTTACTTCAATGAATTAAAAATAAATATTTATCATTTATCAGACATTAACGGACTTTTGTTTTGTTAATCTACACAATGAAATTCTAATAATTGAATATATTTTTTTTATTTAAAATTATATTCAGTCAAAATAGCATCAAATACACAAAAAGAAAATGAAAAGATTTCTTTATACAAAATAATCCAAATTAACTGCTTTATTTTTTTAATTGCAAAAATGGATAGTAAGTGAAATTTCAATTTTTGCACAGAGCTTTTATAAATAAAAAATTGCCACTTTCAAAATCTGATTTGTTGTACAATAAAGATTATTATTGGACAAAATATATAAGTGTTTTATATGTACACATAACACTGATTAATGTAATACTAAGAGCACCAAAGAGGCCCAAGCAGAGACATTTTTCTTATTTTAAACAATTTCAATTCAAGTTAAACATTTTCAATTTCAATACTTCATACACAAAATCACTTTTAGCTCTGAAAAAAAAAGAAAAGGTATACAAATTGCAGATCACATTGCTTGAAGAAAGGAAAAATTTAAAGTGAAATTGAAGAGAGGAAAACACTCTTTAAATAAGGGGAGGGGAGAGAATGCTTGATCCTGCATTACACCATTTCATTTAGGAGTACTGAAAGCTTAGCTTTCAATACTCCTAAAGTAATCTATAGTAAAACCTGTCATAAGAATAATGTGGCCATGGAAGGCAAGAGGTTATGGTCACAAACTTGTCGACAGAATTGTTTCAGTTGAGTTGTGCAGAAGGATGGTGCACATTAAATTTGTTGTCCTCGTGTTGGCACAGTGTGGAAGTTGGAAAGGTGAACTCTGAGATGTTTGAAGTCCATCAAAATGAATATACAGAAACTATTCTTTTTAAACAATCTTAGGAAAAATTGACAACTGAGTTCTTATCCTATGATGCTGTCAAAACAGTTAACCAACTAATAATATAACATTTACTAATTACTCTTTTATATCATTTCTAAGGAGACAATTTCATAAAAATTATAACTAGTAAGCATTTTAAAGATATAACACATTAAAACAACACAGATGTTGAAAATATTCAAATTATATATCATATAATGATTTAACTGCTGTGAAATCATACCATCAGCTTCCCATTTAAGTGTGCAGGGCCATTTTCAGCAATGCGTAGTACAAAGAGTGGCATATTTTGGAACTCCTTTCCTCCTCGAATACTGAATCCAAACCCCTTGGTGCCTCGGTGAAGTTCTATGGCATGGTACTGTTCATCAAAATCCTCACCCCTTTGAGAGGCGGAAGTTGTGCTAGAAGTATCATCCTGGGGAGGACCAATAGTTAGCGTGATGGAATAGCCAGAATCTTTGATGAGATTCACAGTTTCTCCATGATGCATATTTAGGATGCTAATACCATTTACAGCTAAAATGCGATCACCAACACGTAATTGCCCCCATCGGTCTGCGGGGCTACCTTCAATGATTCGACCTGAATATATGAAAAGCATATTTTTTAATGGAAGATATAATTAACATTATTCACTATAATATAACTGGAAATAAAAAAAAATTATGCCAGATTAAAGTTAAAAAATTATATTGGAATTTTTCATTAACAAATAAACTAAAATTTTAAGAGAGTGCAAAGGGCTTATAAAAAATTTTTTCAATATCATTTTTTACTTAAAAAAAAAAGGAAAACTAGCATTTATTTTTTTAAAAAAATGTAATATTCAGCAGTACTTTTAAGCTTATATATAAAAGATGGAGGAAAATTTACCAATTGTAGCTCCAGCTCTATTGACAGAAGAAATAATTACAAAACCAAATCCTTCATTCTCTTGTCTTGTAATAGTAACATCATAAGGGTAAATACTTTCCATAGACCTTGTGTAAGCAGAATCTGCAATGAGGCAAAATTTGAATACATCTATAATTGATCACCTGCTATTAATATTTCATTAAAAAAAAGGAGAAAATCAATCTTTCAATATGCATTGCAATATTTTTATTTTTTTAAGATATAAAACACAGAAGCCTGACTGAAAAATTTAATCTTACAAGAATCAAATACTTAGTTTTTATTATTAAAAGTTATTCTTCAATACAATTATCTATTCTAAACATGCCTAAAAACAAACATTAGATTTTTATTTTTTTAAAACTTATTTTTCTTCTTGCCAAACTATTTCTGAAACTATTTTTTTCAACTAACTTCAAAATTGTATTTCCACACATTCTATTAATGAATTTTATGTATCTTTTACCATTTGATGATTTTTTTTTTCATTATGAATTCAGTTAGGAAATTAAGACATATTTTGAGAGACTGGCAAAAAATGCTATAGCATTAAGAAATACTAAGATACCCGAAAACAAATTTCATAACTTATTTTATATTGTTTTAAAAAGTGCATAAAAAAGTAATATCTACAGATTATTATTTTAAGACAAATATTGTGGAAGCATATATTCTTCTTTGCAGCAGTAATTAAAACACAAAATGCAATTTCACTTTTAGAAAGATTGCATTTAATTCATACCTTGAGAATAATTAACTCATAAAAATACAAATATTTAAATGAAATTTTTAATGAAACATTTATCTGACATATTGAGGAGAAAGAAATCTCACTAACATATATTTTACAATCAAAATTGAATCATATATACATTTTATATTTTTCTTTAACAATCACAAAATGTTCCACATTTGATATTGACTTAAGATAGAAAGTATAGATATATTTTTAATTAAACACATTTGAAATTATAAACTGGACATCAACATAATTTTTTAAATTTTTAATTGTAGTGTAAAATTCTGGTATAGAAATACATGGTACTCATACTCAAGCAAAAAATATAAAAAATAACAAAAATTGTTAGGAAATATCAAGATCACAGAGACTTAACAAAAATATAAAGTTAAAGAAATAAATATTTAAGTATATTAATATCAAGGTTATATCATACCAACAGATGAAATTCTTCTCCTTATTCCTAGAGTTACTTTCCCATTTGCTGCAGTGTTTCCAATTAACTGCACAACACGATGATGTGATGTATTTAAAACTATTTGGTTGTCCACAGAAACAATTTCATCTCCAGTGCGTAATCTGCCATCCATTTCTGCAGCGCCACCAGGAACTAGGTGACCAATTGCAACCTTTAAAGTAAATAAAATGCTTATAACAATAAATGCTTATGGACAACTAATACAGGCAGGCTTAAGACTATGTTAATATATTTTACAATACAAAATAGAGGTAAAAAGTAATCACAAACAATGCAAAATTGCAGAAGTGCAAATAAACACAAATACTAATTTTATATAGCCTCCATTTAAAGTTACTGTAATTGATTTTAAGTATGTGTAACTAAAAGAAAAACTAAAATAACAGGAAGTAACATCCATGTTCACCATAATTTAACAAAGGTAATATTTTGATTATGCTACAAGAATCAAAATTAATGACAAGAAAATACACTTAATACATATCACAAATGGCTAGTAAAGCAAAAATGTCAAATTAAAAATAAATAATAAACAGCATAATTTAAAAATAAAAACTGTTTAGATATTAGTTAATTCATTGACTACTTTGAATTTAACAGTATTGATAGTCTCCCAGATGCTGCTACAAATATTCTTCAACTTAAAAAATTCACAAGTTGTTTTTCAAAAGGAATAAAATTTGAGACAATGATTTTTGTGGCACTCTAAAATAAATTCTACTGTCTTGCTTCATTCAAATCTCATTCAGACATGAGATCTTCCAATACTATTGCATCAATCAACATTAATAATTTTAAAAATCATATCACCTTTGCAAATTAACTCACCTGAGATCCTTCCTCTGTGCCACCTACAATTCGGAATCCAAAACCACTCTCTTCACGATGAAGAGTGACTGTCATTTCCATATACTCTGGAGTTCTACCAAGCATAGGTGGCCTTAATATTGTTCCTGGTTGTGAATAAACAGAACCTGTGGAATATAGACTTTCCCCCTTGTTCATAGTAGCAACAGGAGAAGGATTCTCATGCTCAAAAGAAGTACCTCGTTTCCTTCTGGTCAAACTATCATAATGAGAACTATTTGGCGAGTGTCCAGATGGGTTCGTTCTAAAGGATGTTTCGTGATGGGCCATGGGATCACTTGGGCCATTACTGACTGGCACAGACCCATAATGACCAGGAGGCTGACTATACGGACTACGAACAGAATTTGCTCTTCTATAGGAAGAATCATTTGAGTGGACCTGGTTGTATCCATATGAGTCTCTGACTGGCATACCATCATGATTTAATTTAGGAGTCCATGAATGATTTGTTGAGTTATGAGAAAAAACACTATCGTCATATGAGTCATTAAAATTTGTTCGAGAATGAGGAGGGACCGGAGGAGGAAGCTTTGAAGGGCAGTAACCATATTGAGTACTAACCCCATTGTCCAACATATCTGAAGAATGATTCACAGTACCAAAATCAACTGATTTGTTCAATTCTTTGTTGTGATTATCAGTCCAATAGATATCTCTCAATTTCCCCAATGTTGTGTACCATGATGGGTTCACAGTGGTTTTATCCAGAGCTGCACTATATGCTGTCCTTAATGCTGGTGGATGGTCCATTTTCCAACTATTAGGAAAGGCTGTTGGCCGGCTAACAGAGCTATCAAAACTCTGATCACCAACGGAAGAATGTCTGATAGGTTCAGGATTAGATAGGATCCGGTCTTGCTGATTGACTAATACCCCATTTCCTCGGTGCATCGAGTTACAGTTAGACCTCTCTGTTGGTTCAGAACTTGGCATAGAATCAGATTTTGACCAATGTCTTGTATCAACAAGAGGTGTTTTGGGTCTATTGACATGAACAGCTTCTTTGTCCCGGGAACTGTATAGGTCGGCAGTGGGAGTTTTGCTGCGATACATTGTTGCTGCTACTGGTGCATAAGATTCTGCAAAAATTAATAAAATATGTCTCCAATTTTGAACAAGACACTTTCTAAAGTATCAAAGAGTTATATATTTACATACAATTTTACACATTAAAATTAAAGACAACTCTTCACAATAGACCAGCCTTTAATGAGCACATATATCAATGATTTCATTTTCAACTCTTAGTATGTTTTCTTAAAAATTTTTAATGCATTCATTTTTACAATCTTTTAATCATAGATAATATTCTCATCTATAAAACAATGGTCTTCAAACTTTTTCAATTCACAGAACCCATAGCACTAGAAAGTATTTTCATGGAACCCTATTCCACACACTTAGAAGAATATATCTTAAAATAATATTTAAAATAGATCAATATTAATCTATGATCCAAGTGTCACCTACCCACGCATCATGTTTAGTAACTGGGATATGTGCTAGCATTTTTTCATACTAACTATTGAAATCTAAGTCTAATGAGAATAATTGCAATCGCATTACATATTACGAATTTCATTTGTTTCTATACTTTGTTTTTATAGCCACTCACATTGAGAAATATTTTTCACTTATACATTAAAGTGTTTATAGCAGTGCGAGAAATACAGTGTATTTTCTTTGAATTTACAACATAAAATTTAAGATTTTTTTCTATCTTAAAATTAGATTTTTAACCTTGAATCTGTTGATATGTTGTAGATGTTTTTCTATAAACATAAAAAGGTACATTTTCTAATTAACTACTTAGTTCTGCAAGACATTGTACTAATGAGTATAAAATTATCTCATGGAAATCAGGAAAGTAAACAATAAAATATTCACAATCTAGTAATATATATATTATTATTATTATACTATGATTTTAGGAAACGTGAATCCCTTTTGAATACACATTTATAAGTTACTGTGACTCGTGGAGCCCTAAGCTTTCGTGGAACACAGTTTGAAGACCAATGTTCAATAACAATGTATTTAAAACTGTTTATATAATTATAATTAATGAAACCACATGACACTTACCAGTTGACCTATAAGGATAAGAATGGGAAGAATTGTTACTTGCACTTCTACGGACACCCAGATCATCAGCAGATTTCATCTAAGATAAAATTTCATAAATACATTTTTAAAAATACTTCACACTCTTAAAAAAAATTATACAAACAATTAAAGAAATAATAATCTTTAAAAGAGTAATAAATCAACTAGACAAACAATCATTAAAATAGTCATAATCAAATAAAATAAACAATTCAAATTAAAAAATGATTTTAAAACCTATAGCAAATAAATACCTTTGTAACTTTAGGAAGTAAACCTCTCTGAATAGTGATATGTGCTGATTCGTCACAAAGACAGTCTTTAAGTATCTGAACAACCTCACTGTGAGGCAAACCACGAATATTTCTACCATTGATTTCAACCAAAATATCACCTTCCTGCAAATGTTGACAGCGATCTCTATCCAGAATTTTCTTCACCTGAATAGAAAAATAAAAATTAAATTTAAACTAATGAAAGAGAAGAAAAAGTAACAGTTTAAAGTATGTAATCTCCATAATTACTTTTTGCCCATAGACACTGTCTGCTATTGTGAATCCAAAACCCCCTTTTCCTTTCACAATCTCAACAGAAAGGAAATCAGCCTTGCCATGTGTTTGATGATTGACATCATGAGAACTAACAGAATGATCCCCACTAGCAATACTGTGATCAGGAGCCATATCTCCAGTCAGGTTTCGATGTCGTTGTGATTGAAAGGAGGTGAGATCAGGCATGGATTTAGCAGAGCGAGTTGTGGACTCCGCAGATTCAACTCCACTCAGACAACCACAGTAACCATTTGGCCCATTTCCATGATTACAGCAGGAAACACCATTGGTGGTTACTATCTCTGTATCCGGATCTTCTGGATCAAATGGTAATTGATAACCTTGGCATACTCTTAAATGTACAGTCTCTCCAGGAGGTATGGATTGAAATAGAGATACAACATCTTGATGACTGAAACCTAGCACACATTGGTCATTGATGTAAACAAGTACATCACCTGAAATAAAAAGTGAATTAATCAATAGTTTTATCAGATCTATTCTTCATAATACAACTTATAAAAAAATTATGTATATATACAATACCCTTACCAGTTGAAAGTTTGCCATCCTGCCATGCTGGACCACCAGGAACAATGGCCTTAATTTGAAGAAATTCTCTAATATCTCCATCATCACCACCAACTATGGTGAATCCAAATCCTCGAGCACTTTTTACTAGACTAGTTCTTATCATGGTTCCTTCAAGTTCCGCTGGATTATCCGTAAAGACATAGGGAGGGTGGTAACCTGAACCCCTTACTATAAATAAGTAATATAACACATGTACATTCAATTAAAATATATACATGAAAGCAGGCAGAGTAAAACGTTTAGATATCTATTCCAATACACTCTCTCTTATAAAGGAACACTTCAGTAAATGACACAGTTCAATAGATAGCACAATACTTTTATAAAGGCTCCAACACAAAATTAAAATTCCATATAATTTATAGTATTCAAATAACAATAAGAAATTAATTTAAATTTACTGATATTTAATAATCAGTTGGACAATCCCATCAAATAAAAATGTTACTTTATAAGAATGCATTCAGTTTTTGAAATGATATTTTCCATTAAGATACATGAAAATAAACCAGAACCAGTTTAAAATGCAACAGCAACAAAATATTAGTTTTATAAAATAATTTTGGATTTATTTTTAATAATAACTCAATAAATTATAATTTCAGATTGATATAAGAATTATACAAAACACTAAAAAAGATATATTAGAAGACGTATAATTAAAAACATCTAAGAGTTATGAAAATGTGAAACTTACATCCAGCATAAGGAGGTCCATGTCGGTTTGTTCTATTTTCTTTAGGATGCAAAGGTCCATTGCCATTTCGTTGTTGAATTTGGGTATCTGAATGTTTGGGTAAAGCATTCATATCAGAAGTCTCATTGTGTTGGTCAGATGAATGATCATTCTTTTCATTTCTCCATAAACTTTGAGACCCATTTTGTGTTGGTTCTTCATGCAATGCTAAAAAGAACATAGGAGTAATGATTAAAAGATTTCATTAACAAGAGAATAAATTTTTTAAATGTTAATAGCATATTTTATAATTTGCTATTACTTGATTATTTTATACTAGTAACTTTAAACTAGTAATACTTTAAGATTAACATTCAAATAACCCATATTTACCAATTACAAAATAGCTTAATTTAATTTTAATACACAAAAGTAATAGCACATGTTTTTCACACAAATCATTAAATAAAATACTTAAACTGAAATTAATTAAATTAAATGCTACAACTTATGAAATTATAACAATATTGTTAAATTAATAGTTAATGTTTTGAGGGATAAAATAAATATTTATAATAACTGAATTAGATTATAGGAATAATAATCATAAAGAACTGAAAAATCATTATTTGAATATTACATAAAAAAGTAAAACATTAAAATGAAAATTAGATACTTCCTGACTTACATCCAGAAGATATCTTCCTGGCTTGAATAACAGGATTTTCATACTGTGTTCTTTTATTTACATGACTGTAAGGAAAAAGATGATTTTTGTGTTACATTCTTAAAATCTACAGTAAAATTTCAAAATCGATTTAAAAACATTCTAGGAGTACAGGTGAGTCATTTGATTATTTTTCACAGCATACTTTGTGAAAACTTCTTTCCAACATTCTCAAGAAATTCTTATATTCATAATGACAGTAATTATTTTAATTGCATGCATATATTAAAGTTATCTGTAATTATTAATATCTAAAAATTTACTTACTCAATGTAGTATGTGCCATAATGAGGATCATTTATTTTCTCCCATCCATATGGAAGCTCTGCAACAGCAAGTTGAAATTCAATTATTAATCAAGAAATAAGGAGGAAGAAAAGAACTTAAATTTTATCTAACTAACGCAAAAACATACAGTTGGACCTCTATTTAACAAAGTGGCTAAATCAAAAAAAAAGGGGTCAATATGAAAAACTTATTAAATAGAGATTCGTCATTCAATATGCTTTTTAAACCACTAGAAACAAATTTTGAATTCTTAAATTTAATATATTATTAAAAAAAATTATTCCCACCATTTTTTGTACATTAATATCTTATATATCTCACCCATCAAGAAGAAATTTGTAAGGAAATGAAGGGGGAACATATTGTCCAGGAACACACTGTACAGTAAGACCCCACTTAACGCGGGGTATAAGTTCCATCAAAGTTGAGTGTAATATGAAACAGCGTTAAACAAGGTTATCTCATCCTGTAAATAATAAGGTTAGGGGAAGATGGGTAGAAAATTGATCAGGTATTTTAACATTAAATTTATTATGTTTTTTATAACAATAAAACAAAAATTTATTTTGAGCAAATATAGAAACAAGATAAACAAATATCCATATAAAATAAATAAAATTCCAAGTCCATACATGTTTACATTTCAGATCATTGTCTCTTCTGTATTTCCAATTTTCTGCTTTTTTATCAAGAAGGTAGACTGGCTTAATGGCAGATTGCGTTCAATTTCATCGTCAATCCATATAAAAAGTCGTTTTTCCATTCCCTCTATTGCATTATTTATAGAACGGGTAATTCTAGTTGTAGAACTTGCCATAGTTGCAATTGCCAGTGACAATATATTTTCTTTATTCTTACGAATGGTCCTTATTGTTGAATTTGCCCCATTCAATGCAGCACCAATTTGAGACTGACGTTCACCAGTATCTGATCTTCTAATCCCTTGCATTCTAGTTTCTAGTGAAATGCTTTTGCTTGTTGCTTTATTTTCGTGTTTTTTATTACCAGTCATGATAAAAACTAAAAATCATAATATTTGTCACCATAGAAATTATATCTTATAAATTTATACTTACAATAACGTCAACAAATATTTGAAACGATAAAAATATGTTCATATAACACCACAAGAAAGAAGAAACAGATAAACTGCTTTGGATATCGGGAGGCCTAACGCTGCATACTATTTTGGGCGTTAAACCAAAACAGCACTAAACGAAATAGCGTTAAAACAAGGTCTTACTGCATTTTCAACTTTAAAAAAATAATTTTATGTTAAAATTAATAAATATATATATATATTTTTATGACATTTTCTAGTTTTCAGCTTACAAGTAATTTTAAACATACCTTATTTTATTACTAGTGATTTTGAGCATACATAACAATGTGTGTCCCTAAGTTTAATTACTGATAAAATCCAGTTAATTTTGCTTTAGGCAAAATAGGTACAATCAGTTCAAGGTCACTGATCATCATAAAATGTGTTAAAAAAGGATAACAATTTTAAGTCCTCAGAAATAATGCCTTTCACTATTTGGAGGTTATTTAACAAAGAAAACTGTAAAATGTTCTTGGTTTCAGGGAAAAATTCGCAAAACAGAGGTTCAATTGTATTTTAATTACTTTATATTAAAAAAACATTAAACATAAATAAAACATTAACTTAACAGGAAACTACTAACAGAATAATAAGTGTTTAATAACAGTATAAATGATACAGAAATATATACATGCAAAGAGTTAGAAGCATTAAATATTTTTTTACAAAAGTAATTCATGTTCTAAATAAAATATTTCATGAAGTATATATAAAGTACACTTTAGCATTTCCAAAATAAAGCCATATAAAATTAAGATAGGTGTTCATATATTTTTCAGGCTTAGTAAACAACGTAATTACACATAAAATTTTGAAAAACACACCATTCTCTTTGCATTCTTCAACAGGTTTCTTATTTCTAGGCCTTGGATCTAACCATTGGGAAGTTCCAGTGTTATGGCTATTAAGAAAAAAAAATAATTCAAAAATTTATCTTTCTCTCTCATTGGCAATAATATTTACTTATGAAAACTTAATTTATTCCACTTAAAATATGATATTATAATTTTCACATCAATACTAACTCAATATAGTACGGTTCTCCATCTTCTGTATATGCTTTTTCCCAATTTTCTGGAAGTGGACCTAAATCATCATCATCAGAAACTGATACTTTCTTTAGGGGTTTAACTATTTCATTCTCAATGGTTGTTTGATTGATGTGAGAAGAACTATAAAGTATCAAATACTGAATTAATATATTTTCCTTCCAAAAATACAATTAAGTTCCATTTAAAAAGTTTGATTTTTGATTCTTTATAGAATTGCAAACTTAAACATACAGCAATTTAGGTGATTCATTTAGATTTTAAAACCAGTGTCATTTAATTAAGAATAGAAAAATTCTTTAGAAGTATTGATGTCAACTTTAATTAGTAGCATTATTTCAATTTTTTCTGGAATTTTATATTAGAAAGATCTAGATTAATACATATCCTGTAAAATTTTACAGTAAAAAATTTTCTTAAAATATTCTAACTAATGAAAACAAATAAGGAAATCAAATTTATAAAAAACTCTAAAAAGTTAAATAAAATAAAATTCTAGCACAATTTAAGAAAAAATAATCATACTCTATATTGTTGTTTTTCCCTGAATGTCCATAATTTGTTTCTGTTTGTTCTCCGCTTGTTTTAGCCGTCATTGCTTCAACACTAGAACGATTTCTCCGTCTCTTTCCTTCAGATGATGGGTGGATTCCTGGGATGACGTTATTGCTATTATTATTGTTGTTGTTGTTATTATTGCTGTAGCTGTTGGGCCTTGATACAGGTAAAGGACACTCTTCGTGAGGTTTGGGTGTACCGTAATGGTTTCCTAAAGATATTTTTTAACATGCACTATTAACACATCACAACAGCATTGAAATATTTTTGATTTATTTGGAAGAATTGAAATGAAATTATGAGTCAAGAAGATTTAATAGCTATATATAAGGCTAAATGGTACAGTAAACAAAATCAAGGATAAATAAGCAAAATTTATTACAGATTTGAGAAAGTATGCGGTAAAATATTAAAAAGAATACAGTGTATAAAATGTCAAAAAATTTTAATTTCATTTAATATATACATAAACATTAAAACATTCAGGCAGCCAAATTTATCTCAAAACTGATGCAAAGTGGGCTGTCATGTTCATTTCTTAAGGATATCTCATTAGAAATATCAAAAGTCACTCACTTTTCTTTAGTTTTTCATAGAACCTTAAAATAATGGTCAATAACATTAAAAATACCTGATTCTAAAGAATAGCTGTAACTGCAGTATATTTATAATAGCTTCCCTAGAACCAACTAAAAAATAGTTAGCACATTACGGAGAAATCCTCTCTTTAAGATCCAATTCTTGTGTTTTGAAATGAATGTTGCTTTTTGGAACTAAGGGGCATTAAATTACATGTTCCTGATCCTGTGTGATGTCCTTTTTAAGTAAAATGAAATAGAAGGCCATGTAATAACGCTCTAATATTTGAATAGCAGAGAGAGAGAGAGAGAGAGAGAGTTTCCCCCCTTCCTTCTACCCAAGTCTCATTCATCAATGAATTTAATTGTTCTTTATGAAAATTCGAAATCTTCAGAATTTAAATCTCTTTATAACTTTTATTTAAAAAATTATTTTTCAAAAAATCTTAATTTTTTTTTCGTTCCTTAAAAACTCCTGAACAGTTCCATACAGCAATGATTTTTTTTTGTTTAAGAATGAACTTTAAGCTTTCACAGGTCAAAATATTATAACTTGCATATTTCTAAAATATCGATTGATATATAAATGCATACTAAGAATTTTAAAAATTTAATTCTTAGAACTATAAAACTCTAAATTATTACATATATACTTAGATTACACTAAAACTTAATAAATTTAAAAAGACAACTTACCGTCATAAATTCCACTTTCTAACAAATTACCAGATCTCTCCAATGCCATAAACTCCTCAACCGTCAAAAAGGTATAATCCACACCATTTATTTCTCCATCTCGAGGTGGCCTTGTTGTGCCTGTCAAAATAAATCCCAAAATGAATTAAAATCCATAATTTCTTAGAAGAAGGAAATGCTGCTTTGCTAAACTAAAGATAGTTTTTAAATTTAAGCCTTTCCTTTTTAATTCATAATTAAAATATTTATTTATCAATAAATTTTGTAACAAAATAATTACTCAATTTTGATATATATGGGGTGTATCAATGAAAGATTATAATTTTGAACTACATCGAGAGACACGAGGCAGAAGCCATCAGAGAAGACCTGATTTGACAATCCAATATCTTCCTTATTTTGTAAAAAATGGCAGATGAATTTAAAATGCAAAAACCTTTATTTTAAACTGTGGTCTTTAGTGGAATCAAGATATAATTCCATGTCTTAATTAGGTCTTTATAAATGCATTACTTTAAATAAATAGGTGATTATCATTACACATTAAAGGAGACAAGACAGATCATGTTTTGAATTAAAAATAAACCAGTCCTACATTAGGTAAGGAGGAATATCCACGTATGTTACCATTAAATTTAGATGAAATAATTTTTACATTGAAAAATAAGCTATAAAAACTTAATGTGGAAAAATCTTTTGCAGAATTACTTCAGCATTCCATAACTTACACAAAATTTTCTGAACACATTTCTGCTAAACTGAAATGGGAACAACTTTCTATGAAAAATACATGTTCGTTCACTTCCAAATCCTATCAAAATTTGATTATAAGACATAATAGATTAGTTAAAAACAAAGAAAAGCATTATGTAAGTTTTTTTAAAAAAGTACTTACATGGCACTGTTCGAAGATACAGATTATCTCTAACTGTATTTTGAAGTTCACAATCGGGAGAATTTTTTGGGAACCTTGTGTTCAAATGCTGCCTGAGATCTTTACCCAAGAACCAAAAAAAAAAAAAAAAAAAAAAAAAAAAAAAAAAAAAAAAAAAAAAAAAACAGATACAATTTAAGTCTCCAGCAATTTTTTTCCCGTAAATATACATATAAATCATTTTCAAACTTCACAAATCAACAGATGCCAAAGTTTCATTCATATTTCATTAAATAGACACATGAAGAGGGTTGATTACTTTTTTAGTCAATTTTGATTTGATTTCTATGAATGTCACCTTCTAAAGCAATGAGAGAGCTTATTGGCAACATCTCATAATTTTGAGCCTCGGTCAAGTGATGAGGAAGACACCCAAGCTCCCACACCACGTCAATATGAGGACTCTGTGGCTCGCCAAAATTAACATGTATCAATCAGTTCCTTCACAAAGTAAGTCTTCAGTGGGGCTCGAATCCAAAACTGGATAAGGCTTAGCATTTTCTTTTTTGAGTCAAAATAAAGGTTTAGTTTCTAAGATATCTTTAGAAATAACTGACCATGATAAAAAATTGATGGGAACAATTAAAAATTTATATTTATAACAAACTTTAAATGACAAAAATAATTTAAATAGAAACAAATTAACAGTTAACCAAATTAAGCAATAATAAAATTCGCGATTTTTCTTCTTTTGGCACTATCAAGATAATCATAATTTCTTGAAAAGAATGAAATTGGAAATATTAAAATAACCTTTAGTATCAGTTATATTGGTGATTGATCATCTTCAGTAGGTAAGAACGGTTTCTATAATCGTAAAAAGCCATTTTTTTTTTTTTGTTAACAAAATAAAAAAAACGTCATAGCGAAAGTTAATTTAACCGCGTTTCATAAAATTTTGCAATATTGTTTCCTGATTGAAAACAGAGACAGTTTGGACATTATCATTCAAATACATTAGTTTTCCTTTCGAGACGAAGATGAATGATTTGGGATTTTTCTTCTTTTGAATAAAGCAGGAATGTAAAGAGGCTTCTTCAATTAATCATGAAAACTACACAGAGAGAACACTTAAAAATAAACCATTTTCGCGGAGTTTTTTTTTTAACGCAGAAACGAAATTCAAAAACAATAACAAAAGGAAACAGAAACCATAACAAGAGAAGGGGGCAAGATAAAACAATGAAATGTAAAGTTATTTTTAAAATTTATAAACGAAACACGTAATAAATATATAATATTTAGAGAAAACCAACCTGAGAAAGACTTATTTCACACTGCAAATTCAAATGGTAAACGTTCATCATGGCATCGGTTCTTCACCCTCCAAGTGACAAGCTTCACCGTCTGAAATGCAAGTAAACGGCACTTGCTTTTTTCCCCTCCCAATCCCAGCTTCCTCGCGGCCCCGTTCCAAGAAAACCCTCTCCCTGTCTAAGGGGACCCTTTACAAAATGCAAGCTTAGTACATATTAAGAAAAAGTCAGTGAAGAGAAATATGTAAAGGGTAAACTATCATCCACAAGCGCTTTTTAGTGTTTCAAACACTTTCAGTCTCACATTTATCACAAAATTAATTTCGATTGAATATATTTTTACGTACAAAAATTAAATGATCATCTCTTAATTTCTTATGTAACCAATGTTAGAAATGTATACAAAAAATACTGAGCAGGCTTGAAAACTAGCGTAGTAAATTTTTGGATACCATGATTCTGTATGGACAGAAAAACATTTCGCGAGTTAAAATACTAAACAATCCACATCCCTATATATCTATTATATTTTCCAGGGGAAAAAAGATTATAAAATAAAATATACACCCAAACAATTTTCAGAAATATCAGATTAAAAAAAAACAGTGATTAGTTGTAACAAAAACGTTTAAGTTATAGCAGACAAGATAAATAGCAATAAAAAGTTTTGTGTCACTTATATTTATAAAGCATATTTAAGAACCAATCTGCTAAACAAACTATACTGATTTGGCGTATGCATGGTCAGTATCATTTACACTGGTTTCGGCAAACACACATAAACATTTTCCTTTATTATATTTGTGTTTCATTGTAGACTAAGACCATGGTTCGAATCTAACTCTTACCAACACTAAAATGTGTTCAAAGTGACGTTACTCATAAACCTTTAATAAATTGAAATTTAAGAAATATTTTCATTAAAGGGTGAACAACTACTCTTTTTCCGGTAAATTAGAGATATTTTTAATGTATATAAAATGAAAACATGTGCTTATGAAATGAAATAAGCAGCAATATCATTAATTCTAAAAAAAGAACATAAAAATCAAGTGTTTCAAAAAACATTTAAAAAAAGGGGGGGGACGATATTACTGAAGTTAGTACAGCCATATTAAAATTTATTTGTACTTTAGAAAGAGTTATCATATACTATCGCGTTGAAATCAACGAAAAGAACTATGTCATTAAATCCCACACGTTTGTCTCAGAAATGAAACAAGGTAGATACGTATCTCTTTAATTAGTATCCTCATTTTTGAATATTTATGTAAGGGGGAAATAAAAAAAAAACCCACACAAATCAAGGATAAAAATAGAAACTGGGGAAAATAAAAAAAAAAAAAAAACCACACAAATCAAGGATAGAAATAAACAATTAATGAAAATTTACTAATTAAACATTCCACTTTTTTCTTAGAATATAATTAATTGCTTTATTTGGAATAATATTTTCATATCAAAAAATAATATGATTGAAGACTGTCGTTAACATGACCCGAATATTTTTCATCCACCACTCTTTTCCCTGTCGGGAATTTGTACACGGCTCCCAAGAGGGGTGCAGCGTGGGGTGTACCGCGAGCGGGGATCAACAAAAGGCTGGCAGAGGTCAACCGAGAGGGCAGCTAGCATCCCGATTTCCCACACCGACCGAGCCAACGGTTTCATACACCAAGGTCGCCCGAATCATCTTCAAGAGAGTCATTTCTCAATTGCGCCTAAATGAGGAAGATTGGCCCAAAGACAATGGAACAGATTCGCCAAACGGATGCACAGATTCTGAAGCGTGTTTCTGTCTGTCAATTGATGAGTTGTCGCCAAAGATACGTCACCGTGGGAGGGGAAAAAAAACTAAAGTGAAAACAGTCCAGATAACAAGAAGCGTAAAATGGCTATGGAGTTTTTCTTCTTGTAGCTTATTACGAGCAGATACTGTTCGTCAAAGTACAGCAACATTTCATAAATTTGCCGATATTACATGCTAAGTAAAGAGAGAGAGAGAAACTGGAGATATCATACAGTAAATATAATTCACAAATGCATTATTCAATTACTTCCACGGCATTTTCAAGATATTCAGTTTAACTTCTGGAATTCTTTAATCTTAGCCAATTAATTACCTTTAAATTGACTTTTTTCTGTTGGAGGTGGGGAATAACTGAAGAAATAAATAATTGCTATTTTGAATGATTTAATATACTGTATAATATGGCGCATAATACGCACTTTTAACACAAACAATTTAGGGGCACGCGTTGTACGCCGGATATATGACAGGTTTAAAAATAAAGAATGAGCATAAAAACCATTACATTTCTTCAGGTTTCTTTATACTTTTTTTTAAAAAAGAAATGACACACCTTATGAACTTTTATTGTAGGATAACATGAAAAAATCGGAATACAAATCTTACGTTAAATCTTGCAAGCACATGATCTAATTTTGTTTCCCCTCTCCGTCACTTTTGTGTGTTACCCTGATCAAAGGGCGTAGCTACCACCATATCTATGTGATACGGGGCCCCCAACACATGTAAGCAAAAAACTGAAATATCAATAGTCTATTGTCAGACACAGCTACGCCAGTGTCTTGATCTATAAATAAAAATCATCTACCATTCTCCGTCTCTAAATTTATTAATTTACTTTTCCAGATTAATTTCATTCTATGTTTCAATTATCTACTCCAGACTATTTCTAGACTTAATAAGATAAGAGCATTGCATACGTACATTTCAGATTTCTTCGTAAAAAACAAGTAATATATATAAAAAAATTACGTCAATTCCTACTTAGACCAACAAAGAAAAATTTTATTTTAGCTACTTTTTTATTTAAAAGTTACAATTCTTATTAATATGTATATACATAGGACAGAATCACAACATTACGTAGTAATTCATTTTTATTAATGATCATTTAAATTTCATATTGTCATCCCAAGTAATCGTGTATATAAAATTTCAGTTCACCTGAATGCTTTAAAAACACGAGGAAATAATTTCAAAATTTGACACAAGTCGCGAAAAGGGTCGCTAAGTCGCCAAAAATAAAACCAACGTGGCTGTATTTGCAATTCTTTAAATAATTAGTTTTAATCAATTAATTTGTATTAATTATAATTAAATTATTGTATTGTCATCCAAAATAAAATCAAGTAGATACAATTTCAGCTCAATTGAGCGATTTAAAATGTATTTTATTAACGATTGAAAATTCCACCAAGACAGAGAGTGCGAGTTAATAGTAAGAATTGAAAAAGGCGCACGTTATACGCCGGAATATACGGTATATCTCCACTTCATTTTTAAACATGATTAGAATAATCATTATATATATATATATATTATACATATATACAGTAACTTAATATCAATGATATCACAAAACATTTGGGCACAATACGGTTTCTTTTAATCTCTCTCTCTCAATGTCACATTAACGCAAGAATGAATGTAACAGCATACATGAAAAACTATAAGTTAAAAAACAAACATGGTTCTTACCGTTTTAATTCCAAATATGGACAGCTGCGATAACACAATGCATATTGAATTGGAAAACAGTTCCATAAGCACAGTGATCCACTGTTCCCAATACAGCTGTCGGACAAGTGGTATAATATACTATTGCATATTGCCAACTGATTTATGTACAGCATGCTCGTCCGCGCTTGATCAATGAATGGAACGTTAGCTTTCAAGACCAGAGGAAGCACGGTAACCGATTCCGCACACAATACCAAAAACAGATGCAAGCTCCGCACTACACTGTAAATCCAGCAGGTCTGATGCCCAAATATTAGGATAAGAAATCACATGCATGCAATTCAAAGAAAACCTTGCCATCCACACACACCATCGAATCACATTTTTTTGGATATTAATTTGGGGGGAGTGCTCCAACAATTTAAGGGAGTGTTTCTTTTTGTGAGTGTCGTAGTAACTTTTTGGTTTATATAGAACGTTCCTTTGAAATATATTACTTGCAATTGAAAAAAAAAATAATAGGGCTAAATGCATGACGGTCCTGTGATAAATGTAATCACGTGTTCTCCATTGAAGGTAAAATTGATATTCGATTTTTACTTGTTGGTCTACGTGTGAAATTTATGTACAATTTCAAATTTGATATTGGGTCAAGATATTTAAGTATTAAGATTTTTCAAAATAAAAAAAAATCCTTTATTGTGTACTTGTATTTTTAAACCAAGTGCATTTTGCTTACCTTTGCGCGTTACTGTTGTCTGCATTGCTGCGGGGGGAGGGGGCTGGATTCTAGGAAGCCCAAAGCCTGACTGACGCCAAGTACGTATTTAAACCTAATTATAAAATATTAAAGGCAAAACCTGACTTTGCAGGGGTGCCCTAACGTTCTCCGTAACGCCACGCTGAGAAATATGTATTCTTTAAAAGAAAATTTCTGCAAAAAGCGAAAATTGGCAACAGCAAAGGACATGAATTGATTGGCTGAACACATTTGATTGCAGTTATGTGAATATGATGTCATGTGAATTTAGCCCATTGTTCTTCGTTACTGACTAGTACTATTTCAATTTTAGAAATTCAAGTCTTGACCTTTTTAAATTAAGGTGCCGGACTATAGTGCAAAAACGTCCATTTCGATGAAAATGACGAATTTTTTTTACTTTATATTTTATATAGTTGAATTTTCTGCTTTCTAAAAATACCTTACTTTTGTTTGTACTTCAATTATTTACGAAGTTATAACAGTTTTTATGTCAAGAGAGAGCAGCAAAAACGAACCGGAAGTTAGGTAACGAAACCGGAAGTGTTTGCATTTTAATACTTTTACACTTTTTTGGTGTTTATCGAATTTAAAAAATTAACTTAGGTAAGGTAATGACGGGACATGATATTTTTTAAAAAATAATTTATCAGTTTTAAGTGAAAATTGGCAAATAAATTCGTAAAATTTGTCATTTTCCGATTTTCTTATGCCCTTGCTTCTCGATATTTTGTTTCATATTTAACTTTATTTTATATATTTGATAGAAAACTCTGTTCTTAAAGACAAAATATTAGTTAATTATGCCTAAAGCAAGGCAAACATGATATCTCAAAAAGTACTTGAGATAATTGCATGCAATTTAGCATCATTGTTATTATAGTATGCATGTTGTGCACTAGAGAATAAGAAAAAACAATATATTTACCTTTTTTTATGAGAGTTTTTCTTTGTGATAAATGCAAAATTTTTGAAAAAAATTCCGTTCATGCACTTTTTGACCCCTTATTTTGTGATAAATTGAAATTATTCAAAGATGATAGAGCATAACATAGGTTAAACGCTTTCTGAATAAAATTCAAAGAGCTTCTTTTTTATCTTATGCATTAGAATTTATTTTAGTGTTTGGCGTGATGTGTAAAAAATGCCTAATTTTAACCTAAAATTGTCAATTTTCTTACAAAAATATCAAATTTTTTTTTCTTTGCCATTTTTATAAGTTTTCAGTAATAATCAAACTAAAAATGAGTTTAAAAATGAACTGTCAGCATTATTTTAAAAAAAATGTTCCCGCAACTAGTCAGGCACCTTAAGAGGTGGGTGATTTCAATACAATCGAACACTTAAATACTAGGACTACAATATCAATAATTATTAAACAGTACATATTTATACAACATCATGAAATACCCAGAGAAGTAGGCGGGTGACGGCTATATAAATTTTAAAAAGCTTTTAGTGTGAATGATTGAAACTTATTTAAGTAGCAAGTAATTTAGTGTGTTGCACATTTTTCAAAATTCAACAACTAAATGAAGTGCTATCTTGTTAGAGCGAACAGAGTACAACAAAAAAAACGGAACCACTCTAAAACAAGCGGATCGTGAAGCTATTGCTTTTTTTGATTCGAGCCTTGACACGGCCTTTTTGAGCTATCGCTTTCACAACGCTACAGCGGCACGAAAAGAGCATTTATTGAAGAGTTACATTTCAGTGGGTTCCCATTTAATAAGGAACAACGAACTGAAATTGAGAAAGAGACGGGAATTATTCCGCGGAACGTCACGGACACGACCAACGCGTACAAGAGAACTGTTTTTTTTTTTCTTTTTCATTCTCACACTGGATACTATAACAGGGATTTTCAAAAAAGTTTTTCCAGGAAGGGTAGGGCACTAAAACGCAGAATTAAAAGAAAAAAGAAAACATGATTTGCTTAAAAACTTAAATATCACCATTTGTGAACTAAAAATCTAATGATGCGACTCAAGTTTTAAAAAGGATTTAACGATACATGAACCATGATAGCTTTATACAGATAGTTCTGAAGGTCACTAGACCTTGAGGACGTATCATGAGACTTACCGTTCTCGACTAAATGCTGTTTGGATTATACACATATAAGTCTTTATTTTGATTTAAGTCGCATTCTCAAGCAACAAGAGGGCAATTGGCAATGGATGTTATTTTGGACCATGTTCAATTGATGTGAGGACGACAACTGAACAGGCACTCCCTCTCTAAATTGCAACAGCTCCTCTATATGGTAGATCTTCATTGCCGCCCATCCGGTAAAGCGGTTAGTGACGCCGACTGATGTGCCGTAAGATCTGGGTACGAATCCCGGAGAAGGCATGGATGGTTGTAAATGTGTAGTGCCTCTAAGGCATGGGGATACTCTAAATAGCCGCTGAACAGCAAGTCCTCTCGTGAGGTTGCTGGAAGGAAAAGAGAGGTGGGAAGTCCATGACCATCTCCAGGGTGTTCTCCCTCAAAATTGGGGTGGAACTGAGCCAAGACATACTGTTACCAGTATGGTGCTCAAAAGCTATGGTTAACGATAGGCGTATATCTAGTCCTTCGCCACGATGAATTTCTTGGTCACGATCTGACCCAGTCAGACAGGTGGCATTAGCAACAACAACAGGTCTTCAGTGGCACTAGGGCTCGAACGAGCAACTCGACAACGCGGGCCACGAATTTGCGACCACGACCATTCTGCTACCACGGCCACAATATATGTTGTTTCTAATGCCACCTATCTGACGCAGTCAGATCGAAACCTACGAAATTCTTCATTGCAAGCGACTAGAAGTAAGCCTGTCGTTAGCCTTGAGCCCCATACAGGTGGCAGTACAAATTTGCTCAGCGAAATTCCCCGAAGGTGTCTCCACCTCCACAATTTAGGCATGGAACTGAAGGGGAGGGAAATATTCTCCAGTCCCCTGCACTCGTGATTCAGCCCACAAGACTTTCGGATCCACTGATTTAACGAGCACGTATTCCGTTGTGTACTCGGAGGGTATTTGGTGGCATCGGCCATCGAACCCAGGTCTTCCGGTCTGAAGTCCGATGCTCTAACCACTAAGCTACTCACGGTCCCACAATACATATCTTGAGCTTACTATAACCTTGTTAAAGAGGGATATGATTCCTTAACAATTTAAATTCACAGTCCAAGAAACTACTGAAAGCCGATTTCTAGAAACTGAAAGGTTGAGAAATTATCTATTGTTCTTTTATATTCAAAATCAGCAATTCAGGTCCATGCAAAACGTTCTCACTGAGTCGCATCAAATTTGGGGACAAATTTAGGGTGCTTTTGACAGATCTTGCTCAGAAAATTTCCATCCAGTGGGTATACTGTGGAATCGTGGGAAACGAACGAGAGAGCCTATTGGCTAAGAAAGAAGCTTTGGAGGTCCAGAGACCCGATAAGGCACTGAAACTAAAGAATCTAAACATAGTATATCATTTAGCGAAATACTTGTTCAAAAAAGCATCTCACCCTCTCTCTCTAGAATTTTAAATATAAAATCCAACGCAAAATAAAATGCACTCTGCCAGTAGCGCACACATGAATTTTTCAGGGGGGTCCGGGGTCGACAGTTCACCATTCTTGTATCATACTCCTTTTGATTTTGTCGATTTTCGGGAACAAAACACAGTAAAAAAACTAATTTTTGAATAAATAATTAGCATTAATTAATAAAATTAATCACTAATAACAAGTAATTAATTAAATTTTGCGTACTATATACTTAGAATTATAATCAATCGGAAAAAAATCAAGGGCTTTGGGGGGTCCGCGCCACTGCACTCTGCTGTTGCACAGTTTTCTTGCTAATCGAGTATCAAATCTGTCACAGAAAGCAACAAATGACACTTATCTGAACAAAATATTGAAGTTATATTACCTGACGAAAAAAGTTTATAACAACTTCCTCCTATAATAAAGTGGCCATCAATAACAAAGATATTTCACAACGAAGTAAACCTTTACAATTTCACCCTCCAAAATCATTTTCCGAATCGGTTCCAAATTTCAAAAGGACACGAACATTCAAGAAGCTCATGAAAAATTCACAGCCTGTCATAAAAAGAAGAATGTCCTCATAAAGATGGCATAATGACACGAGAAGCTGTTGATTAAATGCAGGAAATAGGACGATGTTTATTTCATTAATTATAGTAACCCGAATTTCATCCTTTTTTCCTCCTTCAGGCGCTTTAATCGCTAAAAGGGAGGAGGGAAAATCGTTACCGGGAGCGGTAGAGCTTTCCAAGATTTGAAGCAAGGATGTAAGTAGGTAAAGAGCAATGAAAATTTATTAAACGCAATGCATATTCGAAACAGAGCGAAGAATGACGACAGTTATAAATACTGGAAGCATAGCGTTGCTTTAGAAATTTTATTCGTGTTAAATTACACATTTCCGACAGTACGATTTATTTCATAATGAATATTCTTGACCCCCATCCCTCCGAAACACACCCCTAGCCCCCCATAGAGGAAAAAGTAATTTTTTTTCAAGTCAAACATTACAAACGATTTTATCCAGAACTTTGCATTAGTCGAAATGAATGGAATTCACACCTAATACTTGGGGGGGGAGAGAGAATGAGTTAGTTTTATTAACGTCGTTCTATAAAGTAAACCGAATGCTTATGGGCGACGGACCTCGTAATATTGAAACTCGGTCTAGTGATTGGGACGACCCCTGAGATGGCATCTTCTTCTAGTTACCACATCACACCAACGGGAGAACGTTGACTCTCGACATATTTAACGTGCGTTGTTCCCTTTACACGGCCGGTCTTCAGTGGCAACAGGACTCGAATCCGCAACACACCGGCCACGAGTTCGTGACCATAGCCACAAGGCTACCGCGGCCCCTAATACTAGGGAAGAAAATGATTAACACAGTCTTCTTAAGTGAGTATTTATCGACGTCGCACAAAAAAAGCAACAAGGCTATTGGCGAAGGCCCTCGTAATTTTGAACCACGGTCAAGTGATGAGGACGACACATGAACTGGCACTCAACTGCATACGCCACACCAACGATTGAAGTGCATTAGCACCTTTATATGGAGCTGACGTACGTTAAAGCACGGGGATATGGTAGGTCTTCAGGCGCACAAGGGTTCCACCTTATGACATGCCGGCCAATGAGTCACTAAGCTACCGCATGACTTAAGGTTCTAAGCCATGGTTACTCATACAGGTACACAGACCAAGAAGTTTTCTAAAACGCCTTTACCACAAACTCATACCTTTCCCCACCAATCTATTCCACCAGTACATATCTAATTAAAAGTGAAAAAAGTAGGCATTTCCAGCCAGGCAATCACGTGCCTCTGACAGCGCATGCGGCGAAAAACATGAAAAAAGTCCGACGGCAGGGAGTCCGTGTTGCCACAGTAATTGTCATCCTAACTTTAATGAGCACAGGTGAGCGAGCGAAGAATAAAATTACCATGAAGAATGAGCATCGCGCGCCGAGTCAAAGACCCCCTTCTACGCGATGAAGGGCACAGAGACTATAAAAGAAGAAAAAAAGAAGAACGAGAAGTCCGATGGTCGCGTGCCTTAGATCTAAACGAGATGAGCCACTGACCTACCTACCTGCCTGGGACGGTAGGAGAATCGAGGCCTCCACCATCAATTCGAAAACGCAGCTCGGAACGCTCCGTGTGTAACCATAAAACAATGTTTGCACGTCTAATAACAGTTAGCTGACAACTTTGGATAAGAAAAAAAAATTATATTATGTTTTTGAATCCTATTGAAGAGAGTGTCGTGGATATGTTTTTCTTTTCTTTTCACGGAAATTGTTTAAGTTCAGATACAGAAAGGTTTAAAATCGGCGCACGAGGAAAAGTTCGAGAGATGAGGTTGAAGCTAATAACCTCTGGAATGATGCAGAAAAAAAAAAAAATTTTTTTTTTAGTGCCCTATGGCTAAATAATATAACGTACAAATGCCTTGTTTGCTCAATTATCACAGGATGTCTGAAATAGGTTGGGTGGCGTTTTAAAGAGAAAACAAAACCAGAGCATACCTTTTAGGGAATCAAAACCTCAACATGCATAACTTAAAATGAAGAAACACTTATCCATAATAATTTGGAAAATACACTAATCCGCTTTTTTGCAACGTTTAGTGTAACTTGTAACGAACATCTGATAGTCAATTTGTTTGCATCATTTCAAAAATAAGTCGAAACACAACATGAGTGTGACATTGACACATTTCCAACATGTTAAAAACCTAGCTTAGTTCACAATTTTGGCGACTGACAAAAAATGATGCCAAATTGCGCCTATACAAATCGTTTATTTGTGTTCGACTTGTATCCAATATGAAGACAATGTATCAAGGTTGGCGATTAATTAAAGGTATACACTGAAACAGGATCCAACCTAAACTTTTCATAAAATAACAACCAATTCCAAATTCTTTTTGATAACAATTTCATCAAAGAATTGACTTCATTGTACCTATAGGGATATTATAACAACATGCATTCATATTAAATATATACCATAAGGTGGATCAAAATTTTTCTCCCAGAATTTCAAAACATGCGGAAATGGATGGATGGAAGGTATAAATTAAAAATTATGTTAAGTACTGCTACAAGGGAAATGAAGTTAGCTATTTGAGGGTTTTCTTTTTCGATTCCTACTATTACTTGTTTTAAAAGAGGTAAAAAGTCGAAGTAATTTTTGTTAACGTGAAACAGACATTTTTAACATTTATTGTGATGAGAGGACACACACTAAATCAGTGATACTCAACCTGCAGCCCACCAGCCTTTTTTGAGTGGCCTGGTCATGGCCCATTAGCCCTAAAATATTAAATTATTGGAGAACAATGTATAAAAAATTTAACAGGAAATTCTATCAGTCAAGCAATCAAATGTATCAATATTGCTATCAATTGCTTTTTAATAGCAGAATGTAATCAAGAGGCTTGGTCAGTGGCGCACACAAGAGGGGGGGGGGTCCACGCCCCAAAGCCCTTGATTTTTTTCTGATGGATTATAATTCTAAGTATATAGCACGTAAAATTTAATTAATTACTTGTTATTAATGATTAATTTTATTATTTAATCAAAAATTAGTTTTTTACTGTGTTTTGTTCCCGAAAATCGACAAAATCAAAAGGAGCATGATACAAGAATGGTGAACTTTCGACCCCGAACCCTTGAAAAATTCCTGTGTGCGCCACTGGGATTGGTCAGAGATGAAAGAAAATATAGAAATCATCCTTTAACTCAGTAAATTTCATAAAAATTTGTGTGTGTGTGTGTTCGATAGAAAAGTTAATATAGTATTAAAATAAAAGCCAAAAAGGAGTTTTAATATTTTGATCAATTTTGCTTGTCAATGTTGCTTTGGTCTTATAGTCTGCTTTTTCCATTATCCGCATGTTGCGGACTGCGTTAAATATCTGTCGCGTGTATGCGGCCCGGTGGGAAAAAAGTTCAGTACTCCTGTACTAAATAGTTACAAGACAAAACATCAGGTACATTTTATAGCTTCTCAAGTGCTTAGTTTTTAAAAAGTCTATATTGTCAAAATTACAGTGCATGATAAAGCAAAAGACGAAAAAAAGCTTGGATCGTACTGATTGTACGGTGCGCGCAGGGGGTGGGGGTATGGTTATGAAATGTTACAACGTACTCTGTCTATTCACGCTCTCCATTCAGTACTCATTTTTGGGAATTTATATACTACAAAAATATTTTTACTTTGATTCTAAAATCATCTAATCACAGTAAAAAGTCTTTTCCCATTTTTTAGAAAATTAAACCCCTTTGTGGCGCAATACTACATTTTAAAATAAATTCTTAAAATAATTTTTCTTCTTATCTGCAAACAATAGAACATCTTTTTCGTAAAGGTAGGTTCACGATCCGCCTTAATACACAACTTTTAATTTTATGATACGCAATAATAAATAGAACATACCTGTGCACTGAAGACACAAACACAAGTTTAAATATTATCCATACATCTTCTTATCCATTCTCTTCTAGTTCACAACAACACATTAGCACAGAATAAAAATAACATTGCGAATACTAATGACAATGTGTGCTAACTTTACGCGAATAGGTTGGCCACTCAAAATGCTATTCCAGCTATTCCACACAGCACCGTCAGTCACATCTTTGGTTCAAAACGGAAGAGAACCATTTTTGCTCTCTTCCGAATTTCTGTAACTGAATGTCACTCAAAAATGGATCGCATTCCTTACCATTTAGGTTGTGATGCAATATTGATAGGGATCGGTCGGGAATTATGCGCGTCGCCGGACCATGACAACAAGGAAGTCTAAATGTAATCCCCATACAAAAAGGCATTTCCGAAACGGCCCTAAACGACACAGCAAAGTTTTAGAATTCTTGAACTCGGGAACAGACTATCATTGGACGAATTTTTTTTCTTGACAAAACGAAAAGAGGACTTTATGAGTGCCATTTCTTCGAGACACGCGCAATTGAACATTTTTTGACAAATTTAAATATTTAAAACTAGAGGGTTTTTTTTTTTAAAAAAGACAAAGAATGGATAATAGTAGAAGCAAATTTCTAAACACGTTCCAAAAAGAATCTTTGTAACCTTGATCATACTAACAACATTCTTTTAGATGGGGGAAAATACTAAACTCAATATTTCAATTTCGTTACTACAAATATAAAATTTTTCTCTTGAGTAATATATGTATAATTGCTCATACGATGTTGTTGGGTCACTGTAAATTTTGAAATGTGATTCTAATTTCTAAATGATTTATAAATTATATTGCGTTATTTTATATAAAAAAAACTGAATACACATATGTTCACATTATTTAAACTTCCAAAAGAAGATCTAAATTTTATTACCCTGTCAGGTGTTGATTCTCTCTACTTGATTATTATCTTTGTTTTTGATTTTAGATACTTAAAATTGCAACAGTTTTTTTTTTTTTTGGTACTTGTTTTAATTTTTGTTTCAATGAAAATGTCTATAAGTTGGTATTATTGAATTTAGGAAGAATTACTAAATTATAGAATTTATAATTATTACAGTTTTGACGTCATTTATGCTTTATGAGTGATATTTTTCAGATGTTCGAACAATAGATTAAACTGACAATAATTACAATTCTTCTGATTTCGAATACCGTAACGGAACATTACCTTTCCAAAATAATAATTAAATTAACACCAAACTGCTCTCTTTCAACACATCTAAGTCGAAGTAGTTTTCATTAAAACTCGTACTAACTACGGTGACTAGTAATTTCAGTTAAAGAGAAAAATAACCTTTCAAGATCACTGAAACTTTTTATTCAAACATCTCTTTCTTATAACAATCGAGCAAATTTCTAAACGGTAGTGTTGCCATTCACAAATAAAGATAACTATATTTCGTGTTAATGCTCATAGAAAAAAAATAATTATAGAATTTTAATCCTAAAAGTTGCCATCCTAAAAAAAAAGTAATACAAATAATTCATTTCAACACACATTCGTCACATTCTAAGCGGAAAACATGACACAAATTATCACAGTACACCAATTTAGAATTTCCGCGCATTAAATTTCTACACAGTAAATTTTCCTTCAGTATTTTCAAAGGAAAAATACTTCTGAAATTTGCCCTAAAAATTTCATGTAGTACTTCATTCGGCGGTTACATTGTATCAAATCCTTACAATAGTTTTCTAAATTTCCTTTTCGCATGGATTTAATTCTCATAAATTTTAAGTTTTCTCGGTATCTTATTATTTTCTATGATTAGAATCTTAAAGTACGAGTCACACACATTCAGGATAAAAATTACGCTAACATATTCGACAATATTTGGTAGACATTTAATTCATTTTCTTTTCATCTACCAACTTCATATCTAACTAGTAAAGGGTGTTTTTTTTTAGAGGTATAGAACTTTAAATTGCAATAAAACAACGATGTATTATTCGATTCACATGAATTTTTTTTATTCGAAAGATAATCTTGTGGCATTACATTTCAAATAAGATTTCTGGCATATGACTGCCACGGCTGGCTCGGATGTAGTTCAGTCTGGACGTCCAATTTTCGATGACTTTTTCCTACATTTGTGGCCGTATATCGGCAATAACACGGCGAATGTTGTCTTCCAAATGGTCAAGCGTTTGTGGCTTATCCGCATAGACCAATGACTTTACATAGCCCCACAGAAAATAGTCTAGCGGTGTTAAATCACAAGATCTTGGACGCCAATTCACAGGTCCAAAACGTGAAATTAGGCGGTCACCAAACGTCTTTCAATAAATCGATTGTGGCACGAGCTGTGTGACATGTTGCGCCGTCTTGTTGGAACCACAGCTCCTGGACATCATGATTGTTCAATTCAGGAATGAAAAAGTTAGTAATCATGGCTCTATACCGATCACCATTGACTGTAACGTTGTGGCCTTCATCGTTTTTGAAGAAGGATTCCACCAGCCCATAAAGCGCACCAAACAGTCAGTTTTTCTGGATGTAACTGTGTTTAGACATACACTTGTGGATTAGCTTCACTGCAAATGCGGCAGTTTTGGTTGATGACGTAGCCATTCAACCAGAAGTGCGCTTCATCGCTAAACAAAATTCGCTTATAAAAATCGGGAACAACGGCAATCTCGTTTTGAGCCCATTCAACGAATTTCTATGAGGCGTGAGTCTATTCATGATGAATTGCCAAACCAAACTGAGAATAAATCACTTGACAGCTGTTAAATCGGTCGCCATCTTGGAAAGTAATGCCAACTTAAACTTCTATACCTGGAAAAAAAACACTCTTTATTTTTGACAGTATTCCCCTGATTTGCAGCGAATGGGTTATAATTTATAAAATTATTGAATTACTCACGCTGATCATTCAAAGTAATTAAGCTATTCATTCATCAAGATTCCCTAGAGAAATCTACGCAGCCTCTATCTATATTTACTCAACCTCAAGGACGCTTGGAATAGAGAAAAGTGTGGACACTTTTATGACGGCCATCAACAAGAAATAGTCAAACTAAATTTTTAGAAAATGAAACCGCGCCAAAAAGATTCTTACGACCTTGTGCAATTAAAAGGGAAAAGTTGGAAACCTCTCTCTCTCTCTATACTGACAATGTTAAATTGGCTGTTTTCGATGTACCTTTTCTCAAAATCTGTTTTATGTACATGCTTGAAATTTTTCATACTATTAAAGTACACCTCTCTTATTACACTAAAATGAGCTTTTAGCTAATTTTGAATTTTTTAAGAAATTATGAAATATTTTACCAAACATTGCGAAATTTGACCCATTTTTTACTTAAAAAATTTGTAAAAATTAAATTTTTGAGTGTTTTAAAAAAAAGCTTATTTTAGTATATACTAGACATTATAAATAATTCATAAAAAATTTACATACCTGTGAACAGTAGTTTCTCAGAAAAGGTACATCGCACATTAAAATTTACATTTTGAGATAAATTGATTTTAATGTATACAGTGAGACTTCTAATCGGCTGGGAAATAAAAAAATAAAAGGCTCAATTTAAAATAAAAGATACATGTTTTGGTTTATATCAATCGTTACACTTTTAAGCAAAAACAAAGTAATTTGTTTACAATTTTCGCCATTAAAATGGGCGTGGCCCAAATTCAACGAATATTTAAAAATACATTTTAAAGGCTTCTAAATACCCCCAGAGGTTCAAGTTAAAATCTATACAATTTGAAAATGTAAAAATCTCAAATTGTCAAAAAAATAAGATTTTAGCTTTCCAATTGGCGCAAGAAAATTGGCGCAAGAATCTCAACACAACAAATCATTCATTTTATATTGTTTATATGTGATGAATATTACGAAAGGGAAAAAAATTCGGTTTCCTCAATAGTTGAATAGTTGTTAGGACACATGACCTCAAGAGAGGTCTTAATCCCTTATCTTAAAATTTGTGATTGAGCATTAGAAGATGATTTGCCGTGTTTGGGGGAGGGGGGCTAGTGAGAATAAATGTAAGAATAGAAATAACAAAAATGAGCCAACCAAATGCCAGGTTTTATTTCGCAAACAAGAATAATATTGTGCATACTCTTCGAGAATTTCTTGAAATTTTTTTTTCATTATTTGTCAACTGCAATTTTGTATTTAAAAAAAAAACTTTTATAGGAAAAGATTTGGATTATTAAAGCGAAACTACATCCGGAATTAAGAGATTTTGTTTACATTAATTTTATTATTATTTAACTTAATAAAGATCAGGTTTTTTTTAAAAAAAAAAAAAAAAAGATAAATACATCAAAGGAATGCATGAATACTATAATCTTTTTAAATAACTTTGGATTCAGCGGTATTTTTTTTTTTTTTTTTTTGATTTGGCGATTTTTATCTACATGTTATGGTGAGATAAGAAATTCAATCTGGCACACTGTAGACCTATTGCTAAATGAAGTAGCATGGCGACCGATTTTGGTCGCCAAAAAAAATTGACATCGCTTTAAGCCTCCCCCCATCCTTATACTACACTTTAAGCTATAGATAAACACATAAACGGGTAAGGTATAAGTACTCAATGAGCTAAATTCATAACGGTCACATGAAAAATATCACGTGTTTCCCATTAAATTTAACAAAAACAAAACGAGATTAGACTTGTACTGTGTGTTCTAATTGAAAAATTTAGATACAATTACAAATAAGTAAGATGGATAAAGATATTCAAAAGTTAAAATTCTTCTAAAAGTTTTTCAACTTTTTAAAAAATTTTATGCACGCATATTTTTAAATCGAGTAGAATTTTGTTTCATTTAATACGATATCATTGTTGACAAATAAGTGCATTTTTTTTAAAAAAAAAAGTATCTGCAAAAAGCACACATTGGCAACAGCGAAGCGATCAGCTGGAAAGACGTTATTGTATTTATAATATGTGACTACGATGTCTCATGAATTTACAAACGGATAGTGTGGAAACATCTAATTGTCGTTATGCGACTATGACATCATGAATTTAGTCCATTCAAAAAGTGCTGAAAAATAATCTTTCGAGCTACGAACAAAGTTAAACCGCAGCGATAGTTCTTTGAAACAATTAAAACTCCAATGTTTTCTAGAACAAAAGAAAAGAATATGCGAACATATCAATGAATTCAAAGATTTAAATTTAATTTATAAGAACATTTAGAAAACTCCTTCACTATTCCGTTTAATAAAGGTGTCTAGTAAGTAATGTAATCTCTTAATTATCAATAAAAGATCTATTTTGTCTTTTCCATTCCCCAATATTTCGCTTTAATTTAATCGACTCTGGTATCTCTAATTGGATGGCCCATTTTGCCGTAGAAAATGTCGATCTATTGGATTCCAGGAAGAATTAATTCGCTCGTGACTCTTAATTCCCAAATTAATGCGATGCTTCGATTTATTAAATGTATCCGAGTCTTCGACCTACGTTTACTCATTGCACGTGCTTTATTACGTCATTTGACGTCAAACCACATCTCAATCTCCTTTGCTGTCCGTTTTTATCTCTATTTTGGAAGAAATTATGTTCCAGAATTCATATAGCCAACCAAACTTGGAAAATTATTACCAATTCAATGAATACCAAATTTTCACGGTTTTAACATTACACACCACTAATAACAGTGATCCGCAACCCTCGGTCTGCCGACCGGTACCGGTCCGTGGATCAAATGATGCCGGGCCGTCTAAAGAACATTTAACTATTGCCATTTTATTTAAAGTGGTACATTTCTCTCAGATTTGCGCAACTCTCCACGGAAATTACTTTATACCCCACGTTAAATCACTTGTATTCATTTTTGGTGTAATTATATTTTATTCTGAAGGCATATTTAAATGTAACTAAATTAAAATTGTTAAATCAAAACAATCCGAAATATAAACAATCAACATGTCCGACCCTCAGCGGCCCGCAGCGATAAAAAGGTTGCGGAGCACTGATTTATAACATACAAAGGCGTGAGAGTTTTATAAACGTGGCACTACAAAGCAACATGAGGGCTACTGGTAACGGACCTCGTCATTTGGAGCCTCGTTTAAGTGACGAAGAAGGCACCTGAGCTGGCACCCCCTCTCAAAAGTTACCACACCATGCCAACGGGAGGACTTTGAGCCGGGACAGATTTAACGCGCATCAACCCCTTCACACAGCGGGTCTTCAGTGGCAATGAGACTCGAACTCGTGACACGCCGGCTACGCGTCGGTAACTATGACTACTAATTTACTGCGGTCGCAACAATAACGATGCTCTATGTTTTAAAATTTTACTTAATTCAATGTATTTGTCAGACCCTCTTTTTTTAAAAAAAAAATATGCAAGCAAATTGCTTTTATCGCCTCAAATATCATACTTTGTTTGTTCATATCAAGTTCTTTTATAAGGCAAGATATTTTTTTAAAGAAAATTTCCAGAGCCTTTGCTGTTTAGCATAAATAAAAGAGAATTAAACTGTATTCGATACAATAATGAGGTTAAAAATACATTTATAATAGAGGAGCGCCTTTTAAAAAAATGGGAAAATAATTACTAAGTTTGTGTCCTTTTTGTATCAATTAGATAGTTTTAAATTATGAAGATAATGTATCACAGGATAATCATAGAAGAAAAGATAACCATCAAAAGGCTGGATCATTACATTTATTTATGCAAACTCAAATGACATTAAGTTTATACTATACTAGTTTTCTTAATCACTTAACTTGTGTGTGTAAAAGTACGTGATTTGAACAGCTTTTTCTTTTACAATAAAATTAGACTTAATTATAAAATCCCGTCTATATACAAAAATTTGACCGATAATTTGAAATAAATTTCGCAATAAAAACCAATAAGACAGCACATATTCTACACTGATACTGAAAATGCGATTCTAGTTTCACTAAAATACATGAAATCTATAGCAACGATCGTTAAAATTTGTCAAAAAATAATTTTTCTTTTCATTTAGATGCATTAGCACACAAGAAAAATACAACGACCCTTTCAAAAAGAGAGGAAGAGAAAGAAAAAAAAAAGCAACATACTTTGATTGCAGACATCGAATGATCAAGTACTTATCTAAAAACACGGTACTTTCATATTTAAGGTCAAGTTTTACTTTCTTTTTTTGAAACTTACGACCACTCAGCGAAGATCAAACGACTTTACGGTACTTTTGATGACACATTTGGCAGCAAAACGACGTGATGGGTGAACTAATCGACGTGTTTAACGTTGATCTCGTATATAATCTTTCCACTCCACAAAGTTAGTGAACGGACATTTTGAATGAGGCGCCAAATTCCCTCGACATCCTGGCGGTGTTCTCGCTTATGCGTGGACAAAAGGATTCTTTAGCCAACGCACTAGAGATAAAAGGGCGGGATACTTACCTGGTCCCCGAATTCGAAGAATTTTGTCGTTCAGGTAATTCTCACACACCTGTGTCGTTTGTCCACTGCACTAAAAAGGAGAGTAAGGTCTACGAGTACAAGTAGCTTGTCTACTTCTTTACTATTACAATCGAATGCACCTCACACGACTACCTGTAAAAACCAATTAATGATACGGGTCCGACCGATTCCAAACTTATACAGGGTTATTCAGAATTTCCTCCAGAGTTTCGAAGCGTTGTAGTAAAAAAAAAAATAAATAAATAAAAGATATACAGAAAAAATTCAAGTTTTATTTACATATTTTACAAGTGTTAAATGTATGAACCTTTGGTCGTACAGCATACATGAATGTGATAGTCCAGTTCCAGCCACACTTAACTCAATATGGTACAATCAACGTCACTGACACACACACACACAGCACGTACTATCCCCTTTCATACGGTTCTACTACATCACGCGGCAAATGGGGTACAAAAACTCGGTCACATAGAAAAACTCGAGTTTTCCAAAACCTTGGTAGTTTTCGGATAACACAGAAAAGACAACAATGTCAACAACGTTGCTAGTACTATGTTGGAATGAATGTGACAAGAACTGACTATCGCATTGATGTATGTCATGTGACTATGAGTTCCCACATAAAAAAACACATTGTAAGGTATGTAATTAAAATTTGAATTTTTTGTGCATTCTTTCAAAAGTTCTTTTTTGCTGTAGCCATCTTAGAATTTTTTTACTACAGCACTCCGGAACCTTGGAGGGAATTATGAATAACCCTGTATTTGCAATGCGTACTATTAGTGCGGCACTGATTTTGATACTAGAAGGTGCTTGAATACAATTCCTGTCATCTCCTATCACATAAAATCACTTCAAAGTCCCCTTTTGGTACCTATCGGTACTAAGAATTATAAAGACAAACACACAGAAATATGACAAATTCCGGTTGCCAATAATACATACGCTATATTTCGACCCAAGTTATACTTCTCATAGGAAAAAAGTCCAATAATATTTCCGATTCTACCGATACATGTAGAATATAATTACTCGAATTCACATTGATTTTATCCCCCCCCTCCCAAAGATAGTCTGAGTGAATGAGTGAACATTAACGTCGCACTGTTTAGCTACATGAAGGCTCTTGGCGACGGACCTCGTCATTTTGAACCATGGTCAAGTGACGAGGACGATACCCGAGCTGGCACCACCTCTCTCCTAACTTCCACACCACACAAACGGGAGGACGTACGAGCTCTTGACAGATTTAACGTGCATCGCTCCCCTACACGGCGGGTCTTTAGTAGTAAAAGATAGTTAGAAAATCACGAACACTTAAAACGTTGGGTCGCGAATATCAATATTATCCTCTGAATAATATTGATATTCGAAATAAATATTATCCTCTCCTATAACAAGATTATAAGCAGTGTAATATTCAGTTTATAGAAATTAGCATACACTACACTAGTAAATTTTTCCTATCAATAGAGGGAAAAGGATGGCCACAACTTACTTTACAGTTTTAAATCAACACAATAGATTCCATTGTTAAAATAGAATAGATTCGAAAATTTACTCAAGCATCCTGATTCTCCAACGCCTTTTTCAATTGCACAGAGCACCCTGAGAACTAACAGAAGAATGCAGAAAACCTTTTTCATTGTTAATTTAATCTTACAGCGAAAATGACTCCAGTTCCTGGATGGGTAAAAGAGAAAAGAATTGCAATCCAATGTAACATATGGTTAGGTTACTTAAAGGAAATTGTATGATATTATGAAAAGAATAATCCAATTCATATGTTATCTTCAAATAGTGGAAGCAATTGTCCCGTAACATTATGTAATTACGATGAAACATTTATAAAATGTTGGAGCTCAAATTCATCAAGTTTAAATAATCAGCGATTCACACTGTGCATTACACAGAACACAACTTTTCAAAGAGACGAATGATTTAATATATTACGGAACTAAAACACGAAATTTATAGATGAAATAATAAGCTCCTATGGAGAAACTAAGAAATATTGTATATACACTTAAATATTAGGCGATTAAGTTGTCTAACACGAAATTATTCATTCATTCCCTCAGCTGGGCATTTAAATTTGAGTACAATCTAAGATGATAATAAGCCCTTTGTTCTTATGATGAATTTACTGAATAAATCAAGGAACAACTTGTGGCGTTTTGTGAACTTCATGCACTACACTGAACAGTCGTTCAAATGTAACTACTTTTCATCTCCAATTATTGTGGGTTATTATATATGCAAATGTATATTAACTGTAACCATGTGCTCAAACAAGCGTGCATAAATAGTTTGTATAATTATTCATTCATTGTTCGAAATAATACCTATTTGTATCATTAATGTTTGTACGTTCATGTTGTGCATACATTTAATTTACAAATATATTTCATATTAAAGGATTAAATATACTATTCAAAGATGCCCCTGTCGCGACTCCTAAAATTGTATTCAACAGAATTCACGAACAAATGGGGAACATTTAGGCATACTAGATCTCTATAAGGACACTTGTTTATAGGAGTGCGTGTTAATTGATGTCGCACTCTAAAAAGCCACACGAAGGCTATTGGCAACGGACCTCCTTTTTAGCTGTGGTCAAGCGACGAGGACGACACTTAAGCTGACACATCCTCTCCGACCTTCCACATCACGTCAGGGTAAGGATTGAGCCTCGACATATTTAACATGCATCAGCCCCTCTTCCCAGGAACCAGGACTCGAATGTGCTTTGAAACAACACGAGGGCTATCGACCATGAACAACGTGACGACGATGACTACTGTGCTGGAGCTCCATGCTCCAAACTTCAACACTACATCAGCGAGAGGACTTTGAGTACAGTGAGATATAATGTGCATCAGCCCCTCCACACAACCGGTCATCAGCGGAATTAGGACTCGAACTCATGACACGCTGGCCATCAGATCGTGACCATGACCACTAGGCTATCGCGGCCTTAAAATGAAGGGGAATGTCTGTTTTCAGGAGGTAATTATTAAATAACTGTTTTTAGAGACTTTTTACACATAGAAAATTTAATGTTAATCTTGTATTGAGATATGTGTGTGTGTACAATTACATATTGTTAAAGTATACGAAATAAAATTGAGATGGATAAAAAAAATTAATTATTAAACTGGCACTATATTTACAATTCCTACTTACAATCGAAAGATTTAAAAACTATACAATCATTTTCTTTCTTCCGTTTTAACTTGCCATTCGCACTTTTTTTAGATAACTGATTAACTTGAACACGAACAGTAGCCCCTTTTATGACACTCATAAACAATGAAGCTTTAGTGTAAATTAAAAAACACCGTTCAGCGAAGGGATTATCCATTCTTCCATTTACATATCTAGGTCATTCCCGAAGCACATGATTTTAGAGCTAATGATATATTTTGCAAACACTTTAATCGGAAATATGACACATCTTTTTAATTTTCGAAACGCTTCAGTCAGTTTCATAATCTAAATAGCACTTAACGTATTATGATCTAAACACTATAATTTAAAATTCAATTTCATGCCTATCTTTGCCTCGTAATATATAATCTAGGATCCAAAAAAAACCCATTTGCCCCCTTCTTCAGAAAAACAAATGGATATTTATTGGTAATAAGGACCATGAATTGGCGATATTATGCGATAACATGAACTCATTATAGAACACAATGAAAAAAGTTAAATTACGATGGAGTTCTCCCAACTTATAATTTAGTGGTTATGGAAATGAGTATAAGGATAACAAAGAAAATAAAAATTCAAACTAACTTATTAACAGATTGAAATTTCAAAATAGCGACACAGTCCTATTTAGCACACACCTTCACAGGGCGGGGGGTAGCAGCAGCTCATTTACTTGTATTGGGCGAGTGAGTGAATATTAACGTCGTAATGTTCAGCTACACGAGGGCTTTTGGCGACAGACCACGTAATTTTGAACCATGGTCAAGTGACGTGGACGACACCTGAGTTGGCACCCCCTCTCCTAACTACCACACCACACCAACGGGAGGCCGTTTCAGCTCTCGACAGATTTAACGTGCATCGCAGTCCTACACGGCGGGTCTTTAGTGGTACTGGGCTCGAACTCATGACATGCCTGCCATGATCCGATACCTTGACCACTGGGCTACCGCAGCCCCTTTACTTGTGTGACTTTTATCCAATATAAGAATAATTCACGAAGTTGGCGATAAAAATTTGGGCTAAAATAGGATCAAAACGAATACAGCACTTCATATTTATAACATCAACAATGGATATATGCCACGATAATTAGAAACGGTGCCAACAATTTATAACGTCAGAAGTTGTCGTCAACTAGAATTTGGAGGTTGTTTTTTTTTACGAGTTGCCTTATTTATCTACATAGTCCCCATGACCTACAAGTACTGAAAAGCACCTCAATATATTAAGGCGACACTGGCTGTAAGTTTAAAAAACAGGAAACAAAATGGGCCTATTGGGATTTAAAAATGTACAGCAATAAAATTGCATTCCGCCCGTACTGTCCCACAGAGAGAAGTAATTTTAATCTAATGTGACAGAGGGCATACGTGTGGGTCGTTTTCATTTATGTGAATTTTATTATTATTTTATTTTTGGTAGAGAGATCGTACTTTCACCGATAAGCCTAAAACGATTGTTCCGCTCAAAGCCAACATCTATCAAAAATGCAAGTCTTTCAACAAAAAAAAACTGTAAAAGAAAAACGCGATAGGAAAAAAGCACGCCATTATCATTTATCAACCACATTATGGTGCTTCTCTAAGAGACTGTGGGGGTACTTAAGTATTATTGCAACAATCGCCAAGTTTTGGCAACCCCAGCTTCGCAGTTTCGTATGCGCTGAATTGGCAATCATGTGCTTCGTTTCATATAATGTCGCCATTAGGTTGCGATAATACGTAAGTACCGACTGTGGCGTACACAAAGATAGGGGGTGGATTTGGGGATTCAAACTCCCTTTCTTATTTTACGAGATTTTTAATTTTCATCATAAAGAATTCACCCTGGAGCTTTCATATACGTGTTTTTTAAAATGTACACCACAATAAAAGTAATTGTGAACGCCAGTGACGCACACAGGAATTTTTCAAGGGGGGAGGGGGTTCAGTGTCAAAAGTCCACCATTCTCGTATCATGCCCCAATACACCGTCCAACATATTCTTTTGATTTTGTCGATTCGCGCAGCAAAAAACAATAGAAAATTTTTAAATTAATAATTATTATTAATTAATACAATAACTTTTTAATAACAAACACTTAATTAAATTTTATTTATTATATACATAGGATTAAAATCAATAGAAAAAATATCAAGGGCTAAGAGAGGGTCAAGAACCCCCACCCACCCACCTCCCAGCCCCTTTGTGTGTAACCCTAAAAAAAAAAAAAAGAGAATGTTTTCCATACAGAGTTCAAATTTCCAAAATAACAGATTTTACATTAAAAATTATATTAATTTAAAATTGGTAAATGATTTGAAGTTAAACAGCAACTTTTAATGCTAAGTTCGTGTCATCATAAGACATAAGTTTGCTTGTATCATTTGTATTCTTAAGATCAGGAGACATTGATTTTGCAAATTAGAATGAAAATTGTAGCCCCCAAACAGAGGGAATGTAAAACACAAATTACATGCAGTAATGAAGTTTCTACATCACCGATAAGTTCTAATATCATAATGAAACCAATTTTTTTTAATGAGAAAAAGTGTTTCTAGATTAAATTTTGTTTTCAAAGTTCTCTAAGCCAAATTAAAAAAGGACTGAACTAAATTCGAAAGACACACACACACGTTCCAAGATTTTTTTTAAAAAAAGTCTCAATTTTTATGAACATTTGCAACCACTTCTGTTTGGAACACTACATTTAAAATTAGGGAATATCCCACAAACAAGCACTTTCCCTTTTAACATGCAAAGATCATTCACCTTTAAGGTATAGGAAACGAAATACGGAGCACATTTTATGTCAGAAAAAAGAAACAAATGGATAAATTTCGATAAAATTGAGAAATACCAAAATATGCTGCTCTCTTAAAGAACAACAAAATCATAACAGATTATTATTGGAACACTTTTTTTTAAATAAAAAAAAAATCGAAAAATATACGAAGATAGCCTTAAGAGGAGGCGAAGACAACTGTCGGAAAAAGAAACGGAAATTTCTAGATTGAACTGATAGAGGCATCTCTGATGGATCAACAGTCGAAACCCCTGACTTCCGCGCGACGAATGTGCCGAGATGACACGCCGTTTCTATCCAGGCAAATATAAATATAGAAAGAATAAAATATTACGCCACCGGACGTATTGGTGTGTTTAATTCTTCATGCTGGCACAACGCCTTGTTGGCAGGGCCACTTGCGGCAGAGAGTTCTATCACCCAAAGGCAAAGAAATGAAACATAACTAGGAGCTAAGTGAGTTGCATATGAAAAGGGGGCAGGTACTAAATGTGTCATGCTTCGATTGTTAGGACAACGGTTCGGCGAAGCTTCAAATTAACAGTCTCAAACTCGTCTGGATGACAACTGTAATGTACCGGCTCCCGTAAAATAAGCCGGCGGGGACAAGTACACATCTGCCATTTGCGCAATTTTAAAGCCATAAAGATTTGATACAAATATTTACTCACCCAGTGAAAATTTGATTCATGACAAATATTTATCTAACAATAGATTGAATTTACACTATTAATCCTTTTATATAACAATACTATTTACTGAAAAAACTTATGATTGATTGAAAGGTTGAAAGGGATATAGAGCAACACAGTCCCAAAAAAAACTTATGCATTAGCCCGTCGACCAATATAATAAATTGGCAAAGATTTTGAAAAATGTACGCTAAAATTTAGCTACATAGATTCGTAACGATATAACATACATAAATTCTTTGGTCAAGCTGTACATAAAACAGTACAATTACAATGAAATTCTGGGCCTTTCTAACAGATTTTTTTTTTTCAAATTGATACTCGCTTGTAGCAATCTGGCAAAATCCTCATCAGCCCACATCTTTGGCATAAAAGAAATTATGTCTAAATGAGCTAAATAACCGCAATCCGACGTTTTCAGTCAATTATTTCATAAATGCGAACAAAAACTCATGGATCTCATCTGATTCAGATAAGAATGAAGGTAAATTCATACTATGTCCAAGTCGCATGGTAAATGCAAACACGCGTGTGTTTCCAGACATTTAGCTCACGCACTTCACTGTTGCCAACTTTTGCTTTTTACAGAAACGTTCTTTTAAAAAAATTCATATTTTGTCAACAATTAAAACGCACATAAGTAAACAAAGTGCACTTGATTTAAAAGCACTCGTGTAATATTTGAATTTCCTGTGATTTTGAAAAACTTTGATGTATCTTCTTAATACTTGAACACTTTTACCCAATTATCACATTTGAAATTTTATCTAAATTTTACAAGTAGAACAAAAAGTACAAGTTTAATGTCAGTTTTGAATTCAACAGAGAACACGTATTTGCATTTATCCTGTGACCGTCTAGAATTTAGTCCATTCTAAAAATAAACTTTAAAAAAAATCATCCAAGTTACCTCCAATCAGATGTTTCGCTTAATATTCCAACTTTTCCGGCCAAAGGTTTCGGATAGAACTTAAAACACAGACGAAATAGCCCAATATTGATAAAAGTCCATGTAATTATGGTTACACGCGTCCATTTATCACGGACAATGTCCTTAAAATTTTGGAATATTTTATAAACGCACCATTTTTTACTTAAACGGGTAAACATAAATATGAATTAAATATTACACAGAAAAAGTAATAAATTTATATGAAATAATTTTTTAGGACAGTGAGATCAAAACGTAATTGTTGGTTTGATTGATTGATTGATTTCTTATTTACGTCGCACTTCGAAACACGTAGGTTAAGGCTGTTTTCGCTATATGTACGAAAACGTCAACTTGACGCGAAACACATTTTCGGACAGAAAAAATTTCTCAATTTTTATAAAAATTTGTGACATTGTAACTCATGCATTTATTTATAATATAGTGTTTTTAAAATTTCAAAATATAAAATAAATAATTAGTTTTTCCTTTTAACGTGTGAAGGGATAGCTCACTTAGCATTACGGTATAGGGAAAAAAATGCAAAACACATTTTATAAAAGAAAAAAATGTGTCAACTCGCATAAAAGTGAGTAGTATGATAAAATAAGTGATTCTCTACAGCAGTGATCCGCAATCCCCGGTCCGTGGATCAAATGGTGCCGGTCCTCCTAAAGAACATTAAACTATTGCTATTTAAAGTGGTGCATTTCTCTCGGATTAGCGCAACTTTCCACGGAAATCACTTTATATTCCACGTTAAATCACTTTTATTCATTTTTGGTGTAACTATATTTTATTTTGAAGCCATATTTAAATGTGAATAAATTAAAATCGTTAAATCAAAACAATCTAAAATATAAACAATCAACGTGTCCCACCCTCAGCGTGCCGCGGTAAAATTATCAAACGTTGACCAGTCCACAGCGATAAAAAGGTTGCGGAGCACTGCTCTACAGGATAGTATAGCCAGAATATTAAATATTAACGTTTGAGTACTTTTATAACTGAAAAAATATTCCGCGCGCGCGAATTCGGCCCCTATTCTTTAACTTTAGCCGAAGATAGCCTTAATAGAGACGGACCATGTAATTTCGAACTTCGATTAAGAAACGAGGAAGACATCTGAGCTGGCATTGCACTACTTTCAAATCAAGTATAAAGCTTTATTTTTTAATATTAAGTGAAATCAATCTCCAGAAGAATGTTCATGCAGTAAAAAAATACAAATCCTTGGGAGGGAGGGGGAAAATTCTATTAACGTCGTACTATAAAGCAACACGAGAGCTATTGGAGCCCGACCTCGGAATTTTGAATATTGGTCAAGTGACGAGGATTACACCTGAGCTGACACCTCCCTCTCTAAACTTCCAAACCACACCAACAGGAGGATATCGAGCCCCGACAGACACAGCGGGTCTTCAGCGGCACTAGGTTCGAACTGATGATACGCCAACCACGAGTCGGGGCCACTAAGCTATCGACGGCTCTTTAAAAGAGAAGTAATATTAACAATTCACTTTATATATAGATAATATGAAAAAGATAATTACTATTCGAAAGCAAATATGTGAACCGGGAGTTTTTACAGAAACTTCTAGTTACAGATACACATTACGACTGGTTCTTTTTGTTACGGGAAAGCGAAAACATTAACCAAAAATATCACTGAAATCCTACATGTCCAAAAGGTACAAAGAGAAAAAATAATGCCCTCAAAGAAAATCAAGTTGCCATTGAAACCACTGCCGAACTGAAAATCCAATGCCATTTCAATGTTTAAGCTATCTTAACCAACAAGGATACTGAATTTCTTAAAGAATTTTACAAATAAAAAATTGTGATACAAAAAGTAGCGAATTCAAACAGTGTAGTAGGCAAACATGTTTCATATATATAACAGATTGTTTTAAAACTTTGTATTCTTTTCGGACCCCAAAAATCAAAACTAACATAATAAGGATAAGTGAAGGATCTTTTATATAAACTCCCTGGATGCTGCAGCCACAAATCAAACAAATACATGACTAGCCTTTGTATAATAAATGGTTTCAGAGTCACAATGATCGTTCAATCAATATTGCAAGGGCTGTTATACAGAATGTATGCCATCCATCTCCTGAATTGTCTCAAAGCAAAAACAAAATAAAAGATTTGGAAACGATCCATCAAATTTGAGATTCGGAGAGTTTGAGGCACCTCCGAGGTAATCATTTTGTGTTTAAGTGGTAGTGACTATCTCGGCTCACATCTGAAACTACTACACAATGGCACACAGGCATACGCTTTACTCTTCATTAACAAAACACCTGTCTCCTGCCAGAGACAAATATTTTTCTTTCCTTTTTTTTAAGGAATGCAAGACAAAGTGGTACACTAACAAAAGACAAATCGAGGTTTCTTGGTACATATGAGATTCAAATGTTTTTCTACAGATATATTATGACTACAGTAACATATATATTTTTGATAAATGGTTCTTACCGAGCTGGATGAAGATTGATGTTTAGGTAATGCACAACAAACATGATAAATTTATACACTTCGTTGCAAATGTTTCTTTTAAATTTCACGAAGTGTCAAATATTAAACTATCTTTCAATCGTCATTCGATACATTTTTACAGACATTTCCAAGTAATGGTATGGCAGCGATAATCGAGTGGTCATGGTCACGAATTCGTGGCTAGTGATATTTCTGTATTGTTGCTTCGAATCCTGGTACCAACGAAGTCTCGCTATGTCGAGAGGAAAATAGAGGGTAAATCTGTTAAGTGAGTGAGGTTATATCAATATCACCATATAAAGCAAGGGTGTCAAACTCAAAGGCTAACTTGGGCCAAACAAACAAGGTTTAATTTTAGGTTGGTAGCAAAAAATATATATATTCATAGAAGCATATGTTTATTTCGAATAAAACATAATATATACAAAAGAAAAATGTAATTTTTACGCGTCCTGGCCCTTGACATCTCTTCTTTGCAACTATCTTTCCTATTTCGAGAGAAATTGATATTTTATTATATATTATTATGTACAGATATACCGGCCGGACAGCAAAAATGTTCGCTGAAGGCCGTGAGTTTGAAACCCTTGCTATAAAGCAACACAAGGACTATTGCAGATGGACCTAGTAATTTTGAGAATGGGTCAAGTGACGAGGACGACGACACCTGAGCGGGCACCCTGAGACCTCTCCAACTACCACACCACATCAATAGGAGACACTACAGATTTAACGCACAACACAGCTTTCTCTATTGAATCTGTCGAAACGCTTTGGCGAGGAGTGGAAGTTTTGAAAGTTGGGAGTGAGTGAATATTAATATCGCACTGTTGCACGAGGGCTTTTGGCGACAGACCTCGTCATTTTTCATCATGGTCAAGTGACGAGGACGACACCTGAGCTGCCACCACCTCTCCTAACTACCACACCAACGGGACGACGTTTGAGTTCTCGACATATTTAACGTGTATCGCTGCCCTACACGGCGGGTCTTTAGCGGTACTGGGCTCGAACTCATGTCATGCCTGCCAAGATCCGCTCGCTACCTTGACCACTGGGTTACCCGCAGCCCCCTTTAAAAGTTGGGAGCTAGTCCTGTGGGATAGGAATAAACAATCAAAATCAAACCATGGTATGTGTATCCTAGAGGATATTATTTAAGGTATTCATTGATGAGCACTAAGATATTAGTAATAGAGAATTCAATGTTAATTAACGCCGCTCTCAGAAATAATACGATGACTAATGTCGACTGACAATGAGGAATTGCGGTCAAGTGACGAGAATAACACTCAAACTGACATTCACTCTCTAAACTTTCCAGCCAAGCCATAATGATGACTTTGATCCTCGACAGATTTAACACGCATTATCCTTCTACATGGCGAGTATTTAGAGGCACCAAGACTCGAACTCACAACTCGATCGAAAAAACGAGATCATGACCATATCATTAGGTGACAACAGTCTCATTTGTAGTGTCTGAAATATAAGCAATAAAAATAAAATAAATGTTTATTATGGAATAATCGATGTTAAGACAATCCCTAATAACATGCAATGCAAATCATAATACAAGAAACAGGAAAGTGCAATTAAAATGAAATTCGAATACTATGGTAAAAGATTATAATTTTTGCATTTGATTTTCCTTTTTAAAATTAAGTCGATGGAAAGGCAAGCTGAACGAACTCACAAACTCTGTACTGCTAACAGAACTGCCAAATACTTCAGAATAACAGCTTCACAATTTTACATTAAAACAACTATTTAAAAGCATTACTCTTATAAAATGAATTTCATAAAGATACAAAACTGGGAAAGTTTACTACTACAGAGCAGTGGATAGCACCTTCAGATATGATAATGGTGCTTCATTACAACGCTAAATAAGTTTTACATCAGTAGAAATCCACCGTATCGGAATTCTTAAACCGTAAGTGTCAAAACAGTACTTATCAAGATCAATTTCGACTCCTATATATTCCCCCGTAAAGGACAGGAGCGGTTTATGAATCCCTGAAGGTCACCCATACCAAATGAGTTATAAGCCGCGAGATCAACATAATTGATAGCTACCCACATCCCTGCCGCCTCTCTCGTAATAGAATAAAGCAAAAAAATGGTCCACTTCGTTAAGATTCGACATGCATTTTGAGACCTTTATACCTATTATCCACCCACACATCTAGATTGGGCAGACAAACGGTGCATTTTTGGAGGAAAAGCAAGAGCACCTGAAGGAAAAAGCAGAAAAATGTCACGCTGCCGACAGGATAACATCAACGATCACCTCGTTGTGCATTCATATCATTCGGAAATGAACCACACTTACGACAAGATATGAATATCGACAACTCCGAGTAAAGATTTCTCACAGCTTAAAAAAGTAGGGCATTTCACATGTAGAAGAAAATATAGCACTAATGCATAGATTTAAACCTTATTCCGTTGAAAAAAGTTGGATAAACCACGTATGTAACAAAATCATTCGTGAGTTTTTTAACCCTTCATAAGGCAGTGTGGTAAGTATACTTCCGACAAACTTAATTTTTATATATCCCTGGAAAGCTATGATTCCACCTATGATTTGTGTGGCTTCAGCTAGCACGGCAACTGTTATCTAGATAGTCAAGTCTTAAGCACAAACGAACACCAGGAAAATTTCCTGTTCATCAAAACAACTGTTTCAGATGGCGCAAGATTTGATTACAGTTGGCGTCCATATGCAGATTTTACAAAACACGTAAGAACGTTGCCGTTTGTTCTCTACTAAAGCCCCTGAGAACAGGATACCGTTTGTATATCTTGCAATGTCCCCCTATGTATTGATTCCTATTTTCTGAATTTCACAGAAAGTAAATGCTTAAAATCTTAAATTTCTGTGTGTGAATACATAATATATATAATTTGTAATTCCTTTTGTATATTTTAGTACTTAAAAACTATTTTTGACAAATATCATGTAATGCGATATAAAAAGAAATGCAAAACATAAAACGCCCTACCTTTAAATTGAATAACTCCAATAGGAGATAAGAAATACACTCCCCCTCCAAAAAAGTCTTAAAAATCAAATTCTAGGTAATACGTTAAACTAATTTTTTTTATAAACCAATCTAAGAGCCAAACATATTTTAAAATATTACTAAAATAAAATGGCCTCATAAAGGGTAAACAGAAAGATGTACTTTGAAATCTAGGACTTTTAAACAGAGCATAAAAGAAAGAAAAATTATACCAAACCAAAAGTTAACACTGCTTTACACAAAAAGCAAAATAAAGACATTCGACATTTCAAAAATAAGCATATGCGAACAGATGTCTCACAACACAATCGGAAAACATTTTAAAAATTACTTTACGGATTAACAAACATATTAGCAAGAATTGCGAGTTGATTTGTTGACACTTTAAAGTTATAAACCGAGAGGAAGCACTGGATATTAAAGGTTAAATATATATATAACCAATAAATAACTCGCGAGGTAAATATATTTTCAGCGTGTGGAAGTTATAAAAGACACATTTCTCGAACCGAGACGGGAGGAAAAACAATTCCATGGCCAATTGTTCAAAAGTATTGACGTACACAAACCATAAATAACTCCAAGAGTGACGTATCCCGTACACGGGATTCGTATTAATATCACCGTTAAAAGTTTGAAGAAATGCATCTGTAGAATAGAACGTCTGAAGTAAAATTCAAAAGACGTTTCAATTACGAGGTTACAGCAGTCGGGATGAGAATTCATATTCGTAAAAGGTAAGCAAAAAGTGAACGGAATTAGGGAAAAATTCATTGTTTTTTGCTGAGACGGAATAAATGAAGTTATCCAGAAAACTTCCCTCGCTGATTGTGTGTATGCTTTTTTGCTTATTAGTATAAAAGGATTCATTCTTACGAAAAACCTCTTGAATTTATAAAAAAGGAATAAAAACTCGTCAATATTTACAAGTGAACAATTACAATTTAAATGCATAACTGTTTAGATTTATTTCGTTGAGTAGCATCTTACACATTCAATTAAGAACTCAACTGTTCTGGTATACCTATTATTTAAGAAATCAAGAAGTCGATAAATTACAGGGAAAATCAAAATGGTCTGTCAGTAAATTGGTGTTATGGCCCAAGTGCCATGAAGTCATTATGCACCAAAGACTATAAAAATAGTTGGCTTAAGTGTTATAGTCAAATGCAGTCAGCACGTATAAAAATACGTTAAAACATTTAAAATTCTGTAACAAAGATATGTAAAAAAAGAACATTGATTTAACGTCTGGGTTATTTAAAAACTGATAGGTTACCTTTTATTCTTATGAAAATTAAAATGAGGACAAAATGCTTGACAGTAACAAAATACAATGGCAATGATGACAAGTGGGTAGATGGCCTCCCATAAGGGTAAGATGAGTATGACTAATACGTAATCTGGCGAATAAAACTTCCTCGCAACGTCTGAGATTTGAGGTAATAAAAAATTAACTTACCAACAGGTAAAGAACACTTGTCTCATTAAAGCCGTTTTTTAGGCAAATAAACACAAATAAGAAGCATTCATTCAATAGATAAATTATGTTACTGCTTCATATCAATAAATGCAAAGAACTGCGCTTATTTATCAGTTTTAACTCTATCTTTACCAGCTTACTACAAATAGTATTTAAGGGTTATTTACCAATAAGATGCCTCAACTATCAAGGTCGACTCATTTAAATCCGCATGGATGTCGAAATCGCGATCTTACACGAGATTTCGAACACAGGCATTACCTCCATCATCGCCAAACTGTAGAACCATGTAATAATCCACTCCAAGTACACATTACGCGACTGACACAAATGCAATCGTTCTTGAAATAACGACACCCTACACCACCGACAACACAACGCCTCTTTCACGAGGATATTCGGACACAAAGCATCGCTTTGTTGTTGCGGCAATTTGCAGGAAGTATAACATATGATGCGGGGGATTACAAAAACATTTACCCGGGTCCGATTCGTTGTAGAGGACGTCATCTCCATCCTCACTCTCTTTGTACTCCACTTGGTAGAGGGGTTTCCGCTCCGAGCTGTACTCTCCATTCCTCAACACACCACAGAAGAGCAGACGACGGAATACCTGGAGCATGCCTCACTCGCAGCTCATCAGCACCACCGATGATAACGGCTCCACATGGACGTAAAAAAACACTTGTAAACACATCGTAACACCCGAGAAGGTAGATCCTTCCGCGAACCCTTCTTGCACCGAATGGAAACGAATCCGGTTCTGGCGCACGGGAAGAAAAAGTGAAAGCTGTTGCTGGTCCTCCTCCCCATCTCGCTTGCCCCCCGAAGGGGAATTGCGCCAAAAAGAAATTAAAAAAGACGCCAAGAATTATAACTTTTGCTAATCAGGAAGAGTGAAAAATTGGATTTCGGGAGAGTGTAAAGAAAAATGTGTCAGGGTTGTGTGTGAGGTGTTGGGAAATCGAACTTTTTAACGCGCGAATGGCAGTGGTTTCGATTTCATTGGCATTCACTCACACACACAGTTTCGGTTTTTCTTTTTTCTTCTTCCTTTTGTGTTTTGATTTGTAAATATTTGGATAGGATTAAAATTTACAAATAAAAAAAACGGGGATCCCTTATTTATTACTCTTTATTGTTGAATAATTTGCAGTTAATAGTAAAATGTTTTAATATTTTTGCTCATTTTCACAAACTATCTTGATTTTTGCCTTACTCCGTTAGTATTATTTTCTTAATTTTTAAGATTCTTCCGAGAAAAAAAATTAAAATAAAAAATTTCACAATTTTTCAGTCATAGTCAGGAAAATATTTTCAGAAAAGGCAACAAAAATTAGAAGTTTTCATGCATAATGTATTTTTTTAAACCAGCTTTACACTTTTCTTTTACGCAGAATGAAAGGCATTAATTTAAATGTTACATCACCGAAATACCTAGCGACGTCTTAAAACTTCTTGAGGCCTAGGGCTTCTATGCATAAGTAGGCATTACACCAGCGACCCTTCTTTGTAGATAAAACACAAAATATGCCAAATGCTCCGTAACAAATATGCGTGACTCACAAACCCAAGCACAAACCACAGATTGTCGCCTTTCCACTAAATGAATAACCATGGTGTATAGCGGTAGGCCTAGGCATGGACGACGGACAATATAATACAGCCTTGCCACTGTTGCCAGTTGGGATACAGTTCGAAATTCCAATTTTTAGGAGAATGTAACGAAATAATATTTGAAGATTTAAATTATTCGGATCAGGATCTTTTTAAGGCTGAGTCTAGCACGAGACTTTTCCCTTCCGAGGACCTAGACGGCTCTTGCTTTTTAAAACGTACCAGGAAGTATCACAATATATTTAATCCTTGCACTTAAATTAATCATTTCAAATTTTAAAAAGAAAATAAATATTTTAGAACGGCTTCACTTTCCAATCATTATTTAAAGCTGAATGTAAATATGGCTGTAAGAGTAATAAGCGAACAACATTTTTTACAATATTAATTTGTTTATATTTAATTCATTTTTGAAAGTGAAGTCATACTTTTCGAGCAGCCTATATACTTGCCAACTTTTGCAATAGCTAAATCAACACAAGAATATTCAACATTTAAAAAGCACTCTAAACGGGTTTTTTTTTAATCCTGGTGCATAAGAATTTCAAATTATTTTGAGACACACAAGAACACTATATTTTCTAAAATAAAAAATCATTGTTTTCTTAGTTAATGAGTTTTCCTCTCATTTTTGGATTAGTACACATAATACACCAGGGGTATCAAACTCGCGGTCAACAACGAACATGTTTGTGGCCCGGCCAATATATCGGCACAAAATAATAAATAAAACTAAATGATATACCCGTTCTTCGCAGTGGTAAACTGAAAAATTAAACAACACAGATTGAAGGATAAAGATTTTTTTTTTAATGGGTTAATTTTACGTGAATTGCAAACTAAACACACACACACACAAAGCTTTTTGCATATATCAGCTGAACATAACGAAAAAAACAAACATTTGTTAAATTTTAAGTCTGTAGATCTAATAGCTGATAAAATGGATTTTTATTTATTTATAACTTCCCGTAACTCTTTTGTCAGTTGATTTTTTAAAACACCTTCCTAAGCTGATCTCTGCTCAGCAAAAGTAACACATTGTTACAAATGTAATGAACACTTAAAATAATGTAAATAATTTATATCTGGAAGTGTAATACGTTAATATATTACTTTCTGTTGTATTTATTTTATGTTAAAATCTTGCCACCGCCTCTCCCCTTTCGAAATATAGTTTCATTATGAAATTAAAAAAAATAGTGATTACACTGATCAAAGGAATACATTAACAGCGTGCGCGCACTGAGGCATAGCGTCGACAAAACAAACAGGGAAAGTTTTGCTTCACTCAAAAAAGATAGATATATGCTGTCGGTGGCTTTTTTGCAGATGGCAGATTTTTTTCCTACCTTCTTGACAATTATGGTTATGTTTTGGAAACTTCACACAATACCTTTATAAATTATAGCCTACGTGTTATTCTGATGTATAAGCTATATTATTGTCAAGTTTCATTAAAATCTATTCAGTTGTTTTTCCGTGAAAGAATAACAAACATCCATACAAACTTTCGAGTTTATAATATTAGTAAGGGAAAAAAAATTCTCCCGAAACAGAAAGAGTACAGATGTCAAGTATCCGTAGGTAAACATTAAAATTTTCCATGCTCTTTAAAAATGTTTAATATAATAATATAAACATACATAAAATTTATTAATATCGAAATAAACATACATTTCTTAGCATTTTAATTTTTTTTGCGGCCCACCTAAAGCTAAAACTTTGTTTGTTTGGCCCAAGTTTACCTTTGAGTTTGACACTCTTGCATTACACCATCACAAGATAATTTTACGCTCCTTAAAAATATATTCATCTCATTTCTTCCATTAGAAACTCATTCCCCCTATGTTAAGAATCTTTTTTTTAAACCCTGGTTGCATAACCACCTCCAAGACTCATTGGATATTGCACGTAGCCTCAATCGAATCGGGAGGATTCCATCAACGGAGGGGGGGAGCGCGGCCTTCTTTCTCCGCGGTGGGCACCTGCCGCAGAAAGAAAAGGACCACCCTGCCAACGAGATGTGGCCTCAGGCACCCCGCAGACTAGGAACAATTGCGCGCCGGAGAAAAGATTCAGAGGAAGTTTGTTTACAGTTCACTTGCTATTGTTTTGGTTATAGCTTGGATGGTATTAATCCTTTGCACATATATTTGAAGAGGCATATTTTTTCCGGGATATTATGAGGATACAAAGAAAGTACAACACACATGATGTGATTATCGGAATTTGTTTCAAATAATAAGTAGACACAAAAGGCTAAAACCTCCAATTTTTACGCTTGAACTTCATGGAGTTCAACAATATTTGAAATATTTTAATACTTCAATTGATATGATTTATTATTATTATTATACAATTTTAAATAATTAATTTTGAGCACTATAATAAACTATCAAAAATTTCAAAGACAATTTATAATTTTTTTAAAAAAAAGAATCAGCAAATACACTTTTATGAAATTTAAAATGCGTGAGTTCAACTAAAGTCGCAAAAAAAGAAAAAAGAAAAGAAAACAAGGGCTATACTGGCGACAGACTTCGTAATTTTAACCCTTGGTCAAGTGATGAAGACGACACATGGGCAAGCACCCCCTCTCCTAACTGCCGCACCATACCAGCGGGAGGACACTGAGCGCAGACATATTTCACGTGAACGATGCCCTCCACACGGCAGAGAGAGAAACATCCGAGCAAACACATGTTTATAAAATTCAAGCTGCGCGGGAGAAAATTTGTAAAATAATTCTCCTTCACCAATAAAAGGAAAGGATGAATCAGAAAAAGAAACAATAGTTGCGTAACAAAATCTGATAAGCAAATTAAGTGGAAAAATCTCTTTCAAAAACAATAGGAGACACATAAAAGTTGGGGAACGAATCTTTATACTTCCGCTTCCAGAATGGACACTAATAAATTGCAGAATCAGAAAACGATGTATTGAAAGTAGAGAATGGAATGATGACGATTATCGCGATTCCAAAGATCCAATGGATTAATTTATAAAATTATCCAAATTGAGAGACGGCTCTGTTACAACACTTTCCACGCGATTTTTTTAAAAAATATATAATATTCATATTTAAGAAATTTTTAACTGAATAATAGAATTCATTTCATAGTTTCGAAAAATTTTGTTATAAAGCATGACTCCAACCCTTAACACTCGACGTAATAACGTTTAGTGTTTATTCTTATGCATGATTTACGTGAGACTAATAAATGTTAAAAATCTCACTTATAATTTGTATTAGTACATTCCGTAGGAATAATTTGTAATGATTCCAAACAGAAGAAATCTGAAAAAATATTCGTTTTTCAAATAATTAATATTTTCCGTTGTTTTTATCGTATATTAAAATTGTTCGTGATTTATAAATTTTTGATGAATTTCTAAGTAAAATGACGTTTGAATTCCTATTTAAAATGAAATCATTAACAGGGGGATGAAAATTTCTTTTAAAAACGTAAACTTCCAAAAAACAGTCCTTCAAATACTATTACAGGTGTGCAAATCAAATTATCGAATAAAATATATACATCATTTTTTAATTATGCAAGATAAAATATAAATTTTAAATTTGGGAGCTTTTAAGCAAAACTATAAATTATATAAGGAGCAGTTAATTTATTTTTAAAAAAATCACTGAGTGAAATGATAATCAAAAACAAAAGCCATTGGTAAAAATTTAAGTTTCCTGATACAAGTAATGCACAGGATGGCGAAAGAAAGTCATATTTAAATATTTTTATTGAGACATCTATCAAGTATTGTAAATTTTACGACATTAATAATTTGCCAATGTACTTGAACAGAAAATGGTCAAATGGAAAACTTAATTACGTCTCTATAGCAGACATAAGCTAATGACAACTTCTGATTGGTATCTCATTATTTTAACGCCAAATCCTGTGGTCTTTAAAGCCCAACCGTATATTAACGTAGCACTCTTAAAGTAACACGATGGCTACGGGCGAAAGGCCTTGTCATTTTGAATCTCGGTCAAGTGACGATAGTGACATCTAAGCTGGAGCCCCCTCATCTCCAAACTACCACACCACGTCAACGGGAGGAATTTGAACCTCAAAAGATTTTAAGAGCATCTGCCCCTCGACACGGCGAGTCCAGTGGCACCAGAACTGGAACTCATGACATGTCGGCCATAAGTTCATGATCATGACCACTTGGCAACCGCGGCCACATCGTTTAACACATAGTAACCCTTATAATTCCATACAAGAGCCCTCGGTAGTCTAGAATGGCTTATCATTACATCAGAAAAATATGAGGATAATTGGCGACGGTTTTTGACATATAACGGTTAAAAAACGAGAACGATATCTTGAGTTGAAAATCCCCTCACAACATCCACACCCAAATCACACTGAGACCCAACAAATTTAATATGCATCAACCCTGCAACATGATCTATTTGAAAAATGAGAAACCAATACCTATCGTTTACGAGTCTGTTATTTTAGAAGCCAGGCCTTACCTTGGCCCTAAGTCGAATCGGGACTCAAAAACTAAACAGTCGAGTTATAGTGGGTTTTTTTCCTCTCTAAGTAAATTACGAGCTATGTAAAAAATAATTTATTGTCTCTCAATAATAAGTTCATAAAATTGCTTCATAAGCCAATTTAAATCCAATATCCCTTAAACACTTCAAACACTGCCACACCAATCAAATTTAATCCTTTATTATAGCTCGATGACTAACAAGCTTATGAATATAAAACCGCCAAATGTAGGCGAATTTTTCAAAATAAACACCAATCAATTAAAAATAATTTTAAGACGTCCTTCGACCCTTGGATGTGTTCAATAACATAGAATCAGCCATTTGTCAAACATTTAAGAGTCAGATAAAATATTACCAATAACGGCGGAAGCATCCCACATGTAATTATCTCTCCTCGTAGGCGAAGGCACTTGTTGACTTTTCCTATCACCTCCGCCGCTATTAAATAAAGCACGGCGAGGGTATGGGGAGGGGGGATCTGTGCAGGCGGAAATAAACAATTTTTCCGAAACACGACTGGAAGGCAACAACGGTTATCCACCGAATTCGTCAATGTCAGGAGAGACGGAGGGAAAATATCACGAAGTATCAAATAAACACAGCCTAAAAAAAATCAACAAAAACTTCTCCCAAGAGAAACACGTTTTGACAACAAACAAGTATGGGAAAACTTCGCGAGCAACAAAAACCAGTCATAAAACGATGTAATGAAATATGGAAAAAGAAATTCACGCTTTTTAAACAGAATAACGGCGTTATTAATTACAGAATGTATTTTAACTACTGATCACGAGTAAACGAGAGGGGTGGGGGAATTGAATACCAAATTGATTATTTTAGTGATTACCCAAAAATCATTCCGGCAGAGAGATGCCACTGACTTAATTACTTAGTAGGTCAATGTTTTTGTGAGTGAGTGAACGTCGCACCATAAAAGCAGCAAGAGGGCTATTGGCGACAGGACCTCGTAAATTTGAACTACGTTTAAGTGAACAGGCACCCTCTAACTACCACATCAACGGGAGGACTTTGAGCTCGACCGATTTCACGTGCAGTGGCACCCTCTGGATGGCGGGTCTTCCGTGACACTAGGCTTGAACTCATGACACATCGGCCTTAACCACCCCTTTCAGGACGGGGCGATTTTCTGCCAGCCGCTCGCTAGGGACGGGGTGAATGCGTAAGGACTACTCCCTTCAGGACGGGGCGTTTCTGTCGCTAAGCCTAACTTAAGAAAAAAATGCATAAATAATAAAATTATAGTCCTAACGTCGTAATTTTTGGTACCCCTTTAGATTATTACACAAGTTGTCAGTTACATTAAAACTAGAATGTATATAACGTTTTTCCTTTAACTTACATGAAATTATATAAAAAAATATGACCTAACTTGGGAAATAAATTTCGTAAGCACTATTCATTTTTTTCCAAACTTTTCATCGACAAAACACATAAATACACTTTCAAATTAATAAAAAAAAATTACGACAGATTATTTACAAAAAGAAATAGCAAAATTAAAATGATTGAGTGTGGAAAATCTCGAAGCATGGAGAAACGCAAAGTCCTACATTGTATGATTTGCAAGCATAAAATGTTTGTTACAGTTTTTTTTTTATTATTTACACACGGTTTGTGACTATACACTTAAATTTTTTTTTCCCTTTTTGTTCATATTAAGGTTAGGAAAATGCCTTCAAAACAATCAAATAATAACCTGCAGTCAAAGTTTTGAAATAAGACAGGTACTGGAAATATATCAGAAAACAAAATCTTAAGCTGAACTGACCCTAAAACACCGCACACTGTAGAAAAAAATAAAAAGAAAAAAAGAATTCGATGAGTTATAAGAAACGCGAATGTTTCATCTCAAGAGGAAGGTTTATGAGCTGAGCTCTGTTTGTTGACCTTTCAATTACCCCCTCCCCCCTATTCAGCTGATGTGTGCAAAATATCAAATCCAGGCAGAATTAAAAAGTCATTAAAAAACGTTCCAGCTGAAAATGCACATTTGCACCACCCGGCCATGAGATGCGTCCGTGAAGAATGCATATTTGTACCATCCGTCGCGAAGAGGTTAACCACTAGGCTACCGCAATAAGTGAATATTGACGTCGCACTGTTCAGCTACTTCTAAGAGTTCCACGTAAATGTATAACCGTTACCGTTACTTACTGTTCAGCTACTCGAAGGCTTTTGGCAATGGACCTTGTAATTTTGATTGATTGAATATTAACGTCGCACTGTTCAGCTACACGAGGGCTTTTGGCGACGGACCACGTAATTTTGAACCATGGTCAAGTGACGTGGACGACACCTGAGCTGGCACCCCTCTCCTAACTACCACACCGCACCAACGGGAGGACGTTTCAGCTCTCGACAGATTTAACGTGCATCGCTGCCATACACAGCGGGTCTTTAGTGGTATTGGGCTCGAACTCGTGACAAGGCAAGCCACCTTGTAATTTTGAACCGTAGTCAAGTGACGAGGAAGACACCTGAGCTGGCACTCCTCTCTCCTAGCTACCATACCAACGGGAAAATGTTTGAGTTCTCAACAGATTTAACGTGCATCGCTCCCCTACACGACGGTTTTCAGCGGCACTAGACTCGAACTCATGACACGCGGGCCACGAGTCCGTTACCTTGGCCACTAGGCTGTCGTGGCCACAACTCTAGGTAACATTACGCTGATTAAATTTTTAAACTAACACCGAACCGAGAATTTCACGAAGAAATGGAAAACATTTTATAATAAAAAAAAGAAAATACTGTAACTGTATCATATAAAATGCATAGGGAAAGATTTCTGGTAAGATAAACATTCCCAATAACTGTCAAAACGTCGTAAATATTATATATGGAGAATTTGAAATTTATGTCAACGCATATTAAAGGTTAAAATTTAAGGTGATGAAACCGCCACTCTAATCACACACCGACTTCTAAAAATCTCATTACCATTCGCACAACTTTTTTAAAGATTCATTGCTGAGTTCCGCACACGCCCACCCGTTTTATTCATCTCATTATAAACCACAACGGTCCTATTTTAAAACCAATTTCCATTCAGTTGCAATTTCAAATGAATTTCATTAATTCATTGTAATTCTATAAGTATTATCTAGTATAGAAATGACTTCATTACAACTCGTTTAATTATATTAATGCCACGACAGTTACGTATTGTATAGTTAGTTGGAAACAGTTTAGAGCTTGAATTAATAATGTCAGCCTCCAATAAGTCCGGGATTGGACTGGAAATTTTGAATCACAGTAAACTGCTGCAAACGACAACAGCTTGCAATTTATTCTTCTGATTTTACATCATGTCATGTGAGAATTTTGGGGACGTTTAGACAGAAAAGCACAACACCCCATAACCACAAAACATAATCTTTGAAACCACGACGCGTTAATCATTATGCCACTGTAGCAGTATCTCACTCTTTTTAACTTCCGAGTCTCAATCCCATGCAATGTATATAGCAACCTTCATTATTCTAAATTAGTGGAATAATCGATTTGACTTAATATTACCGAAAACGAAATTAACAACCAAGATAACTCGGCCACTAATCAGATTATCGATCCTTAATATCGAGGTCACACAGGACATGTCATTGAGCTCATGTTTGACGAAGTTTCTGTCGCATCCCAGGTTAGATTCCTGATTCCACTCAAGACTTACTGTATATACCAGTGGTCCCTAACCCCCAGAACAGCACGGACAATGGGTCAAATAGTACCAAGCCGCACAAGAAACATTAAATTATTTTCATTTTATAAACTGGGGCGTATTTGTAACGGGTTCGTACTGCTTTTTATGAAAATCAATTTATATTCATTTTTTGTTAGTTGTATTTCATTCTGAAGGTATGTTTAAATGCAATTAAAATAATTAACTCAAAACATAAAAAATCTCACCCGCACCCTCCTCAGCGGTCTGTGGTAAAATTATCAAATGTTGACCGGTCTGCGGCGATAAAAAGGTTGGGGAGCACTGGTTTAGAGCAGTGTTCCCGCAACCCCCGGTTCGCGAACCGGTAACGGTCCGTGGATCAAATACTACTGGTCCGCACAAAAAACATTAAATTATTTCTCTTTTATTTACTGTGGTATATTTTCTTAGGTTTGGGCTACTTTTTATGAAAATCACTTAATATTCCTTGTTAAATCACTTCACATTCATTTACTGGTGCAGCTATATTTTATTCAGAAGTCACGATTAAATACAATTAAATTAAAGTTATTAAATCAAAACAGTCTAAAATATAAACAATCAACATTCTCCCCCTCAGCGGGCCGCGGTAAAATTAACAAACGTTGACTGGTCCGCGGCGCTAAAAAGGTTGCGGAGCAGTGGTTTAGAGGATATGCACAGTAGCGCACACAAGGGGGGAATGCTGGGGGTCCGTCCCCCCCCAAAGCCCTTGATTTTTTCCCATTGATTATAATTCTATGTACATAATACGTAAAATTTAACTAAGTATTTGTTATTAATGATTAATTTTATTAATTAATGCTAATTATTTATTCAATAATTAGTTTTTTTACTGTATTTTGTTCCCGAAAATCGACAAAATCAAAAGGAGCATGATACGAGAATGGTGAACTTTCAGCCCCGGACCCCCTGAAATTTTTTGTGTGCGCTACTGGATATGCGTATTATATATTTGTCGAGGCATAAATGTTGACACGAAGTGAAATTAAGGCCACAAGATGCTAGTTCTGATGTCATCCACGTTACTAGGCCATAAATGAGCATTACTAGACCCACCGCGAATTAGCCTTGAATTGTTTTTAAATGCGATGCAAATGAACTATCAATTCAGTGAATTGAATGATTGTTGATTCATACTGCATTCAAAAACAACACAAGAGCTGTTAACGAAGAGCCTCGTAATTCTGAATGTCAATCAAATGACTAGAACGACACCTGAGCCCTGGCACCTGCTCTCCAAACTTCCACACCATGACAATGTGAACTTAAACTTCGATAGATTTAACGTGCATCAGCCCCTCTACGCGGAGGATCTTTTGGGACACAAGGACTCAAACCCACAATTTGATAAAAACACCACCGGCCACGAGTTTATGACCAATCGGCTACCGCAGCTACATCAATTTAGTTGATATAAAATAAAATTTTAAAAGTAAAAAATTCAAAGTTTTTTTTGAAGAAACTTACAGAAGTAAGTCATTTATTGGAACTTACCTCTTCGGAGAAATACCATGGCTTTTAAGGTGACTGCCTACCTTCGGACCCAATTTTTTTTTATATAAAAACAAATTTTTGAAACAAATTGAGTGTTTTTAGCAAGAAAAATAAAAAAAATATGCAAAAAACAAAAATTTTAAATAAATATTCTACTTTTAGAAAAAAAAAATTGGGTGTCTTTAAGGAAATTTTACCAAATTTTTACTAAAACGGGTAACGCTGTATGAAAATTTCTAATACAATTAATCATAATTTTCTCTATACACAGCATACATATTACGGTGCTCTTCAAAACGAACCAAAATCTAAGAGAAATATTAAAATACAAAAAAAAAAAAATTACAGACAATTATACATAATAGTATGAAAATTGATATTTTTTTTAAATTTTTCTTTATAAAAACCACCCTAAATGAAAAAATATTTAACCTAGAACAAAACTCATGGTCCACTTTATGAAAAACACAGTATAATAAACATTCCCACAAAATTTCAAAACGTTATTTGGTTTGGTTCTTAAGACACCATGTATCTGGTAAAGAGCTTCTTTCGAAAACATAATTGAGAAAAACTCATTTAAAGTTTTATCTTACTGCTCCTTTTGCATAGAGTGATGTTTTTTAAAATCACTAACTTTATTTCTATTTCGCGTAAAGGAAAAAGAAAAACTGTTTTGGAAAGAAAAATGTTCAAACTATAAGATTATGAAATTAAAAAAAAAATGCCTTATGTAGACGAAAAACGACATTTTCAAGATAGACAGTCACCTTAAGCTAAACCTCAAATATGTTTTATGATCTATATCAGCATAGGCTGGAAAAACTAACTCTATGGTTAAACTATTCCCGTATTAGTCAAGATTTTCATACAATCCAACAGTTTTGAAAGGCGAGATGGAAGGGAGTAAATGTAATAAAGCTCATCTTACCTTCGTGGCTCTCATCTGGGTTGTATAAAAACTCTTTCAACCACTCACAAACTGATCAATGGTAAAATGAATCATATCTGAGAAAAGCAAAGATTGAAACTCCTTTTACGATAATGATACTTATCTAATCACAGGAATACATTCCTTCTGGAACTGAACGGAAATGCTTGAATTTAGTAACATTTCGGACCCGTCATCCGTTTACTAATATATATTAGATAACATCGAAATAAAAAGCGTCCCTTTTGCAAATTTGACAAAGGCTGCTATTTCAATGGCAATAATACAGTTATATAAACAATTTTTCCCCCTTCAGGATGAGAACAACAAATCTTTTCTTTTGTAAAATCTTTGGTATTAAATGACATGAAAGAAATTGACTGTTGAATGAAATAAGAGATAAGTCTGCGAAAGTTCAGATTGTGTGATGATATACTATTTAAATACGAAACTTAATAGAAAACAAAAACGATGAAATGTATCATTTTTTAAAATGTTCGATTTCTGTTGTCTGCCGTATATGAAGAGTTTTTAAATCATGAACTCAAAAGCAATAACATTTTTACAAATTAACGTACATACTGAAAATGAGGGGGGTGGGGTACCTAACAAAGCAGCTTTGAGGGTCGAAATGTATATTTAACCCTACTGTGCATCGTTATTTACACAAAATTCCAAACATTTCTGGAAATGACAGAACATATCACATTACCAAAGAATTCAAAACCGCAAACACCGATAGTGACAGAGGAAATAGCATTTTATCACTGAAGAAAAAAAATCAGCGACTATATAAAAAAAAAACTTCTTTTCAGGTACGAAATATCATGAGTGATTCTGATCACTTTCTTAACCAGAAGACTGATTTCAATTTACACATAAAAGCACACTACAAAGACATTTTTAAAAGTGGTTCTGCGAAGAATTAATTGGAATTACATAATTGGCTATTGGCAACAGATACTTCTTTTGAAAATATGAAATGATGATTAATTAGTTTAAATTAATGTAGCCTTGGAGAAGCATAATACGTACCTACTACAGACAGATTTCGTAACTTAACGTCGGTAAGTGCCAAGGATGATAACTGAATTGATGCCTCACTCACCTAACTTGTACAACACGCCATGTGAGGTCTTTGAGATCCAGGTGAATTTAAAGCCTTTATTATTCCACACGACGATTTGCGATGGGATTCAAATTCGAACATTCTAACTCTACTCGATATCCCTTTACGTAATATGCGAGTTTAGCCAATGAGCTTTTCGCAATGGTCAGATCAATTTAAGACGGTGACACAAAGATTTCTCTATAAATTTTCAGAACTCTAACACTGACAGTTTTTAAACTTAAATTGAGCGTGAAGGAGTTCCTATCTCACCATTTGTGAGCTGATGAATAACACTAGAAATATTCAATACATAGTAGAATAGTAACCAGGGTCATGTCACCCCTAGGGTTGACTCTGGTGATGTTTTGAGAGACCAGCATAAATTAAAAGACCAACATTAAATATTCTGTAATGACTTCTCATTGTTAAATGTTGAGCTGATATAGCTTAAAATCTAGCAGACCGAGGTTCAAATGCTCTCGAATGTACCAATTTTAAATACAGAACATTCTAATAGGTTTTCGAACGTTCTATTACTCTTCAAAACGTGTATATCAGATTTAAAATTGGCGTCCAAAATCTTTCTCATTTCAGTTAAAAGTGTTTGTCAATCGAGTGTTCTTAAAGTTTTAAAACGACACAGAGAAAAGAAAAAAGTCAATTATCCAGAAATTCTCATTTCTCATTACAAAAGACTGAAGTTTGAATGTAAGTGAGGTAATCATCTAATAGTTTTTTTTTTTTTTTCCAAATCGATTTCCTAAAACAGTTTTAATTGTAATTCAGACATTTCCAATTTCATGCGACATCATTAAGAAGAAAAAACAATTACCTGACTGATAAGTACATTTAGATAGAAATCTGTCTTCAATATAAATGTGAAATCTTTTTTCCCCCCAAAATGAAGACATTTAAATTGCGGAAGTAATTCATGCACTATATTTATCGATTCGTAATGCAAAAACAAGCGTTAATAATTTTTTATGACGTCAAGGTGTCAAAGAATTATCTATGATAGTTATTTTGAAATGGTTTGATGCAATTGTAGAACAATTCCAATAAAAATTTATTTTTGATTTTAGAAAAGAGAAAGATATTTTCTTAATCTCTTATATATAAACATTTATTTCATTTCAAACAAAAATCCGATTACTAATTTATAAAAAAAAAACAATAGCGTAAAAGAATTCTAAATTCGACAACTTCCAGAAAACAATTGCTGGGGGAAAAAACAACTTTATCTAACTTTAATATCTAGTCGGAATACTTAACGAAACTAAGAACATTAAGGTCATAAAAAAAATCTAAGATATATTTCTTTTATGCCTTATGGTTTCAGTCCTTCAGCTCCTTCCAAACAAACAAACAAAAAAAACTTAGCTGATTTATAACATAATCATCGTTCTTCCTTTAATTACGTGTGTAGAGGTACAGACAAATACGGGTTGTACGTCTTCACACACTTCTATGTTTTTAATATATGATCTAACCATTTATTGTGTATTTTTACCTCATTAAGTCGTAGGAAAAAAATACTTTTTCATCAAAAAGAAAGTCTGAATTTAAGAAAAAATACTAAAAGATAACATCTGCCAAAAATTAAAAAGGGGATAGATTATAAATTTAGTATAAAATATATAAATATTCCAACATTCATTTTCGGACACACACACTTCACCACCCAAGTACGGTGAACTTGTTTTTAATGTAGTACTAATTATTCATAAGCTATATTCTTTTTTCCCCTTAATAAAATAATCGATATTTCTTATTTTAATAGTAATTTTTTTATAAATGAAAGAGATTAAGCATTTATTGTGTTCAAAAAAGTATTCTGAATTAAGAGTTCTTATCTCTGGCAGAGAAGTGGAGACAGCTTTAAACACTTTGAATTAATAAATATATTCAATTTCAATATTTTTACAGAAAAATAAACACTCCAGCATTTAATTCATTTTATACAAGATTTACTACCACTAGTTTTGAAAATAACTTAAGAACATACATTATTTATATGCATTATACATATGAGTTTATTTTAAATAAAACTCCAACGATTCTTCTACAAAGTATTTAACACTCAAGTTTAAACGTTTATTTTAAACAGAGAAGACTCCATAAGCTGCAGAAAAGTTAAAGAAATCATATTTAACAAAGACTAAAAGTAGGAAATTTTTAATACTTTTCGAAAAATCAGGAAAACACTTTCAATGCAATTTTTAATGAAAAATAAATATTTTAAGAGTAAATACAAATTATAAACCTTTTACAAATAATATCTTCATTTCCAAAGTAGGGTAGGGATTAAAAGGATCATTTTTATAAAACAAAGCTATTTGATGAAGTCATTGTGATATGAGAGAATTTAAGAGCCTTTCAATCATGTACAAGACAGAAAAATGCATAATCATTACTACTCTTCTAATCAATTTAAATTCAAGACAACATATCAAAAAGTACTAAAGAATAATGATTCAATCAATAGATTTTTTTAAGTCATGAAAACAAGAAATCTTTCAATGATTTCATGAATCTGAACAATAGCAAAAAACAAAACAATAAATTGGATTAAATTCTCAATAAACTATAAAGATTAATAATTACAGAGAAATATAATACTATGCAGTACCTATACATTTCAATAAAATACACAGTATACACTTTTTTCATTGTATCATATGTATAATTTTATAAAAAAAAGTTTGAAATAAAATCCAAGAAATAGTTTGAATCACTATGAACTACAGTGATAAAAAATCCAATACATTTTCATGCATTTATCTTTTTACCTATATTAATACCAAAATAAATTCTATCGTTCTATCTCGCACAAAACTCATTTTAATTTTTTTGTGGAAAAAAAATAATTCTTTTCTCATAACATATTTCAAAATATTGAAAAATAGTTAAAATAATTTTAACAAATTCCACAGTGTGTTTGTAAGAATTATCTTTTTATCATTTTTAATTATTTCATTAAATTTGTAAGAATATCTTTAAAGTTTCAAAGTTTTTAAGTGCACTAAAATTAAATTTTCGAAAATTTCTTAAGTTCGTATTTCACAATAAAAAGTACAAACACTAAAAGTACAGCACAATCTAAAGAAACTAAGTATACATTCAGTAAAATATTCAACATTATCTATAATTTAAAATTATCTATAATTACCAACATTTTATACGAGTTGAATTATACCATGAATGAATAAAAATTTAACTCACATTTCATAAAAAATAAAATATTTAAATAAGTATGAAAATTTTTGAAGTAATGTTTTCCTTCGTTTTAAGATAAATATTTTACTAAATTACGCTACAGATTCATGAAATTATGATTAAAACTTGCACTTTTCTCGAAATAACTTTTTAATCACACATTCTTCGCGAAGGAATATAGATCAGAAAAATTTAACTACGAAAATAAAAGTCTCAACGCATACTAATAAGGGGGTAGAATAAAATCAGAATTTGATGGGAATTGGAATTTTTTAACACATTTGTTTTCTGACTTTTTTTTTCCCCTCCTTCAATATATAAATATATATTTTATTTAAAAAGCAGCCTAATTTATTAAATAAATATTTAATGTCACACAAATATTTAAAAAAAAATTCAATGCTTGACGGGGAAAAAAACACCACAGAGCTTTGTTTATACAAAATACTCTTCTCGCTACACAACAATTGTAAATGTATAACTATCTCTATTAACTCCGGAATGTTAATTTTATATAGAACTTCAAAATACAAAAGCTTCGCATTAAAAACAATATTTACATCTTTGATTTAATATACATTTTAATGAAAGCTAATTAAGAGATCAAATGTTGAACACATATTAACTCTGAAATATTTTTAAATAGCATTTCAAAAAAAAAAAAATCGAGAGGTAAATATAATTTACTGCATATTTCTTATACAATGGCCTTCAACTGGAAATAAACATGCCAGAAAACTATACGCTCTATTTTTCGACATGCGAACTTGGAAATTTAAATATGCCTAGTAAATACACTACATCGCAAGAGGCGTTACCTTATTCTGACCCCTTGTTTATAAGTACAGATTATACAAGTCTTACTGTTAGCTAAACAATTACAATTCTTTTAGATAAAAATGGAAATACAACAAAATTGTAACACAACATCGCCAAACTCCGCCACAGTGCTTAAATTAACGATATCACTGTCGTAGTTTATTTACAAGCATTCATCTCAACATGCCTATTTAAACTTCCCAGACAAGAAAGATAAAGCGGCTTTTGAAAACTGTGCTCGAAGAAATACTTCTTCAAATCGAGTGAGTTTCTTCCATTTAACGATAAAAGTAATATTAAAAGTAAATACTTACTAGTAACAACAATACAAGGACAAAAGGTTTTAACAAAATCAGTCAAAGTTTGTAAAACTTATCGGGTTATTATTGCATCCACATGATCAAAGTTCCTAAACAAGAGATGCGCATTGATAGCAGGGTTGCCGTAGTCGAAAAGTTTCAGCCGAAGTGACAAGTCGCAAACTGTCGCCAACAGATAGAAATGGCGAACTTTTTAAGTGTGACCAAGTTTCGACGTCGCTGTTGTCAAAGTGAAGAATTCAATAAGCATAACCGGTTTTATGCAAGAATACTGTCACTATTTTGGGACGAATATCAATTCAATCTCAATATGTGCTTATAGTTTTTTTAAATAAAATCAAAATTTTTGAATTTAAATAAGGTTCTAAGTCATATACATAAGATTTCTTTTCTCATGCCTGTTTAAAATAGGTTTCGATTATAATTTTTTGTCAAATAAAAAATGGAATTAATTTTTATGAGGTAAAAATTCGTGAGAAATGTTATATATTTAGTCATGTTAATGAATTTAAAGATGAAAAGAAAAAATTTGTGGAAACAGAATAATACACTCCAGTTGACATTTTATTCTTTACTATAAACACACTAAGAAAAATCCCAACTAAATATCAATAATTTATTCTTCTTTTGAAGAAAAATGTGCAAAAATTACCAGCATATACATGAAGTTTTAAAACTGCAAAACTGGGAATAGTACATTTAAATAAGGTCCTTTTTTATCATAATTTTTGTAAACTTAAATTAAGAAATAAACACATAGGATAATAAGGAATAATGCATTTCGTCTCATAATTTATCACCATATTGAAATATATTACTACTTATACATACTTCACACCTTGTGAAACATGATAAGATGTGGTAGTAATTATGAAATATGGTGCAATACATATAGAATAATACATTTTTAAAATATTTGTTTTCATCTTCCATCACAAGTTATATTCAATATAATAAATATATAAGGAGAAAAAAAGTGCCGAAAATTTTTTAACACATAACAATTATGAGAATTTCTGATATACTTATGCTTATCTGATTCTAACCATTGAACTAAAGGAAATTCGTCCCATTTCCTCCATTACGATTAAGTCATGAAAAGCACATGTCAATCAGAATAAGATACATCGCCAATTGTAGTAACCCCTTAAAATCCATTCCGACACAAGTTTCCAACGACGCCACCGATAGAGGGCAGCATGTTATGGAGGGTGTTCCCCAAAATAAGCAAGAGCAACAAAAAAAAAAAAAAAAAAGGCAAGTCGGAGTCAAAATGGGTGTCGTTGGGTGACTGCATGAGATGAGTGTGCGTATTTTTTCTTTTTTTTTTGAGTGTGTTCAAAGATATAGTCGATTTTTTTTTCTAGCAGACACAAACAAGATTATCACTTGCCGACTAGCTGGATTAATTACATGTTTGCCAAATAATTTTTTCCCTTGACATTAAAGTTCTTTTTTTTGTAACCTCCCATGGAAAAGTTACTTTTCTTTATCATTGTAAGAATTGACTTTTTTTACATCTGGGAGTGATATGGAGGGGAGCTGGACTGATGAGGAACAAAATGGGGAGAAAAGATTATTTTCGGCTTGGGGACTGTCTACATAAGTATGTTATTTTCAGAAGTACAATGCACAAATTTGTCTTAGAAAATTCTATTCGAAAATGGAAAATTTAAAACTGTTGTTGTAAAAATCACATTTACTTTTTTTTATATCGCAAATCCAAATTCAATCAATTTAAAAGAGTTTAAAAAATTTTTTAGTAAGATTTAAATACTGATAAAAGAACTAAAAAAAGAAAAATATATACCATTTTAAAATAAAATCACAATCACTCCATCTATCTTAATATACGAGGGGGTGGGATTGATTAATTGTTTAATGACATTGCATTTCAAAGGAACATGAGGACTACTGGTATTAAACCTCATTAAATTTAAACCCTAATCGAATGACGAGGGCGACATTTTGAGCTGGCAACACACTTTCCACGCTTCCACAACATGCCAAAATGAGATATTTGAGGCTCGACAGATTTGACATGCATCAGCTTTTATGTATAGCACCAACCCACCATTCATCAAAAACAACGTCAATCACGAGTTCACAACCATGACCATTCAGCTACCACGACCGGGGATGAGTGAGAGTTTATTAACTTCGCACCATAAAGCAACACGAGGGCTATAGGCGACGGACCTCCTAATTATGAACTCGATCAAACGACGAGGACGACACCCAAGCTGGCACATCACTCTCCTAGCAACCACACCACGCCACCGAAGGACTTTTGAGACTAACAAATTACCGAGTATCAGCCTCCCCATACAGAGGGTTTTCTGTGGTTGATTGATTGAATATTAACGTCGCACTGTTCAGCTACACGAGGGCTTTTGGCGACGGACCACGTAATTTTGAACCATGGTCAAGTGACGTGGACAACACCTGAGCTGGAACCCCCCTCTCCTAACTATCACACCACACCAACGGGAGGACGTTTCAGCTCTCGACAGATTTAACGTGCATCGCTTCCCTACATGGCGGGTCTTTAGTGGTACTGGGCTCGAACTCGTGACAAAGCAAGCCACTGTCCGATGCCTATACCATTCGGCTACCGCGGCCACGGGTTTTCTGTGGTACAAAGGCTCATGAGACGCTGGGTATGAATCCGTGACCACATAACCACTAGGCTACTGCGGCCACTCCGAGACCAGGGGTGGGAAAAACTGACGAGAATTAAAATACACCTCTTCAAGATACATGTAAATTATTTAGCTTTTTCATCGCTTAAAATTCTATAAATGCGCGATAAAGTAATTTTTAATCTTTAGCAAACTTTATAATATTGAAAACAAACTGGAAATTGTCTTTTAAAAAAAGCTTTATATATATAACCATTAAAACTAAGAAGATAGTTTTTGTTTTATTTTTACACAAATCATTAATTAAAGTTTTTAGTTATTCCCGAAGATTTTCTTTCCATATTCTATGTCAAAAATATCTATTCCTCCATATAATAAATCAAGAAAAAATTAATAATCCATTATTGTAAAATATTTATTATCTAGTATCCACTAAAAGAAAGTTATACAGCTCTCATTTATCATCTTAACTATAATTGCATTTACCATTAAAGATATAAAATATCATAACAATAAATATATATTTCAAAGTTTATAATATTAAAAAGAAATTATAGACAATTGCGAGCAAAAATTGCCTTTAAGATATTAAATCGGTTTGGCATTGTTTACATAGACATGCAACTACAAAAATTAGTAATATAATTCCCCCGTACAAAAATTATTATAATAAAAGGATTTTTATGACTTTCAGTGCATCACTATTATTTTAGTTAAATTACAAACCAGAAAAATAACTTTTTTACGTTGGTGTTTCCCGATGATTCCAGCTTTCTCTTAAAGCAGCAATTACGTTAATTAAAAAAAGAGGGAAAACTTATGGAGAATGAATCCCTGAACTATTTTATTCAGCTCTTTTTCCCTTCTCCCTCGAGAGGGAAAGTAATTTAGTGTTGAAGGGAAAGAAAGAGGAAAGAAAATTATATAAAGCTAAAAAAAATACTCAGACGATATTTTGAGAGAAAATGAATTTTGGCGGGCAGAGAAACCGTTTATCTAACTCTTTTATTTATAAAACAAGGAATCCAAAACCATTCATTTCATTTTATTTAATGGAATGTAGGCAGGGGAAAATTTATTTTAGGGTATGGAAGTTATATTAGTTGAAAAAAAGGATAAAAAAATTTAATTAAATGTATTATTTTTTCCTCCATCACGTCAAAAAATATTATCAAACGAGATGGATTTCTTAAAGCGATAGCAAATGCACTATTTGATATTCTCTTTTAACCGCTAAACTTCTTAATTCATTTCGTTGAATTTCATCAAAGAACGATTGCAAACCAGTGTGCACGAAACGAGATTAAGTAAAAATATACAAGAGGCCTCTCAAACGAAATGTTCCAGATATGTTTTTCTACGTCACATTCAGAATTTAACGCAGTCGAGTAAGTAGGTGAGTTATATTAACGTTGCGTTATAAAGCAACACGCAGGCTTGGTGACGGACGTCGTAATTTTGAACCTCAGTCAAAAAACGAGGTTCCTGAGCTCCCACACCTCCCTCTCCTAACTACCACACTACACTAGCAATCGAGTGGCCGCGGTAGCCGAATGGTATAAGTATCGGATCGTGGCTGGCTTTGTCGCGAATTCGAGCCCAGTACCACTTAAAACCCGCCGTGAAGGGCAGCGATGCACGCTAAATCTGTCAAGAGCTGAAACGTCCTCTCGTGGTGTGGTGTGGTAGTTAGGAGAGAGGGTGCCAGCTCAGGTGTCGTCCACGTCACTTGACCATGGTTCAAAATTACGTGGTTCATCGCCAAAAGCCCTCGTGTAGCTGAACAGTGCGGCGTTAATATTTACTTACACTAACACTCGAACTCGTGACACGCTGGCCACGAGTTCGCGACTATAACCACAAGGGTACCGTAGCCACTTAACGTGATCGAATTTGTTTTCGTATCTAGCATTAAATAAAACATCTGAACTCCCTAAAAATCCCATAAACAATACGAATATTTGAAGAGAGTAATGAATTACTGTTTAATGTTCGAGATTATTCTGACAAACACAATTTTTTTATACTTTAGTTATTAAATATCAATACAAGACTTGCGTAAACAGGACACAAAAAAAATGCACAAGGAGAAATACTGACAAAATTGTGAGCATTTGTAATGACCAATGGACCCAAGCATCCTAAATAAACTAAACCAAGTTATACTCACTGTTAAGACAGAAGGAGCGAAATAACAATTATAGTACTATATTTAGCACACAATATTTCGTTTGTTTAGAACTTATTTTATCATACTTTAGTATGAAAAGAGCCTTTTAAATTTAGATAGAAAGTCATTGAAAAAATTATATCACGATACTAAATTATTTAATTTGAAACGGCACACTTAATTTTAATTGGGGGAGTAAGGATATTCTTTACAAAAGAAAAATTAAAAGTAGATAATCTTAACGAATATTAATCATTCTGCTTTAGATTGTTTCTTAACATCACTCTCCGAAGCAACACAATTATTTTCGTCGATGGACCTTGTAGTTTTGAACCAAAACCGAATGACGAGGACAACACCTTTACTATCACCGCGTTTCCCAAACTTGAGCAACGACAGATTTATTATTAAGCTGAATGGCAGGTCTTTAGTGGCACCAAGACTCGAACCATTTTGTTTCAGAAATGTGTTACGTAGATGGGCAACTCCACAATACAGTTTATTTTCCCTTCATGATGCATTTTTTGATATCCTACAAGATATTTTCAGAACCGGTAATATAAAAACTGTATTTAATCCAGAAGTTGACCACCAAAGTGATAGGAACAAAGGGGTCAGCACAACAAAAGTAGTAGAGAGATTCCTACAACCTTACATTTCTTTCAAATTAAATTCTTGGCCAGTTTCAGGGCGAAGTCGTTTTCGCTCAAAGCCAAAGAGAAGAGAAGGCGGGAGGATCTGAACAAATTTGCAACGAAGGAGAGGAGGAGATGCTCCAAGAGAGTCCAAGAGAAAGGAAAATTGTATATATATAAAATGAGAGATTTTTGGCAATGCTAATAATCTGGTATCAATGTGCACAGTACTGGAAGGATGCTAGTAGATAATTATACGAGTTTCGTGTCTGGATACGGCTATTATATCAGCTTATTTAAATACAAAAGACGATTAGAGATTGGATTATTGGGTTGGTATGGTTAAGCGTACAATTTTTCGAGAATTTTGGGCGGCGAAATGCTGTAATTTGATTGCAATGTAGTATTTCGAATGTATGGATGGGGTGTTGATCACGAACCGAAGTCATTTGTTTTGAAGAGTTTGAATTTCTCTTCCGATTGGTTTTGGCTGTAAAATCCCACAGCAGAAGGTGTCACTGAAGACCCACCGTACGTTAAATCTGTCGATGCTTAAAGTCCTCAGGTTGGCATGGTGTGGCATTTTGGAGAGTGAAGCTTAGATGTCACCTGACCAAGGTTGAAAATTACGAGATCCGCTGACAAAATAGCCCTCGTATTGCTTTATAGTGCGACGTTAATATTACTCTCAATCACAGGCAAGCAGTAACCACTAAAGACTCGCCGTGTAGAGGGACTGGTGTATGCTAAACCTGTCGAGGCTCAAAGCCCTTCTGTTGGCGTGGTATGGAAGTTAGGAGAAAGGGTGCCAGGTGTCACTCATCACTTGACCGAGGTTCAAAATTACGAGGTCCATCGACAATAGCTCTTGTATTGGCGATAAATAGGTGGAATGGGGTTAATACGTAAATACTGAATATTAGTTTGAGTGAGTGAATGAATTTTAACGTCGCACTGTTCAGCTACACGAGGGCTTTTGACGACGGACCACGCAATTTTGAACTATGGTCAAGTGACGTGGACGACGACTGAGCTGGCACCCCCTCTCCTAACTACCACACCACACCAACGGAAGGACGTTTGAGCTCTCGACAGATTTAACGTGCATCGCTGCCCTACACGGCGGCTCTTTAGTGGTACTGGACTCGAACTCGTGACATGGCCAGCAACGATCCGATACCTTGACCACTCGGCTACCACGGCCACGAATATTCGTTTGAAAAAAATGTATTCCTTGAATTTTTTTTTAAAATAATTTTAATGTTATCTTGTTTGTAACCAAATCAAGATAAAAACAACGCATTTATCATTTAAAATTAATATATTTATCATGAAAAGTAAAAAGAAAAAAAAAACAATTAGTAGCATAAAAAATTATGTTAACAGTCCCCCCTTCTCAATTGTTACCATTTCTGAAAACATTGAGACAAGAGAAATGAAGAAATTTTTTCTTACTTTTGTCGGTTTCATTACCACGACTATTAACTATTCTTTCATAAAATGGCACAGCTACGAAGCAGGTCACAGAGCGTACTCTAACGAACACAAAAGCCCATTAAAAACGATCAACCCATGCAGCACCGGGGGCATCGACCCAAAGAAAGGGATATTAAGAAAAAGCCTCTTCTGCTAATTAGGTGAAAAGGTTCACGTATTCACGAACAGAACAGCGTACACGTCTCGTGTGCGCAGGTAAAAATAGAACACAAAGATTCTGCCAGATTATCAGATCTTTCAGTTCGGACCTTGATAAATGGCTCTTCAGGAGATGAATTGTAATCGTTTTATCACTCCAGAGGATAAACAAATTAGTAATTAACAGTGAAACTTTTTATTTGTTTATTTTGTTAACGAACAATGGCAACGGGTATTATTTCTCACGCAGGTGCGTATTTACATTGTACAGTAAAATTCAAATAGCGTGTCGATGAAGAACAAACAGTCGAGAACCAACATTGTAATTAATTTAGGGGGAAAGACATGAAGAATTGAATATCTGTGCTTCCTACTTCTTTGACTAAAGAATTTATCTGAAAAATTTATTTATTTAGAGTTGGAAAAATATCTTTAGACAAAAAAAGGCAGTTCTGATTAGAACAAAAATTCGGTCCTTATCGTAAAAATTTTTCAGCACACAAAGAAAAAAGCATTTATAATTATGAATTCAATGTCACATTTATATGACTAGAACATCTGACAAGAAGTGTTCGTTTGCAGTTAAAAGAATAAAATTCGTTATAAAATATCCGTTTAAATTCTTATGCAATTTTTATGAATAACATCGTTTAGAGATTAAAAAAAAAAACAGATTCTAATTTTTATAATAAAGATACATAAATTTATAAAACCATAGAAAGATAGTTATGTCGCTTTAAAAAAATATTTATAATTATTGCACCAATATCATATTAATAAGACTAGAATATTTGGTTAGACAAGTTCGTCCGCAATTCCAAAAGGATAAAATTCATTATAAAATATAGATATATTTTTATGAATGAATTAGAAATTTTTTTTGCCGCCCATCCGGTTAGTGGTTACTGACGCTGACTACTGTGCCGTAAATGGCTTGATTGAATATTAACGTCGCACTGTTCAGCTACACGAGGGCTTTTGGCGACGGACCACGTAATTTTGAACCATGGTCAAGTGACGTGGACGACACCTGAGCTGGCACCCCCCTCTCCTAACTACCACACCAACGGGAGGACGTTTCAGCTCTCGACAGATTTAACGTGCATCGCTGCCCTACACGGCGGGTCTTTAGTGGTACTGGGCTCGAACCGTGCCGTAAGCGGCATGGGGCACTAAATATTCGTTCAGCCGCAAAGCCTCTCGTGAGGATTGTGGAAGAGGAAGAGAGGCGGGAAGCTCCTGACCCACTCCCAGGGTGTTCTCCCTCAAAATTGGAGGTGGAACCGATCCAAATCGCATTGTTACGTGTTCAAAGCTACGGCTAACGACAGGCGTACAACTAGCCCCCTTGTCACGATGAATTTCGTGGCCCTCGATCTGACACAGTAAATCAGGTGGCATAAGCAACAACAACATAATTTTTTTAAAAAAATTATAATTTTTATACAAATATATATAAATTTAAATATCTACGTAAATTATTTTTTGTTATAATACAATTTATATACAGAAATATTGTTGAGGTATATTACTTTAAAAAGTATCTATAACTGAATCAATATATTAATAAGACAAATATTTGGCTTGTAATATTCATCTGCAGGTCTATATATATAAGAATAAAATGATACATCCCCCAGAAGTGTTATTTTTAAAAAGATTATTATAATTTTTAAAAGAGATATTTTATAGCTAATATATTGCAATTAAAACCATTTTAAGATACTTTTTTTTTACAGTAATGAATATTTGTCACAAATGCTGCAGCAAATGCGTCTTGAGTTAACTTTTTTCTTATAATTGAAGAAATTGTTTGGAACTGTGCCATAATACATTATAAAATTGCAGGATGAAATTTGATAGAAATAACTCTTCAACAAATATTGATAAAAGACGTAAATAAACTTCGTTGGACTAAAAAGAAAGAAAAAAAATCCAGTAAATATAAAATTGATTCACAATTGTTTGGAACGACAAAAAACGTTTTCATATAGCGAATAAAGATTCAAAGTAAACAAAAAGAAATAAAAGCAATGAACATTTTTGTGTGTGATACCATTATATATATTTTTTATCAATAAAGGGGGAAAGAATAAACTGTAAACATCACGAAAAAAAACATGCTGTGAAAGTTATGCCGCAAAAGGTGGAATGAGCGCACAAAAACAGTGACCTCAGACTTTACTAAACAGAAAATCAAAATTGTTCACCTTCAACGATGCTTTTTAACGCAAGCCATGAATTATTCCGAAACTAAGCACGGCGACCTTCGTAAGCAAATGCCGAAAATTTTTTAAAAATAAGAATAACATTATACACTGCTGACACAAATGGCACCGAAAACTAAAACATACTTTATAAATGTAAGCGTGCATTATTATTAAATATTTCGGTATTGGGGTGAATAATAATAAAATTGTTTGGAATTTGTATTCGTTTAAGATGAATACAAAAATTAAACAACTTTTGAAAGTGCTGTCTACTTTTTGCACTGTAATAGTAACGATTACATATATTTATTGAATAAGTTCTTCGAGACTTCATAATTTCTTTCAAAAGTGACAGAACTTTTATATATGTACTCTCTAAAGCTATCTCAAAGTAAAAGAACCACTATTACTAGTTTGATGCATATACTGTTTTATCTCATCTCTCTCTCAATAAACTTACAAAAGAATTGAATAGTACAATTCATGTTTGTGTGTGTGAATAGTATTTACTTCATGAAAACTATTCAAACATGAATTCGATATCACGCCCATGAGTTCATTATTTACTCATTAAAGTATGAATTCAGTTCTACCAATTCATGTTCGATTTATAAATTCAGTTTAAAAAAGTTTCTTATAATAAAAGACGTCTTACAAACGACAAAGAAAAACATTATTCTAGCAACTTACCAAGTCGGTGGAAGGGGAAGAGAAGTGGAAGGCCCTTAACCACCTTCAGGGTTCTCTCCCTCAAAATTCGGGTGGAATCGAGCCAAATAGGGATGTATGGAGCTCAAAGCTACGGCTAACGACAGGCATACATCTAGCCCTTTGTCGCGGGCCTCGATCTGACATCGTCAGACAGGTGGAATTAGTAACAACTTCTCAAGTACCTCTCAAGATTGTTAACACTGAACTTACAAGCAGCACGAAGGTTAATGGCGAGGACGGAACCCAATCTGGCATCCACTTCTCCAAACTTACATACCATGCCAACGTGAGGAGTTTGGGCCTCAACGGATTTAACATGCATCAGTCTCTTTACACAAAAAGTCTTCAGTAACGCTACCACACGACTCGACAACGCCGGCTGCGAGTTCACTCTGAATTTCACAAAGTGGCCATTTAACATTCTGGCCTCATTGCGTCAATGGCTAGCTGTAACACAAATGGTTTGCCTCAATAATAAATCATTGGCAAGTTTGAAAGAATGCACCAGTTATACAAAGTTTAAAAAATATTTTTGTGGAACTTATGATCCTAAATAATAAACTAAATTACCTGAACCAATGAAAACAATGAACATTAAATATTTTTTATGAAAAAATTTACATTTACTATTTTTTCTACATGCACACACAAAGAAAGATTTAAACACAAAGAATTTATATCAGAAACAAAAGTGATTCTATTTCTCCTATTAATCTAAGCAAATAATTTCAATTAATATCAATTTCGAGTTAGTATTCAATGCACTAGATGACTTTTTCCATTCATAAAACAAAAAGGTTCTTATGAAGTATTTACCTCTCTCCAAGCTTTTTATAATAACATATGCTGCATCCAGGCTGCAGTAACAAAATGTTTAAAATTACAATTCTGATGGCTCTATTTATTAATTCGAGTCTTCATTTCAACGAAATCATCGAACGAAATAACAACGGCTACAGCATATACTAGCCGTCAAAATGATGAGCCATAAAATTAACAAATCATAACTTACCTGCATTACCCAAATAAAAACCACTGACTGCTTACTGCGACAACATTTTCGGCATAAAGATAAAATTAGAAAATGAAGTACATGTGTGTGACCTTACATATATAACAAACATGATTTAACTACCTTCCCCAAAGCTCTCTGGATTGAGTACCTCTTTTATGAGAATCCATTAAGAAGCTTTAATTGTGGAAAGGAAATCGTAATTATGATCCTATAGAAATATAATGATGGCATTCATCACAGAAAAAAAATGGCATTAATGCCATTTTTATTAGGATCAACGAATGTATAAGGGTGATAAAGTGGTCTTGCGTAAATAGTATGAGATAACAATAACACATTCGTTCAAAATTATACATTCAAGGAGGAAAGACAAAAATGAGAAGCATCTTACCTTTCAGTTACATTCAAAATGTTGAATTAAGAATCGCTCTAATTCTGTACAAAAAGTATAAATTTTAGATCTGTACAGTTGGTTATTGGCAAAAAAGTTATATAACTCTTGAACAATGATTAGACGAAGGGGGCACATGAAACAAAACTTCACTCATCAAAATTCCACACCATAACGAAAGATGATTCGGATACTTATATTATGAAAGTTTCCATTCATTAATAGGGATTGGATCCTTCGCCATTGTTAGCATTAAACTATTGCTTCACTTGCACCTTTTGAACCACAGTTCGATGGCAGGAACAATGCATGATAGGTCACTTCCTTCACTAAATTTCCAATTCCTAGAGGATTAAAACCTTAGTAATTTAGTATACGGCAGTCACTGCTATTCCACAAGATGGTTTTGAGTCTTGAGCTCGACACCAGCTAGCCCGAGGCTCACGTTTCAACAATCAGGCCATCGATAATTCTTTTAAAAATCCAAAAGCATTGATTTAATACGTGAATCGATTATTTATGAACGAGGGCTATTGGTGACCAACCTCAGGGTTTTGAACAACTGTCAAGAGACGAAGACGACATCCGAATCGGCACCTTGCTCTCCAAATTTCCCCACTGGCATGAAGACTTTCACCGTTGATAGATTTAACGTGGACCAGCTCCGCTACACGACATGTGTATAGTGGCACTAGTAGTCGAAACTATGACTCGACCATGACCACTCGGCTACCACAGCCGTCCTCAATAAGTGGGGGGATGAAAATGCAACCACACACGAACCGTAAGCCTATTCGGCATCATACACGATACAGCGTTCCGTTAACAAATGATGAAAGATACCGATATGGATGCTTCTCAGACCATTCACCTTTTCAAATCGAACTGAACACTAGATCGAACGACATCAAGAAACAAAACAGAAAGTAAATGGGACAGTAAAACAATAACGGGACACAACACGAAGATTTTCGAACTTCTGGATCGATTCATGCCGGAATTTCTTTTCCCCCCGCCGGTTTCGTGAGGAGTCGTTGAGAACGAAGCGACAGTGAACACACGTGAAGAGAGATATTCGGGGCATTGGCCTCAATTGCTTGAAGTCATTAAAATGGATGGGAAAAGTAACGAAAGGGTTCACACCTCCTAATTATTTGATTGGCGATATATATCGAGCATGTATATCTCCCACGAATTTGAATAGAACAAAGAGAAACTCAAAACGATTCAGTAACGGTGGTGAGAGTGGAACAACGACGTTAATTACCGCTGCTTGGAAATGGTTTGTGAAATAGGTTATGGGGGGCACGAAACGGCAAAGATGATTTCGAAGAAATTTAACTAATTAACGAATGTAGTTTTAGTATTGACGGCTGTTTTTACCTAACGTCAACTATAGCCTGAACCATCCAGGAACGCATTCCGAGACAAACAAAAATGTCCCTTATTTTCATATAAACTTCATAACACATGTATCCTTCTATAACGCTGATTCTTTAAATTTTGGATACATGTCAGAAATATGCAGAGGAAAGATAAAAACCCATTACGACATAGAAAACGAAATCAATATAAAAAGAAGAGAAAAGCGATTCACTCATTCACACATCACGAGATCTTCGGAACTATTAGACCTACAGACTTGAAATTAGGGGAAAGCATGTTTCTTTTCTTGAGTAAAGAACTGCTATGAATTGAATTGTCAAAAATCGATTATCAAGGGGGCGTTACAAATTTTAAAAAAGTTTGTTTTTTAATTGTTAGGCCTACACATTTGAAATTTGGCTTTATTGAGTTTGAAATCCGCTAAAAATGGCGTTCGCAGAAATAAGACTTCGGAAAACGGAAGGGGGGTAGAGGTTACAGGGGTGTAAAACATAAATATACTTCCGTTTTAGACATTCGTCCTGTCCTTTTTAAAATAAGAGGTAAAACCTATAAGAATGTTTTTCAATGCATTTAAAAGCATGATAGGACCCAAATAAAAATAATTTAAAAACAATTTGCAGCCCCGTACAATACAATGAAAAACCCAGTGAAACGGGCGGGTAACGGCTAGAATAGAACTAATTTCACACCAGGAAAAAAAATGGATTGGTTTGAAGACAAAGTTAAGATAAAATAAAATATTTAGTCCCCCTATACCAGTGATCCGCAACGCCCGGTTCATGGATCAAATGGTGTCGGGGCGACTAAAGAACATTAAACTATTGCCACTTTATTTAAAGTGGTGCATTTCTCTCGGATTTGCGCAACTTTCCACGGAAATCACTTTATATTCCACTAATTACTTTTATTCATTTTTGGTGTAACTATATTTTATTCTGAAGGCATATTTAAAAGTAACTAAATTAAAATTGCTAAATCAAAACAATGTAAAATATAAACAATCAACGTGTCCCACCCTCAGCGGGCCGCTGTAAAATTATCAAACGCTGACCGGTCCGGAGCGATAAAAAGGTTGCGGAGCATTGCTGTATACGATCAATATACGTCAAATCAGAATCCAATACAAACATATATATTTTTTTAAATGGAAAAAGTGCTATATCTTTTTTTAAGCATTAACCGACTGATTTTATTCATCAATATCGCATTACGATGCAAAAAGTGTAACTGAAAATGAAACTGGAAATTCTGAATCTCGGTCAAGTGACGAGGAAGACTCCTCAGGTGGCACCCCACTCTCCAAACATTCACACCATACCAACGCGAGGTCTTACAGCTTCGACAATTTTACAGTACATCAGACCCTCTACACGGCAACTCTTTAGTGGTATCTAGACTCCACAGATTTAACGACAATGTATAGAAGTTCTGTGTTCAATAGGGAATGTCGTTTTTCGTCTACTTGACAATCTGTTTCCAAGTTTGCATCTTGGTGAAGACGGTCTTCAAATTATTGCCTTATATTAAAGTATTATTCATCACGTTATGAAAATATGTCACCCAAAATAGAGATGCGATAGAATTCACTTTTTAAGAGAACAGGAAAGTCGCAGCAAAAAACAGCGATTATAATCATTTAAATAAATAAATTCTGAAATAAAGAGACAGGGAAGAAATGATTTTCATTTTTAATCAGCATCAATTTAAAGTAATCGTCTGACGTAAGCTAGAAAAGGCGCCGTACTGTCGCGCGAGAACTTTTGGAGGATTTGTTCATTTCGTTTCATCTTTGTTCTATGAAATTATGCCCTTTAATACAGTTCAATATCATAAAACTATATAAATAATGTTACAATAAAAGTTGATAACTTTTAAGACGGAAGAGATATTTCTCTCCTACAAGAAGATGCGGAAACTTCATAAAATTTCAAAACCAGGTTTTCGGTTTTTCACTAAGTAAAAAACCGGTTCACTAGTCTTTCATCAGCTAATAAAAATAAATATAGAATACTACTTTAAATATACACCAAAAACTATCTTAAATATAACGAAGCCTTATTACCTAACCTTAATTTAATATACCTTAAATATGGTTATGGTCATAAGCTTGTGGCCAGCGCTTCATGAATTCCAACCTAGTGCCACTGAAGATTTGCCGTGTAGATGGGCTAATGCACATTATAAATGTCGAGACAAAGTCCCCTCGTCAGCTTGTTGCATAAGTTTGGAGAGTGAAGTGCCAGCTCAGATGTCGTCTAAGTCTCTAGACTACGGCTTAAAACTACGAGGTTCGTTGCCAATAGCACTTGCGTTGCTTTATTGTGCAACGTTAATAAACACTCACTCACATGAGGCAACACGAGAGCTAGTGACGACCGACCTCATAATCTTGAGCCACGGCCAAGTGACGAGGACGACATCTGAGCTGGTATTCCACTTTTCAAACTACCACACCCTGCCATCGGGAGGACATTGAGCCTCAAAAGACTTAACGAGTATCAGCCCCTCTACTCGGCGAGTCAACAATGACACAAGGGCTCGAACTCATGACACGCTGCCCACAAATTCGAGAACATAAGCACTAGGTAACCACGGCCCCATCAACAATGTTTGTAATCTTAGTACTATTATCTACAATCTAGGTCCTAATCTAGAGGAAACTGAAGAACGATCCGATGCGATTCACTGAACGGTGCTAGGGTCTTTCCTGAAGATTAAAAGCCAAGTTGACGCCAAAAATTTATTTCCGGTTCAACGTATGTCACCTCAAACAAGTATTTCCCTTTCATAAATAATGAGCCATTTGAATGTAGGCGTGTCATTCCGGCGAGCGGCACAGAAAGCTAAAAAGAAGTTGTCACAAAACTGGGTTGGTTTGAATGTCGGTGACTTCGCAAGGTAATTAAATGTTTCATTAATGTTAATTGCGGCGCTGACAGTTTCGGAAACGGCCTTCGTCGACTGGGCACCAGAAATGTTTATGTCTGTCGTTTGTCAAATGTCAGGGTTGTGATCTCGAGGAAAGGATTGGTTTTTTCCTCTTTTCTGAAATTTCACACGCGCGATTTTGGAAGACGAAAAGAAAATACTTGCTCCGAATCGTATGCTTTAACCTTAATTAAAATGGAGGGGAAAACAAAGAGAGAGAGAAAGACCGTAACACTTTTTTAATCATCTTTTTATTGGATGCTATTTTGAAGTATTCCTAAGCGAGAAAAATTTGGCGCAAAAATTGATGAAAATAAGCCTTTGATGTATTATTTGCTTATGAACTTTAGGGGAGAAAATTGAACTATCAGAGACTTTTCACACATAAAAGAACAGAAACGCATACTGGACATTAGATTTAAGTTAGTAGACCCTTCTCGTTGGCTTGAAATGATACAGAGGTATAGGCTAAAATATTATTTATTATTCTATTTCTATATAACAGGGATGGCGAACCAGTGGCACGCGTGCCATTGATGGCACGCCAGCGATCAAAATGGTTCGCATTTTATTTCAAAATAACAAAGTTAAATGTGAAGTATTACGTACAAACGCGAGTGATCGGTCGCAGGGAGCACACTCGTTTGTTATTGTCTTGCCTTAGTTACGTGGTGGACTACAATTGCTTATGATGCAAAGTTTGGCTACGCATAGTATAGCCAATTTCAATGACTCAACTGTATTTTAAAGTTAATTTGTGTTATATTTACGATTTTCAACTGTTCTTTAACATGGCTAGTTTAGCAAAAGAACAAAAAGTGCAAGATAGTAAGTGTAACAGAGAATTTCAAATTTGGTGAATCTAGAAATATGGCATCATTAGTAAAGGCGACAAAGCGGTGTGTGTGTGTTTTATGTTCTGGAATAGTTCTATGCAGAACATTGTCTGCAAAACAGCATTTTGAAGCAAATCACAAATCATCTTGTCAAAAAAGTGCACCACAGCAAAAATAATTAATTGCATAGAAACCGTTTGGCAGATGACTCCAATTCTACAAAAAATAACATCTTACAATCCTAATGTAAGTTATTGTCATCCAATCAGCAACAACAGAAGTCAAACTAATGTTTACTTTGAGTTACACGCATAACTAAAACATTTTAACTATACTGGACAGTGTATTTTTTCGTAATAAACAAAGAGTTGTTAGTATTAAGTTTTATTATTTTCCCAATAAGCACAAGTAAAAATTATTTGACAGGCACGTCTATGCCTCATTAAACACTTCTTGAGAAAAAAATGGCACGTTTATCCATAAAGGTTCACCACCCCTGCAATACTGTCATTATATATATATACAGTGGTACAAACAATTGAGAATACACCTTACTTTTACTTGATAAGTCCAACTTTCAATCGAAATAACACATTAACTAGAAGTGCAAACGTGTTTTTGTTTTCACACGTAACAAAAGGGTTAAATTACAGTAAAAATAACGAAAATCAACAAAAAAATATCTAAAATTAAAAATTTCACAAGTATTTGAAATAAACAGAGGCAGATCTTTAAAAAAATTGAGGATACACCAATGAAATGTTTGTTTAACTACCACTAGATTTTTTTCTGCTTGCTACTATAATAGCCTAAGTTTAGCCAATTTTATCTTAAACTTTTTCGACTGCTACTTTTGTCTCTTGAAGTTGGTTATGTGAATTTAAAGTCGCAATTTTAAATGGAAAATGGGTCCTCCGAGAGAGACCAGTATTCATGTAAGAAAATTTATACTAAGGTTATTTAAGAAAGGGAAATCTTATCGTGAAATAGCTAAAATTGTCAGTAGAAGCCACTCGTGTGTCCAGAAAATCATTGGAAGATTTAAAAACGATGGATTACTTGAAAATAAAAGTGGAAGAGGAAGGAAAAATATGCTGAGTGATGTAGCCAAAAGGAAAGTTTTGAAAGATATCGAGATTGATCCTAAACTAAGTGCAGTCAAACTAGCTGCAGAAACTTCTCGAATGGGCAGATGTGTAAGTGCTGAAACTGTGAGAAATGTGATTAGACATGCTGGATATAGCAGTCGAGTAGCTAGAAAGAAACCTTTCATAAGCTTACAAAATCAGAAAAAGCGTTTGGAGTTTGCAAAAACTCATCAATTGAAGTCAGATAACTTTTGGAAGAAAGTTATATTTAGTGACGAAAGTAAATTCAACATTTTTGGAAGTGATGGCCGTCGCACCGTTTGGAGAAAGCAGAACACCGCTTTGGATCCAAAAAATTTACGTCCTACAGTTAAACATGGTGGTAGCTCCGTAATGGTTTGGGGTTGTATGACTTCAAATGGGATAGGAAATTTAGTTTTTATAGATGGCATAATGGATCATAAGCTTTATATTGATATACTCAACAACAATCTTAAAGAAAGTGCAAAAAAATTGGGTTTAGATGGAAATTTTATTTTTCAGCAAGACAACGACCCCAAACATACGGCACGTAATGTCAAAATGTGATGTCTTTTTCATTGTAAACAGCAATTGCACACACCACCACAGTCCCCTGACATCAATGTCATAGAAAATTTGGGGGACATACTCGTAACAGCGGTCCAAAAACACCAAATTAGGAACAAAGCCCATTTAAAGCAAGTGTTACAAGAGGAATGGGATAAAATATCTCCAGATACCACCAAAAAATTGGTCGAATCGGTACCAAGACGTTTGGAGGACATTATAAAAGCTAAAGGACATGCAACCAAACATTGACACTGTCTTTGTATGTGATATGTCACACAAATTTCATTGGTGTATCCTCAATTTTTTGAGGTAAAGATCTGCCAATGTTTATTTCAGATACTTGCGATATTTTTAATTTTAGATATTTTTTGTTGATTTTCGTTATTTTTACTGTAAATTAACCCTTTTGTTACGTGTGAAAATACACGTTTGCACTTCTAGTTAATGTGTTATTTCGATTGAAAGTTGGATTTATAAAGTAAAAGTAAGGTGTATTCTCAATTGTTTGTACCCCACTGTATATATATATATGTGGGAGACAACAAGGGGTCCAAAACATTTATCTTTTCTTTAACTTTATTTTAAACTTTAACAAAAATTAATTAAAAAGGTAGATAAGTTTGACAATGATATGCAGAAGGTAACGCCTGCTCGCGCACCTCTCGCGTTCTCCCTGCTGTTTTTCTTAAATGTTTTCAGGTTAATAGTTTCAGTTTCAATTCACTGCGCTTGCGCACACAAGTGCTTGGCTTTGGCTGCCACATATATTTCCATGATACAATTCTATGCTTAATAAATTCTATTAACACAAAATTTTCATTAATATTTATTACTTTTTAAAAGAGTTCTATAATGTGAGCGAGTGTTTTATTAACGTCACACTAGAAAGCTACTCGAGAACTGTTGGCGACAAACCTCACAACTTTGAGCCTCGATCAAGTGACTGGGACGACACCAGAGCCAAGACCCCCTCTCCAAACTTCTACATCATGCCAACGGCGGACTTTGAGCCCCTGTAAAAGACGGGAGAGTGACACGGAGGCTCGAACTCATGACACGCCAACTACGAGTTCGTGACCATGATACCAGACTACCGAGACAACAAGAGTTCTATATAATTATATACTCATCTCGAAATAAATATACTATACAGGATGGTTTCGAATTCATGGTACAAACTTTAAGGGTAAGTACAGGATATTGTAAGAATCATTTATTGTATAGGAATGTATGGGCGCAAGTGAAGCGGGGAGGCACAAACACAAAAAATAAGAGACGAAAGGAAAGACAAAGTGTTTATTGAAAGCGTCGTTGACAAGTGTAATGTTTGCAATAATTGTTCAGCACACGAGCTATGAAGTCCAGCTGCAGCGCATATTGCTGTGCCACGCACTGGCAGTAGGAGAAAATAGTCTGCCGAATTCATAGCTTGTACTCGCTAAAAATGAAAGAGGTGTAAGCGATTGATTCGTATAATACTTTACAAACGGTATGACAATTCACACTTGCGTCATGAGCAACAGCTCTTGTATTTCACTGTGATCTATCAGCCACAACATTCCAGGTGCTTTCTTCCAGGCTTGGACTGCGCACAGCTCTTCGTACACCAGCATCATGTCTGGTGACGTGGAATGAAAGTGTTTCATGAAGTTGACGATATAACCACTGAAAAATTCTGTGACTGAACTGCGCGTGGTACATTCGTAACGCTGTTCTGCCGTTACCATTTGCACGCCCGTATATGTAATGCATGTCTGCATTTTCGGCATACGTAAAGTCTCCCATCGTAGACGTCAGCATAATTGCGAAAGGCGCTTTTACCTACTGAGATGCATCAAGTTGAACGGTGACTATAGACATCTACTGCCCCTACCCATAACTACATTTCTTTTTTCTTTTATTTCACCTGTTTGTGCCACACCGCGTCACTTGCGCCCATATATTCCTATATAATAAATGATTGCCACACACACTAAGTCCTGTATCTACGCTTAAAGATTGTACCATGAATTTGGGACCCTCCTGTATAACGTGCACATCACTGGCGTAGCTAGCTCTGAGGGGGCCCTGTATCGAAATTCTTTCGGGGCCCTTTTGTAGATATGGGTGCTCTATTAGTGGGGCTGTAGTTACACATGTTGGCGCCCCTGTAACTTGAGGGCCCCGTATCATTGATACGGCGGTAGCTACGCCCCTGGTGTATATATTGTACGCATGCAACATGAAGCAACTATTCATTTCATGAAAACAAAGAAAACAGTATTTTTAATAAACTAAATTCCAGATTGGCATCATCATACGTGGAACAAATTTTAATATTATTTCGCATATTGAAAATGTCAAGCAAGCATTTTGAAACCGTTGGTGCAATGTAATAGTCAGAAGTTCCAACTTAGGTGTCGTCCTCGTCACTTAAACAAGCTTCAAACTTACGAGGTCCGTCGACAATAGCCCTTGTTTTGCTTCAGAGTGTGGAGTTAATATAACTCTCATTCACACTCATATTCAGCAACCTTGTGAATTACAACTTATTTTCCATTAAAACTCGACAAATAGTAATGAAAATAGCAGGGAAAGAAAATTGTAACAAATTCATACTTGATCAATCACACAGCAATTAATTATTTATGTTTTCGTATTTACTCGCTCTATTATAGCCTATATATATATATAGTTGTCCTCTTACTTATGCATACAATAATAATAATAGGAATCTCTTTTCTATGTGTCAATATTGTTTCCATACGAATGGGTTGACAAACAGAATCAAAGCAGTGTTTATATAAGCCATTTGGATGTTTGCCAAATACATTTTGTTTCTTAATATGACCATGAGAAACAGATAAAGACCTTCACACTGTGCAGAATTCCCGACAAAAAAAATCACGACGCAGATAAAAAGATTGGCAATGTTATTAGGAATGAGAATGTGTCAAATAGCTTTTTGGGGTCGCACAATACATGTTCAATGTTCACGGTCTAAAAATGAATGGGAAAACAACACCTTTCATTACCACTGAAAGCAGACAAGTATATCACGACTTTTTTTTTTCGATCAAAAAAAATTATACTGTTTATCTGATTTTATTCAGGTAAAATGAAAAACATGGAACATTGTAAAACAGATGATTTTAGACAAAAAGAATTAAAAGTACATTCAGTTAAATTTTATACTGATATTAAAACTGCCGAATTGGTTATATATTCCTTCCTCAATGGCACGACAGCCCAGGGTGAGCCTTGGTCTTCTCCAGAAGCCTTTTTCCTGCTAGTGTTCTCTAGTTCCTAGTTCTCAAAACTAGGAGATCTTTTTCTATGCCATAAAACCATCTAAGATTTGGCGTAGCCTTTCTTCGTGTGCCAATTGGTTGAGCATTGAAGACTTTTTTAGTGGTGCGGTCTTCGTTCAATCTGATAACGTGACCTCCCCATTTAACTCGTTGTATTTTGATGAAGGTAACAATGTCAGATTCTTTATATCATTGAATTGGTTATATATTAATATATATTAAATTAAAGTTGATAGAGTAGGCCGCTAAACAGTCGGAGTTTTTTATTAAGTGACGATGACGGTGTGTGGATTTTTCCGGTACTGTTGAAAAAGAGAATACTGAGCATTTTAAACAAAACACAAACGATTCACGATTCTTGGCGTCTCGGAGACGTTATTCTACAATGGCACATAAGAAAAATGACGACTCCCAGACGTCATTATGTGTCAATGCGTTAGCTTCCATTACACTACGGTTTCACCGTGGGTAGCCTGGTGGTTAGAGCATCGGACTCCAGACCGGAAGGCCTGGGTTCGATGCCCGATGTCATCAAATACCCTCCGAGTACACACGGAGTACGTGCTCATTAAATCAGTGGATCCGAAAGTCTTGTGAGATGAATCACTAGTGCAGGGGACTGGAGAATATTTCCCCCTCCCATCCAGTCCCATGGCTAAATTGTGGAAGTGGAGATAGGTAGTGTCGCCATTTATCGTCCCTTCGGAGAATTTCGCCGAGCTAATTCGTACTGTCACCAGTATGGTGGTCAGGGCCTAGGCCAACGACAGGCGTACTTCTAGCCCCTTGCCACGATGAATTTCGTGGGCCTCGTTCTGACTACGTCAGACAGGTGGCATTGGCCACAACAGCAACACACAACACTACGGTTTTGATTGATTAAGTCTGAATTTCATTGCAGTTTGAAACAATACTAGGACTATTGGTGACGGACCTCGTAATTTTGAGTCTCGATCAAGCAATGAAAACGTCTAAGCTGGCAACCTACTTTACAAACGTTCCCACAACGACAACGTGAGGACTTTGAGCCTCAACAGAATTGACCTACATTTGCCTCTCTACACGGCAAATCTTGCAGGGACTGAGGACTCGAATCCGAGACTATAAAGAAACAACGCCTGTTACAAGTTCACGATCAAGACCATTCGGCTGCCGCAGGAGGACTTAATGCGCAGCAGCCCCCAATGTTCTACAAGTGGACTTGCAAATCGAGTATGCTATTCATTTTACATACTGTCGACCTCGCGACCATGGCTTCTCGATTAACGTTTCTTGAAACATGAGGGAGCGTTTATTAACGCCGCACTATGAAAGTAACACAAGGACTATTGGCGGAATGCTAAGGGAACCCGAAGAGATAGACAGTCCTCGTAATATTGAACCATGGTCAAGTGACAAGGACGACACCCGAGCTAGCATCTCATTCTACACACTTCCACACCCCGCCAATGGGAGAACTTTGGGCCTCAATAGACTTAGTACTCATCAGTCCCTTTATAGAGCGGGTCTTCAGTGGCACTACGGCTCGAACCCAGTGACTATGAGCACAAGGGTACCACGACTATGTAGCGTTTTTTTTTTCGTTATAATATACTTAAAATATTGTTTGGTTAATTGTATTTAGAATCTGAAAAACTCCGAGCGATGGCCTGAATCGTAAAATAATCAGTGGATAATAATAAGTGGGCTAAGAGGCTAGTAAAGTACCATTTTTCAATTCCTACTATTAGCTCACAATCTCTATATATTTATCTTGGTAGAATTTTCAATTTATATATATAAATAAAAATGAAGTGTCTGTTTGTAATTTGAAATTAAAAGCTTTTTACTAAATGCATTTAAAAGTATATACGGTACCTATATGTAAAAATCCATTTTTTTTAAAATTTTTGTCTGTCTGTCTATCAGTCTGTTTGTTCCGGCTAATCTCTGAAACGGCTAGACCAATTTTGACGAAACTTTCACTGGCAGATAGCTAATGTTATAAGGAATAACTTAGACTACTTAAATTAAAGAAAAAAAAAAATTAGGATTCCGCAAAAATAAAATTAAAACGAATGAAATGGTGAAAAATATCTGTTTCAAATAGGGATTATTTATTTCAATAGCGATTATTTTTATTCATTAAGGATTATTTTTAGTCAATAAGGATTGTTTTATTTCGCGAGCCTTCTGTCTCAACGTTTCTAGCAGTTATATCAAACTTTTTTTGTTTAATTAGGTTACTGACACTCGCGATTTTTCCCATTCATGTCTGATACTAATGAATTTAACAGTCTTCACACCATCGACACTGTCAAAGGTCATGCATCTTTCTTACCCCTTGCTTGCGGCTTCGTTTGTGTTCGTTTCACAGTACCCAGTCCTCACCCCATCGACAGTGTCAAAGGTCACGCGATCCTCCCCCCCTGCTTGCAGATTCATTTCCCCCTACTGCTACTTAGACCTGTTTTGAACTCTTGCATTCAATGTTTATAATCATTCCAAAAAATGATTTCATTCTCTCTCAAGAACACTGAGCAACATCTATTTTTCCATAACATAGACAGCATTTAAACTTAAATAAGGAGGTTTTTGGGTTTTAAGTCATTTGATTTCTCACAAGGCTCCGCTTTTAAATAGAGGTAAGTCAATTTCATACCTCTATTGTTTATTTCATTTCCAAACACTGCACACAAACACTGCAATGATTTTACAGTCCTCACCCCATCGACAGTATCAAAGGTCATGCGTCCCTCTCACACTTTGCTCAACAAAAAATAAAGAAAACAAAAAAGAAACATTAATTCACAAAGTAGAAGAATCACATTATACTTATAGCATAGGTATTTCTTTTACGTGGAATATATAATTATTAAGTTTTCGTAAACTCTGCGAATTGAATAAACACTTTTTTGTTAAATTCCACGTGGACGAAGTCGCGGGTAACAGCTATTTAACATAAAATAAATGCATCAGAAAGTAATATTGACGTATTACACATCCAGATACAAATTATTTACATTTTAATGCGTTTATTACACAAAATTTGTAACAATGTGTTAATTTTGCTGAGCAGAAGGAAGGTGTTTTCAAAAATCGATCCTTAAGAGAGTTACGGGACGTTATAAGTAAAAAAAAAAACTTTTATCAGCTATTATATCTACAGACTTAAAATTTAGCAGACATGGTTTTTTTTGTTCAGCTGAGATATGCAAAAAGCTTTTTACTTTTTGTTTAATTTACAATTCACGTAAAATTAGCTCATTAAAAACTTCTTTATCCTTCAGTCTGTATTGCTTAAATTTTCAATTCACCCGTGTGAAGAACGGGTATACGAGCTAGTCGTTAATAAAATACATTTTAAAGCGCTCAATTGAGCTGAAATTTTATATACAGGATTATTTTGGATGACAATACAATAATTTAATAAATAAAAATTAATTTTGATTAAAACTAATTATTTAAAGAATTACAAATACAGCTACGTTGGCGACTTAGCAACCCTTTTAACGACTTGTGTCAAAACTTGAAAAAGGTTTTTTTTCTCACGTTTTACAGCATTCAGTTGAACTGAAATTTCATATACACGATTATTTTGGATGACAATATGATACTTTAATGATAATTAATAAAAATAAATTACCACTTAATGTTGTGGTTCTGTCATATGTATACACATATTTATATTAATTGTAACTATTTAATAAAAAGTAGCTAAAATAAAAATTTTCTTTTTTCTTGTTTAAAATTAGACGTGCATATATATACAGTTTCGATACATACAATTTTTACTTTATGAACAAAAACATTTCGCCAAGTTCCGCGTTTCATTTCTAACTGCACAAATCCAAGTGTTTTTATGACAACTTTTTCTTTTCTTTTTTTTTTCCTGCCCTATAATTTATTTAGTCACAAAATGAATTCTTTCGATGCCATCTTTTCAGAGATCTGTCCACAACAACCCTTAATGTGGACGTTCTTGAAGCAAATTAAAACTAAACATGAGCTCTAACTGTAAACCTTGTCCCTGCTTTCAAACCATCTATTAAAAAAAGATGATAGAACTTTCATCACACCCTTCAACTTTGAGACGCATATTCCACAATCTTTTATTATCCTCCAATGAACGCTCTTTCGATAAAGTTTTCAGCGCCTATAAATAAAAGCGACGACAGTTTGAAGAGTGTTGTCATTCACACGGTCGATGACGGCTCCGAAAGATATATGGATGCCTCAATTAAGTGGCCCGATGGATCGACCCATTAGATCGAAGCACTCTGCCTATTAATGCACCTTGAGGGAGAGAATGACACCGGAATAATGACCTTTATTTCGAAGCCATCTGGCCTGGGGCGCCTCTCGCCCACGAGATTTTGTCAACGAGTTCTTTCTTCCGGAATCGGAAAAGAGGATCGGAACAGAGACGGCAAGCCGGAAGGAAGTACTTGGGTGAATGTGTGGCTTCTCTTTCGAATTTTGGGAGATAAAAATTAAAAAAAAAAAACGAAGAAAAAAAACGGCGTGCCACTATTTCAAGTCAGATTTGCGTATATTTATAACCAGAAATGAAGTTTAAAATTTTTTTGGAGAAATACAGTCGGACTTCTATACAACGAAGTCGCTAAATCCTTAAAAAAGTTCGTTACATGGAAAACTCGTTATATAGAGGTTTCCATCTTTCAGTATGCTTTATAAACCACAAAAAACCAACATTAAATTCATAAACATTATATAGTATCAAAAAAAGTAATTATTCACAACAGTAGCGTATACAAAATATTTTCAAGGAAGGGGGGCGGGGGCGAAGGTTTACCATTCTTGTATCATACTCCTTTTGATTTTGTCCATTTTGGGGAACAAAATACAGTAAAAAACTAATTATTGAATAAATAATTAGCATTAATTAATAAAATTAATCATTAATAACAAGTACTTAATTAAATTTTATGTATTATATACATAGAATTATAATCAATCGGATAACAATCAAGGGCTTTGGGGGTCCGGACCCCCAGCCCCCCTCTGTGTGCGCCACTGATTCACACCTTTTTATAAATTAATATATATTTATTTCATTTATCTTTCATATATATCACATAACAGAAAGCAAAACTGTACAGAAAACAAGAAAAAAGAATATCGAGGAATACAATATATTTTCAGCATTAAGAAAATAATTTTATATTAAAATTAATGAATTTTAAGGACATTTTCTCTTCTAATTTAAAACCTACAAGTAACTTTAAACATACATTTTTTATAACTTGTAACTTTAAGCATATATTAGCAGATGTATCCTTTAATTACCGGTAAAGTCTATTAATTTTGTTTGAATTTTCCGTTTGAAAGAATGTTGTCTCTCATAATACGCCTCGCATCTTTGCAACGACCCATACACCCTTTCAGGCGTATTTCTTTCACACTGAAATCCACGTAAAATCATTTCAAGTAACTTTATCACTTCATCATACGAAGGTCCAGAATTGCTTTAAAAATAGGGAGAAAAAAATTGAATCAAAAGAAAAAAGATCGTTTTATAGAAAATGCACTTCGCTATAGGGAGGTTATTTTATGAAGAAAATCGTGAAATGTTCTTGGTTCCACAAAAAAGTTCGCTATATAGAAAAATTCGCAATATAAAGGTTCGTTATATGGAGGTTCGACTGAATATAATACACTGCTGGACAATTGCTAAGGAAGGATCACAAATTGCTATGTAGCATAACATTAAGCGAGACATGAGGCCTAGTAGGATAAAATATAGTTGCCACACTGTTCAGACATTACAATAAAGAATATTTATTGTTCTGGAAAGTACAAAAGCTGTGAAACATCTGAAAGAAAAAAAAATGTTCATTTGATCTGCGTACGGAGAAATGGAACAATGCATCTAAAAGTCAGCAGGCACCTTAAAGAAAGGTATCAGTACGGGATATGTCCACCGTGGAGTGTGATGCAACATTCCACACGTCGTACCATACTTTGCACAACATTATCCAGCAGCTGTTGAGGCAATTTATCCCATTCCTCTGTGAGTGCACGGATGAGGGTGTTCTAGTTTGTCGGAGGATAGTTTCGACCAGCAACTTGCCTCCCCAAAGCATCCCACACATTTTCAAGGAGGTTTAGATCTGGAGAACGCGCTGGCCATACGAGACGTTGAATACCCTCGCTGTCTAGACAATCCTGAACAGCGAGTGTTCGATGACATGTTGCGTTGTCGTCCATAAAAACAAATTTATCACCGACAGCACCACGGAAAAGACGAACATGAGGAAGTAGAACTTCATCAATGTATCGTTGGCCCGTCATAGTCCCATTCGCAACCACATGTAGGCGCGTGCGGCCATTGATCATGATGCCGGCCCACACCATGATACTGCATGTCGGATATCGGTCCTTTTCCTGGATATTTTCTGGACGATAAGCAGTACCACTCGCGCCAGATCAGTTGGTGTCTACAATCCGATGACAGACTGAACCTACTCTCATCTGAGAATAGTACGCATGCCCAGTCCTGTTCAGTCCATTTGCTATGCTCACGACACCATTGCAAACGGGCAGTATGGTGCTGTCTGGTCAATGGGACACACACAACAGGTCTTCGTGCGTATAGTCCTCCTACCCTCAAACGTCTGGCAACAGTTTTTCGGGAGATCTGCTTTCCTGAGGCAGCAAGAAACTGATTTGCCACCTGCTGAGCTGTGGTGTGCCTGTTCCTTTTTGCTGATAGGACGATATATCTGTCTTCTGCAGGCGTCGTACTTCTAACACGACCTCCCCCGTGCCGTCTACTACACATTCCACTAGTTTTAAATGACTTCCACAGCCGTGAATCAACGCTGTGAGCGATGTCGAACTCCCTGGCAACATCTGTTATTTTTCGCCCTTCTTCGATCTTTCCAATAATTCGGACACGCATAAAATCATCTATGTGATGTCGGGAAGACATGCCAAAAAACTTTAAGTTCGTCTATTAAATCTTTCCTGTAAAACTTTGACTTGAAACAACAACTCTCCACACGCGTCAAAACCTTTAAAGCTCTTATGAACGCTATCACGTGATGAACAGACGTGGGGAAAAAATTTGCATCCTCATACTTCTTACTAATATCCCGCACTTATTCTAATTTTCCACATTTTGCTTCCTTTCATTTTGTGGTTGCTATGGATGATAGTGTTATCCGTCCTTAGCAATTGTCCAGCAGTATATTTTGCATTAGACTGAAAACTGACTTTTTTTGTGCTTAGCGTTTGGCAGTAATTTACATCAGAGTTCGTGATCTCTTATAAGATGCACTTATTAAAATTTTAAAAAAAAAACGAAATTTCAAAGAAAACTATTAAAAGAGTTATATATCGGATATTTTGTTATCACAAAAATTAGATAAAATGTGACCATTTAAATTTTGACCATGGCCATTTTTATCACAACTCAAAAACGTTTTACATTTTTTTTTTCTGTATTTTAGAAATTGTTTTATACAACGAAGGGTAACATTTATGCAAAAAAAAAAAATATTATATTAATTGCTAAAAGAGCAAAGACCTCTCTGTGAATTTAAAAAACAGATAGCATTTTCTTTTGGAAATGAAAGCCCATATTTTGTAATTCAGCTACTGTGTGGTAAGCACACAATTATTTTAGAATCAATTCATTTCTTTTTTCAGTACGCAATATATTTCATTAAGCTTTTCAAAATTAAAAAAAAAATGCATGGCAATTTTTTATAAATTTTAGGTACTCAGCAGCTTAATTGTTTATGAAGTCGCATTTTGCAGCTGCACAAATACTAATAGTATTGGACTATTTTGGACTCAGGTCTAGTAACAAGGACGATGATCAAAAAGGCATCCTACTCTCCAAACTTCCACAGCAGGCCAACACGATGACCCTGAGTATCGACTGATCAAAAGCGCATCAACCCCTCAAGATCAGTGCTGCCTATCCTTTTTATCACCGCGGGCCTGTCATCGTTTTATAATTTTACCGCGGCCCGTTGAGGTAGGGTGTTCAATGCTTATACACTGGTGTCCAAACGTTAAGCATAAATCGTAAAATGCGAAGAACATGGAGTAAATATTCGTAAATTTATTCCAAATTTCTTGTGGATATTAATTGGGCGAAGAAGAAACATATTGGGTTTATGCAAAACTTTTCAGTCGACTACGTCCTGCGTGAAACACCGGCGCATGTCGGAACGCGGAGAAACCGATTCACGGAGCATAGGCAGTTCAGACAAGTTTCATGCAACTACTGTGCGAAGAAACGTTGTTAACCATCAAACAAGGTGAATGATGGCACAAAGATGCCAATTGGACATGTTTACGAAAGGAAGAATCGTTGGAATGCTGGAATCCTCACGATCACAAACCGAAGTGTCTCGAATTCTGAATGTGGACCAGTCTGTGATCTCAAGACTGCGGCAGAGGTTTCAAAAAACGGGAAGTGTTATCCGACAACCGGTATCAGGTCGACCAAGAGTCACAACCCGTCGCCAAGACCGATATCTAGTAATAAGTGCGCGACATCAGAGGGGCAGTACTGTCAGAGCACTGGGTTCGGCACTCACAGTCGCCACAGGAATACGAATTTCGAGACAAACTGTTTACAGGAGACTCAATCATGCTGGCCTGTATGCCAGAAGACCAGAAGTTTGCATTACCCTCACGTCTGCGCATAAACGCGCTCGTTTGAACTGGAGTTCAGTAACGAGTCCCGGTTTAGTCTGAGTAGTGATTCTCGGCGGGTAACGATATGGAGAGAACGTGGAACACGTTTTGAACCAAGAAACAAAACGGAAAGACATTTTCTATCAAGGAGAGTAATGATATGGGCAGGCATCGTGATAGACGGCCGCACAGACCTCCATTTCTTTGACACGGGGTCTGTGACTGCTCAAAGATACAGAGACGAAGCTTTTGAGCCTTATGCTCGCTTGTTTCGAGGTGCTGTCGGTCCTGACTTCATATTCATGGATGATAGTGCACCATGTCACCGAGCGGTGCTGATTGATGACTTCCTTGAAACTGAAAACATCCAGCGCATGTCGTGGCCTGCGAACTCCCTTGATTTAAATCCAATTGAGCATGTATGGGATATACTCGGGACACAAATTGCAGCCCTTTCGCACCCCCCAAGCTTCGTTACAGAACTGAAGAGAGCTCTCCAAGAAACTTGGAACCGTTTAAGCCCACAACTCATTCATCATCTCATAGCAAGTATGGTAAATCGATGTGCATTTCTGACCACCCACTTGCGAAATTCCATCCCAGCAATTAGGGAAACGTCTAGAATTTTCCCATGTCTGTCGGCACCAATCTTTAAAATTAGGGGAAGAGACCGGCTTCATCACAGTAAGGATATTTGTAAATGTATAGTGCCTTCGCAGCAGGGGGTACTCTAAGTAGCTGTCGATCTGTAAGTCCTCTCATGAGGTTGGTGGAAGGGGAAGAGAGATGGAAGGCCCCTGAACACCCCCAAGGTGTTCTCCCTCAAAATTGGGGTAAAATCGAGCAAAATCGTACTGTCACCTGCATGGAGCTCAAAGATAAGGCCAATGACAGGCGTAAATATCTAGCTCTTCGCCGCTATGAATTTCATTGACTTTGATCTGATGTTACTGGCGATCAGGTGGCATAAGTAACAACAACACAAATATAATAATATGGAATGATGCATTTGTTACGAAACAATTCAAAATACATTAAAAAATAAAACATTTTCATCTAAATTTAGTGTAGTTCGAATCAGTAGAGGCTTGGTCTGCATATATTTACTAACTGTCAATTTTGCGGCGGTCACTCCAAAATACCTTAGCAATCCACCGGTCGATCGCGATCGACTTAATGCTTACCACTGCACTACAGAAAGCACACACACGTAATAATTTATCTACAATAAATATAAAATGTACAAATACTTATTCAATTATCATCCAGCAGCTAAACTACCATCTTCAAATACGAGTTTGAAGAAATTTCAAAATAATGTTGGAGACGTAACAGAAATTATTAAAAATAAATATTGAAACACTCTCGATTTACATCTTTTATTCTTAGTAACATTAAATACAACAATACAATTTTTTAACTGAATCGTATAAAGCACAGAAGAGAGACTTGAGAAATGAAATGATGAATACTTGATGAAAATGAAATGAGTTATGATGGATGAAGAGGTGAAAAAATGATAGATGTGAGTTTTCGATTTTTCATGCAATGAAATATTTCTAAACCGGTTTTTTAAGAAAATAAAAATAAGTAAAACAGACTGCTACTTTAAATATACAACAAAACCCATCTTAACTAGAGCGGGGCTACAAAACAAGGAAAATAAATAAAAATACACAATACAAAAAATATTTGGAGAATTGAATTATATTTTTCATTTCATTCAAGAATTACATAAAACAAAAAGAACAAATATTCATGCTTCATAATGTGAAAGGAACAGAAAAATAACAAAGCATAATTTATGTAAATGATGTTTTTAAATAAGATAATAAAGAAAAATTATAATGCTCATATTTTATGGACGAACGTAAGTTGGCATAGAAATTATACCGCCGATCCCCCCCCCCAAAAAAAACTCACTGTCCATTAATATATGTCCATTAATTTCCTGTCTTTTTAAATTTGTAATATATATAACTTACATATCTCTATAATATTTTTCATTTAATTATTAAGCATTGCTCGTTCCTTCGCACAAATATATCTTTTTCCTTTGTACTTAAATAAGTTACAATATAAATACTTCATGAATAAAGTAATATAAAATTATTTATTACTTGAATATATATATATATATATATATATATATATATATATATATATATATATATATATAATGGACTTGCGATGCTAAGGGAAACCCGGGGTTTTATGTGAGGTAAATTGTAACAATACATCGGTTAACCGGTTTACCAGCTCTAGATATGACTAACGGAAAAATTCATGACATTTATCATGAAGAAATCAAAGAGTGCTTTTATTCAAGAAATGGCCAAGAAATAGATTAAAGTGTCACGATTCTTTGAGTTAGCGTTATGATGCAAAAAGGTTTTTTAAGGCTTTAAGAAGTTTACACAGAAAGCTACTTATCGTAATGAGTATTTAATTCGAAATTTTAATATGACCTTTCGTAAAAGTTTCAAAGAGAAATTAATGTAACAAATGTAGCCTAGTGGCTACGGTCACGAACTCGTGACCGGCGTGTCGTACGTTCGAATCCTGGTACTACTGAAGACCCATCGTGTAAAGGGGGCCGATGCACGTTAAATTAGTCGAGCTCAAAGCCCTCCCGTTGGTATGGTGTTGTAGTTTGAAGAGAGTGAGAGTTATATAAACGTCGCACAATAAGGCAGTACGAGGGCTGTTGGCGACGAACCTCGTAACCTCGATCAAGTGACGAGGTCGACACCTGAGCTGGTTGTCCTAACTTCCACATCACACAAAGGGGTGGACGTTTGCGCCTCGAAATATTTTACGTGAAACGGCCTCCTCTACACGTCGAGTCATCAGCGGCACTGGAATCGAACTCATGACCCGTCATTCATGAGTCCATTACTCTGACCACTAAGATACCGCGGGCTTTAAACACGTTGAAACACTGAGGAGTTTAAATTATATATTTGAACACTTGCTATTTTAGATATTGTCAGTGGAAAATCCAAAATCATCACTGTGACTCAAATAATACAAAAAGAATTAAATCAGAAATATAACCACTACTTCATTCACCAGTTATTTGTTTGCTGACCACAATCTTTTTATTTTGTAATGTTAATTCAAAAAATTCAGTCAATTTTCAATTAAGTATATCATTTATATGGAAGCATAACACAGTTCACATTTATAATTTCTTCACACAAATATTTCTTTCTTAATCTTTAATATACCTTCTAGTTCAGCGGTACTCAACCTTTTTCTCCTCCGGGCCACATACATATGACAATTATTTCACGCGAGCCGCAACACGAGGGTTTATGGGGGGGGAGATGCTAAGAGATCAAGGACATTTAAAATGCGAAAAATTGGTCAAAACATTAATTATTCTGGATTTTCTTTTTAAAACTATATTAAACTCCTTCAAACTCAATTTACTAAAAATAGGCTTTACACATTTTTTACCCCATTGAAGAGAGATTTGTGCTTCATGCTATAGTGACAATTAAAATTAAATTTTTTGAATATAGCATTGTCACGACAAATTACTCAAGTTGTTGATCCATATCTGTTTTTCTCTCCGGAATAGTCAAGATCCCAATCGTCTTGAAACAACATATACTCTTTAGGTATTTTTCGCTTGGAAGACGTGATGATTAATTAAAAATTAGTTTCACCCCAAAAATGGTCGCTATTCCACTGTTATTTGTTAACACTGACCGTTACAATTACAAAAAGAAAGAAAAAAATTATCCCGCAATTCGTGCCATCACATCGACAGCAAAATTGATAGAATTTCTCCCTAAACTTTTTAATACATTGTTCTTAAATTATCGAATTTGTTAGTATAACAGGCAATGACAGGGCCCCTCAGAAACGTCCGGTGGGCCACATGCGGCCCGCAAATTGAGTATCACTGTTTTGGTTTAATTGTACAAAATTCATACGTACTGAAGGTAGGAGAAAAAATCTAAATAAAATACTCAACAAGGGAGAGATTACATATGATTAAAAAAACAAAAAAAATTAAAGGAAATTACCTTTTTAATAAACTTGAGACTTCCTTAAACTAAAAGAGAAAAAGGAGAACAAAAACGTATCTTAGTTACTAATTTTAACACAATTCGATTCATTCTTGCTCCTTCAAAAAATATTTTTCCGACATCAAGCGTAAAATGTTCTATTGTTCGAGGGGGAAAAAAATCTCATTCTTTCGCCTGTCAGAGAAATATCTCATAATAAAATCATCAAAACGGGGATGAATGAATACAGCATTTACGAATTCAAAAAATAAATAAAATCAACAAAACATCTCTTTTCTGTTTGAAAACAACATTTTTCCCTGAGACCGCGACGTTAAAGAGCGAGAGAGAGAGAGAGAGAAATCTAGGCTGGCGCGCATTTATTGTTTTTCTGCCCTCCGCACACAATAGAGAGCGTTGTGTCATTGCCCATGTAGTTTGTCACAGAGTTCATCCCCGGCCCGTCATTAGCGTCTCCATTGTGTCTCCAGTAATAAAGTGTCATAATTAAACGCGTTGTTTTTTCCGGGACTTTCATTATGTCGTAACTCACGGCAGGAAACAACGAAACCTGCTCTTAATGACGATGGACCCACCTTACTCGGAGGTGATTTACTCTTGCCCTTACTCATCTGCATAAATGACTTTGATTCAATCACTCGTCTCGTTTGAGGAGACACTGCTTTGTCTGAATTGCTTTCTCACGGCTACCCTCCAACACACGGGATTTCTTCAACAACCTTAATTTTTTAAGTCGCACAGTGAAACAGCCCGAGGCTATGAGCGACGGACCTCGGTCAAGTGACGAGTGCGGCTTCGAGCTGGCACCCCTTCTCCTTCCTTCACCTTAGGGATGTTCAATCTGAAATCAATTAATCGAAAAATCGATTTCTCGGGCCTAAAAATCGATTTTCTAAATCAATATGTAGCACTGAATCGATATTTCATCCTAAAAAATCGACATAAGATTATTTTCCGTTTTGGTAAAAATCACAAAGTTGATATAAACCATAAAAAACGAAGAATTTAAGCACTATTTATCGCAGGTAGTGGTACACCTGAAGTATAATCCTATACTTTACTGGCAAAAAAAACAAAAAAACATACTTATCAAGTTCACTCAATAGCCATGATCTATTTGAGTATCGTGGGATCATCTGTTCCTTGTGAGCGCCTTTTTTCGATTGCTGGCAACATCGCAAGTGATGAGCGGAACCACTTGAGTCCCAGTAGACTAGAGAGGCTGTTGTTTTTAAAAAGTTTAGATATTAAGCATTGGTAGCTGTAAGCAATATAATCTATTTTCTAAACTTTTGATTGTAACAAATATATTTAGGAAATAAATGTCTTCTTTAAAACCTGATACTTTGATTAATAAAAATAATTGTAATTTTCGAATTCCCTGAAATAAAAAAATCACCCGATTTTACTGAAAAGAGATCGTTTATTATGGTATTTTTCTTGTTTTTCATAAAATGGATTTATATTTACATTGTAAATGCAGACTTGAAAAAAAAATCGATTTTTTTAGACCTTGATTTTTTTTTTTTTTTTTTTTTTTTTTTTTTGTGAATCGATTCATCCGGTTACGATCCGAATCGATTTAAAAATCTATTTTTTTCGGAAAGAATCGCCATCCCTACTTTACCTCAACACCACGCCAGCGGGAGGACATTGAGCCTCAACAGATTTAACGTGCATTGGCTCCCTCTACACGGCAGATGCTAAGTGGCACCAGGATTCGAACCCGCGACACGCCGGCCACGAGTTCGTGATCATAACCACTAGGCTACCACAACCACACACGTATATATGTAAATTATTTTCATCATTTGAGGTGCTACTCACGTCTTTTAAAAAAAGGTTTATTTATTTGCTTAAAATGACATTTTACTAGAGATTCAGACGACGAGCTATTAAAACAATAGGCAAATAACTACAAACAGCAATCAAGAAACACGTGAATGCTTATTAACGTTGCATAGTAAAGCAACAGGAGGGCTATTGGCGGCGGACCTCGTAATTTTGAACCACGGTCAATTAGCGAGAACGAACCTGATGTGAGCTGGGATCTGTGGCATAATGGAGAACATTTGAGCCCCCTTCAAAGTCAGGTTTTTGGGCCCCAAAGTTGGATTTTACAAAGGTCAGATACTTGCCGGCAGTCAGGCTTCGGGCCCCCTAGAAGCCTATCCCCCCACAATGCGAGAGTGTACGTCACGACACTGGCTGGGATCCCATTTTACAAGTTACCTCACCACGCCAATGGGAGGACTTCGAGCCTCGGCACATTTGACGTGCATCAGCCTCTCTATACTGCTGGTCTTCAATGGCAATAGATTCCCAACTCATGACAGGCTGGCCACGAGATCGTGACCATGACCACTAGGCTACAGCGGCGACATCTACATGACAGGACAAACGAGATAGTGTTTCACTCTTTGTACCTAGTCATAGAAGTCTGTTTGGTTTGAAACAACTGATGATGCATTTGAATTTTAGTTGATTTTATTTTGACTAAGTTTCTTCAAACATTCGTTAATAATAGACATAAAAATGTGTAACTGTTATATGAACTTAAACCTCAATTCCTTTTTTTTTTGCAGTTAATAACAAAAAGAGTCGTAAAAAGAGAAAGATCGCTGGAGCATCTCGGGCGCAAATTATCCATGTATCATAGGAAAATTAAAATACACATCAGGCTAGAAGAGTTCTGTCCTTACTAAACGACCAACACTTATAGGGCACATCTTTGAACTATTGTCTCAGAATTAGCATCTCTCCCATTCACAACTTCCACTCTTTTCTACGTGAGGAATTTGAAGCCAAGTTCACAACATCTATTGGGCTGCGGTAGCCCAGTGGGCAAGGTATCGGATCATGGCAGGCATGTCATGAGTTCGATCCCAGTACCACTAAAGACCCGCCGTGTAGGGCAGCGATGCACGCTAAATCTGTCGAGCTGAAACGTCCTCCCGTTGGTGTGGTGTGGTAAAAGAGGGGTGCCAGCTCAGGTGTCGTCCACGTCACTTGACCATGGTTCAAATTACGTGGTCCGTCGCCAAAAGCCCTCGTGTAGCTGAACAGTGCGACGTTAATATTAACTCACTCACTCACTCACAACATCTATTATTCCCGCCCATAGGTTTTTGACTAATGACTCTATTTAGTAAAATAAACCCAAAAATAAAAGTCTAGTCTAATAGATTATTTAGAAGTAAACTATATCTAAGCACTATAAGCATTCATTCTAAACAAAAGTTGCATTTAATGTAATTAATGAAAATTGCTTTCGGAATTAAAAATGTCTTCATCGAATTAATTAAAACTGCACCTTCAAGATTTGAAAGAGACAGAGAGAGAGAAAAAAAAGGAGGGGGAATAACACGAAAATTCAATTTCAATATTAAAAAGAAAAAGTCTTCTGAACTTGGGAAGCGTACTTTGTAACTGGTCTTTTTTAAATGATTACGTGATAATCCAGAAACCTTTCCAATGACTTTCCAAGCGCCGCAGTGATAATTTCTTTTTATATCCATCAATATAATTAAATATTACGAAAAAAATGTATAATATATATATATATATATATATATATATATATATATATATATATATAATGTACCTTATGTATAGATACAGTGTATGCGTATATTACAATTTATTCTTACTTTATTAGCTACTATCACATCTGCCAAACAGTCAAACGAAGTCAGTTTGCCAAAAACATTTAAAATTCTCACATTTGTAACAAGATTCAAATCAATCAAATTAGAATTTTAAAAAATCAAGCATGGAATTCAAGGAATTCTGTATACGCAATACTTTTCAGTTCCTTTTTAAGATATCTGACTGCCCTAAAATCATTTTTTTTTTAAATTGACAAATTTTTTTTGTGATTTTATTTTATTGGCCATCTCTTATAAGTTTTATAAAAATATCAAGTTTTTTATATTTTCCACTCAGTAGAACTAAAACTACAAGTGTTTTATTAAAAGCACAGATGCCATAACTTTACATTAGCTGTCAAACTTTAAAATGCGTTTTACTCGAAATGTGTTTTTTTCGAAAAGTTCAAACGGGGACAGCGATGAATCAAAAAGTTTTGAAAATAATTTGCTGAAATTTTGTGTGTATGTTCTGTATAACAGTAGAAGTGCTTTAATCTTCAGATTTATCAATCACTGTTTTATTACAAAATTTACAATTCTTTATGTGAATATAATCACTTTTTTTAAGCAATTTCATATAATAGCTAAGATAAAGTGCTCTAACTTTTGTAAAAATTAAAATATCTCTTATCCTGAAGGTCATTTCAAAAAGGAATAGTAAAGTAATACATCAAAATTGGAAAATTGAGAATTAGTTCATTTACTATTTGTACAGAGCGGACCCGTTTATGTAATTTTTTTTTGTCAATTTTTACTCATTTTTTCTCATTTTAGTAGTAATAATTTATTTATTTTTTATTAATTTTAGCCTTTGTTCCTTAAAATGTACTAAATAAATCTAAATACCACAAAAAAAAATCTCCATATCTCCATTTTTTTAAAAAAAAAAAAAAGCTGTCGCAAGTAGTCGGATACCTTAAATTAAATATGTCACATTATAAACCACAGAAATCCTAACTCTTTGGAAGATCCAGGACTCGAATTCACACACGACCCACCGTTCATAAAACTAAATGCCAACTTCGTAGTTCTTTTGTGATACACCGTATAGCCTTCTTTCTTTCTTTTTTTTTTTACCCATCAATTTATTTGATTTGACTTTGATTTAAGTCGCACTGTTAAGCAACACGAAGAAGCAATTGGCGATAAAATTCGTAATTCATAATTACAGTCAAGTGACAATGACGGCAACTAGGCTGGCATCCCCCCTGCAAACTTCCACACCATATTAATGCGAGGACTTTGAGCCTCGATAGATTTAACGTGCATGAGCCCTTCCTTCTACAGGGCAGGTCTTTAGCGGCATCGGGTTTCGAATGCGCGACTTGACAACGATGACCACGAACTAGCGGCTAGGACTTTTTTACACATAAAAGAAATTTATTTCAAATAAATATATATAAAACAAGAAAAAATATAACCATAGTCTTCTAAAAAGAAAAGAATTAATCTGTAGTAAAACAACTAATATGCACTTATAACATATAGATGTCATTGCATTGAACAATATGAAAGGATTTCACACCTATTAAGGCTGTCTTCGGTAAAAGTACGAGAGCTTGAACTAAACGCGAAGTACATTTTTAGACAGAAAAATGCCTCAATTTCCATGGAAATTTGCAATACCTTAGCTCATACCTCGGTTAACAATATAGTGTTTTTAAAAATTTCAAAATATTCCATGAAGATTTTCATTTTCGTTTTAATACGTGAAAGCATAGCCCATTTAACAGGATATAGGAGAAAAAACACGAAACACATTTTATACCAGAAAAAATGAATCAACTCGGTTAAAAATGGGAAGTGTGATAAAAAAATACTGTTCTTTAAAGGATAGTGAAGCCAGAATATCATATTAATTTTTCATTTCTTTTATATCTGAAAAAATGTTCCAAATTCGGGGCCTATTCTTTAACATTAACCGAAAACAGCCTTAACATATAAGCACTCGTGCCAAAAGGAAAAAAAAAAAATTAATTTGCGTCTTTTACATTGAATAGACTAGGTGATGTGTAAAAAAGTTACTCAACCAGAAGAAATGGAATCTAAACATCACTAAAAATGCATCCAGTAATTCGAAGTACAAACTTTAATTTAAAGTTTTAAAATGAACATTTATTTTTAAAAGTAATTTTCTACCAATACCCTACACGAAGTTCCGCAAACCGACAAAGATGGATTTCTCCACACACACACCCTCCAATTTGTAAAAATAACAAAAATTTGTGCTTTTATTTTTTTTATCAAATTCTAAAAATGTTCCTTTTACCGCCAAAAAAAACTTGTTACATGGTTCAGAGTAACATTAAAAACATGAAAATGCCAAATCAAACTGTCCACATTTATTGTCAGGACAACAACCAACTAGTTGATACTACTCATTAGTCATGGATTCGTTAGTGAGCGTCGCAGGTTCGAGTCTTGTTCTCTCAAAGACTAGCCACGTAGAGGGATTGAAGCGCGTTCAATCTGTTCGAGCATAAAGTCCTCAAATAAGAGTGGATTATCGAATCGGGTGTTGTCACCAGTGGGAAACGTACACCCCGGCATCGCGGGAGGGGGCAGGATTTTAGGGGGCCCAAAGCCTGACTGATGCCAAGTGCGTACTTTTTGTAAGATCCATCTTGGGGCTCAAAGCCTGACTTTGCAGGGGGCTTAATATTCTCCGTTTCGCCACTGGCTGACACTTAACAGTCGTTCGAAATTACGAGGCCTTTCCCCAATAGCCCTTAAATTAAATTTAGTACAACATCAATGTTCGTAAAAAAAAAAACGTTTTTTTTTTAATATTTAACTGTTGAAGACAGGGGCGTAGCTACCACCGTATCAATGACACGGAGCCCCCAAGCTACAGGGGCCCCAACATGTGTAACAACAGTCCCACTAACAGGGCGCCCATATCTAAAAAAGGGGCCCCAAAGGAATTTTGATACAGGGCCACCTCAGAACTAGCTACGCCATTGGTCGAAGACTAGGCCGGCCAGCACTATGTCCAAAGTGTAGGCTTAGCCAAGAATTAGTAAAAAGAACTCCATTGCTCAGATATGGTCCTCATGGCAACTAAATTGGTCTTGCTCCGAAATAGCTAAAAACCTAAAGGCCCAGTCATGAGCTAGTTACCAAGAGTAGGTTTTTTTCACTTTCATGAACCATACCCAAGGACCTGGCACAACAATTACGACCTGAAACCAGGAATGATTTAAAAGATATGGAGCAACTGGTTCGGGGTAGGGGTATCAATAAAATTATGTTCCGAATAATTTTAATCATCAAATACCATTCCCAGATATTCTCCAAGAAATTGGGAATTTCGAGCTAATTGACCAGGTAACAACGGTGTCAAGACTGCATTATTATGTCCTGCCCGTCGTCCGTGTCTAGGCCTAGGCTTTCCCCCATACACCATCGTTGCTGATTTAGTCGAAAGACGTCAGTCGGTTTGTGCGAGTCACACACATTTATTTGTTATCCGTTATAGCTTGTACAAGTATGTTCTGTGTAGTGCTCTATATGCAACGTATGATATACTGTCTACTTAAAAGAATTGCAGTAGGGCCTACTTTTGTATAGGGGCCCAGGGCCTCAAGAAATCTTAAAACGTCACTGCCTGACACCACAATTGCATGTGGCGAAGCCCTACCCACACACGCACAAAGGTAATATATGAGTCAACTTTGTTTTGGTGACATTGCCGATACCATCAAAAACACTCCCAATTCCGCTCGACAATAACAAACACCACAAAAAGACCTACTATTTTTCCTGAGAAAGTTCAATCACTTCGATTCAAAATGATTTGCTGATACATTGTATTACAATCCCACAAAAACCGAAACTCACGACCCACCCTACTTCTCCGTGTATAACTCTTAACACATCTATATATATATTAAAAAAAACATGCATGCGCTGTTCCACGCCAATCGTGTTGACTAACGAATTCGCCACCGCACTTCGACAAAGCACGTGGTGACCTCTCTCCCGCCCCGAACTCTAGTGGGCACTTCCGGATGCGGTCACGCATCGCGCAGTGTCAATTAGCTGCAGGAGGTGGGCAGCACGGTCGAAACAAAAGGCTGGCCGTTGCTACTGCCGGCTTCTGTTGAAGACGGGTCGAAACAATCCTCGTTCGTTCTTTTCAACCGATCGCGCTTTATTTTGCTCCAAGAACTCAGAAGCTGTAACTGCTTTTAATGATCACGTCCTATATATGGAACGAAAAAGTACAGAATTTATTTCAGTGATTAATTATTTTAAAATACAGTTATGTCGAATATTTCAGTTAACCCTTAACCGGGCTATATTTTTCGAACGATGGTACATTAAAACATTTTTGGGGACGAGATTGATTTAAGAAAATGGATTAATATGAATAATTAGGTAAAATCATTTTTTAAGATCCATTTGCTTAGTGAGAATATTTATCATAGCCCACTATGTGCTCTAGCGAAAGACATCCAAGTATTTTTTTATTTTCTTTTACCTCTCCCCACATGAGATTTTCAAAATATATTTTGTAAATATTACAACCTTCAAAAGGAATACTGAATTAGAAATATGTTATATTCTTACATGATGATGAAATTCAGAATGACTGCATATTACTTTCCATGAAATTAATGAAAACCGATTAGTACATAGTAAAAATAACAAATTAATGAAATATGTTTAGAAATACTAGAATACGTAAAATGAATTGTAAATTAGATGAAGATGACTGCTAAAGATATTAGATTGATGAATTTGGTGGGAAGCATATTTACCACGGCCTGGTAAAGGGTTAATGAACTATTTAAAAGAAAAAAATAAGGAACAATTATAAAAATTCAAAAGGGGGAGGGGGTAACGTAATCACAAGGCCAGACCTACAGGGACGGGGAGGGAAATTTGGCGCCAATAATCAGATGTCACTTATTTTTTTATCGAAATGAAGTTTTTGATAAACCATGAATTATTTTCATATTACATTTAAGGGTCTTTATTACAAATCAGTACCAAAACATCAATTTGCGGTCCTGGTAATGACTTAGACCAGTGGTTCTTAAACTGGTCCGCGAATCTTCAGCACTTTTCTGGGGGTCCGCAAGGGCCTCTCCATGTTACGATTTCCTTCTTTTACAGACTCTGAAAGGTCACATGGAAAATTTGAAACCACCCTGGACTAGACCACTTAATTGCCCTCGATGAAAAAACTCTACGAGAGCATGTGTATTTGGATCAAGACTATTGTGATTCAAGTTTTTTTTTTTTTATTATTGTTCGAACTACATAGCTATTAATTACTACAACATAATATTTTCAAAAAATATAAAGCAGAAACACATTTCAAAGATTTAGAACTGAATTCATAGCAAGTCAATACGATAACGATTGCATTTAAATCCCTCAGCTATATTTTGTGGTGGTTAAGGAGGGGTGTTCAAAATCTAGGGGGGTCCGCTATGTCAGGTTAATACATAAGGGGGCGTTTGGAAGTTCAAGACGAACGAACGAACTTAGACGAAGAAAAGTGATTTTAAATCGCAAAACCGAGAGAGAGAGAGAGAGAAATTCCCCTCTTCAATATTTTTCAAATAAAGGTAATATATGATTTTATTTATTAGTATAAAATGTATTTAGTATTTAGAATAACAAAAAAGTTGATTCATATAAAAAGGTAAGTTAACAAAAATACTTGCATTACTTTTAACAGAAACATGTATATCATGAGTTTATACAATAAATTAAAACAACTAAATAACCTTCACTAATGTAATATAGTCATTATATAAAAATCGAAAAACAAACGATAATAAAATGTAATTAAATTATTCATAATAATATCCATTACAAAATTACACCAAACTCTGTTTTTACACGTTCCCGATGAATACGTGCGAAAACATACAATGTTACATCTACGGAAAAATAGATGATTGGTTCCAAGGCTTAGAAATCAGCAAAAATAATACAACAAAACCATGAGTTTTCATGTTAAAATCTCATGCACTTGACTTCATAACTTCTTGTACATACAACGAATAAAGTAAATTATCCTTTAAAACGGTGGAAAAAATATAAAACTAATTCATGAACACAAAAATTAGGCAGAATAATGTGAATAACACATCAAAAGATTGTATTCGTTGTCAATTCAAGATTGTGCGTAAGAGATTGCAATATTACTGCGCTATCGCTAGAAATGTCTTGGTTATCGTCTTAGTGCTCTCCATGGTTGAAATTCTTTCTGTTATCTTTCGAACAAAATCAGGACTAGACTCCTGTGGTGCCAACATTTATAATAGACCAAGACTGTCTGGACTGTCTAAGTCGTTTGTTTGACAATCAGATGGAATTCGAGCACTCTAGTGTAATATGTAATACTACTGTCATCGTGTATCGTTTCTTGTTTTCTTATTCTATCACGTACTTTAAACGACGTTTTTGGTATCATGAGCTCGATACCTTGATATTCGCATAGCAGACAGAATTCCATATTAAGATTATAAAATTCGAGTAATTTTAACAAATAGAAATTGAGTTACAATGAGAAAGTTTTTTTTAAAAAAAAAAAAAAGCTGCGTAAGATTTTCTTATAATTTATAATGGTTATGTTAAATCAAAATAGAGTAAATAAAATATGAATGAAAACAAAATAAGGTGCATCAGACGCTAAAATTGAACCATTTAGGGTAAAACTTCCAAAATATCTTGTGAGGCGATTGAAGGCTGTCTCTTTGTCAAATGTAAATAAACGTGATCTGAATACGGAGCACAATTTCAGGAGGAAAAATGTCTTACTATAACATTTACACCAGAAATAATTGATCAATTTAGATAAAAATGAAAAGTATAATGTATACTGCGCTCTACATGGCAGCTTGGTGTGATGTGGTAGATAAGAGAGGGGGTGCTAGCTCAGGTGTCGTCCACGTCACTTGACCATGGTTCAAAATTACGAGGTCCGTCACCAAAGCTGAATAGTGCGACGTTAATATTTACTCACTCACTCTACATGGCAGCAAATTTAGAATGCAATATTAAACTTGGAAAATTTTCTTTTTTATGTATATATCTGAAAAGATGTTCCAATTTTGGTTCCTATTCTTGAACATTACATGAATATTAAAAAAATTAATTTATTAAGATCCCTAAACCCTACGTTTTATTAAAAATAAAAGAGGGTAAATTTATGTCATATTAGGCTATTATAACATAATAAGATTCACTTTCATTTAAATATTAAAAAAATGCACAGATATATGAATATGTTGATAAATAGTTAAATTTCCAAACAATGAAATTTGTATGCTTCGAATTTAAATAGAAAAAAAAAAAATTCTTACTTCACTTCATTCCAAAAAAAATTTATACTATATATCTCATTTTTCAAAAAGAATATTTTACAACTAAAATTTTGATGTTTCCCTTTCTGAAAAGTCTCCAAGAGAATTCTAAATACAACTAAACTAGAAATTTTACCATGTTTTTGAGATTCTCTTATACACAGTAACAAAATAGATAGCCAGTGCGTTCGGGGAAATGAGTGAATGAGTTTTTATCAATATTGCACATAGAGCAACACAAGGGTTATTCGCGGCAGACCTCGAAATTCTGAAACTCGGTCAAGTGACAAGAACGACACCTGTGCCGACTTACCTCATCTCCAACTACTCCACCACGCCAATGTTAGGAATTTAAGCCGACAGATTGAACGTGCATCAGCCCCTCGAAACGACAGCTCTTCAGTGGCTCAAACCTGCGGTTGATTGATTGAATATTAACGTCGCACTGTTCAGCTACACGAGGGCTTTTGGCGACGGACCACGTAATTTTGAACCATGGTCAAGTGACGTGGACGACACCTGAGCTGGCACCCCCCTCTCCTAACTACCACACCACACCAACGGGAGGACGTTTCAGCTCTCGACAGATTTAACGTGCATCGCTGCCCTACACGGCGTATCTTTAGTGATACTGGGCTCGAACTCGTGACAAGGCAAGCCACGGTTCGATACCTATACCACTCGGCTACCGCGGCCACCTCAAACCTGCGGATCGAGCTTCAGTGGCCATAGGTGGGCCCTACTAGTAGGTCGTCTACTAGGTACCAGGGTAGAGGGGAAATGGACCACGGTATAGATATAACATTTGGATATGGACTGATATATTCCAGAAACCACCCGGAAGAAAAATCGTATTGCACTGGTGTTAGTGCAAGAGCTTTTTCTTGCTGTACCGAAATAAGAGTCATCATCAAAACAAAAATAATTTATTAGAACTTAGTACACACTAGTTTTTACATTTCCTCCTATCATCTCGTTCACAATACAATTCTCTTTCTCCTATAATCTTATAATCACCTACTTCAAGAATTGGGGGCGAAGAATATTTTATTTCGCCAAATGGCGCCATATATCACAGGTAAAATAATTAGTTGCAAAAGAGTTGTGTCGCTGGTAAAAATAAGATAATTTACTCGTTGTTTTAGTACATTTCTGATACCTTATTACTCACCACACGAAAAATTAATATAATGATTCAAAACATGCCCTTAATGTAGACAAGACATTTTTTTCGAATACAAAATTCGCTAATTATTAGTTACAATGAATAATAAAACTTTTAACATCTGCAGTTAGGCCTAAAATACCACTCAAACAATTTTTAAAATACAAACCTCGATCGCGACATAAAAATATTTTATATCAGCGAAACATATCATTGGACAATTCAATAAACAAAAATTACGGGTCTAAACCTTCAACTAATGGAAACTCCTTCCTAATTTTTTTTTTTTTTACACAAATCAATACATTCGATAGTACATAAAAAAACTAATACTCACTGTTGGACTTTCTAAAGGAGGCGCAGGTGATAGCGTTAGCATCTGCCCACTACCGACAATGAGTCAGGCGGGAATCGATTTGGGAGCCCGGAAGTTCAGTGATTTTTATGTTTATCGCCTCTTAAACATCCACCAATCGCCGAATCACCAGGGCACTTACGACACCTCAGTTTTATATAGATTTGTACACCTACCACCTCTTTTATTTGTTCGTCTGCTGCAATAACAACAACGGGTGCGCAGTTCGGTTTCACAATCCTGTGACTTTCCCAATAACATAATTCACAATATACTGATTTTAAACAAAGGCTCGTCCCCCGCCCCCTAGCAAAAATGTACATCTTTTTACGTCCGGTGCATATAGTCTTCAGTAAACCAAAATTTCCGTTTATTAACAGATTAAAAGTTACTCATCCTTTTTTTTAAAAAACTTTTTTTCAATTAAAACCTTTTAAGTCTTCACAGATGTTTTGATCACAAACCAAAACCCTTTCTTATATGAATTTTCAAAATTGCAATTTGAAAGTATTTTGGAAATTCAAATATCATTCGAGGTCTGAAAAAAATACATCAGAAATGTTCATTTCCTAAAGTTGAGTTTAATTTTGTTCATGTCGTAAAAAGAATCCTTAATTAAGGATACGAGAAGAAAAGATTCAAAATGAATGAATACAATTTTAATCAAGCGTTACTAAGATATATACAATATTACTTCCATACCCCCCACACACATTTTAATGGAGTAGGGAATTATAAGATTCACTAAGGTACTTACTGATATGAAAAAAGTTACGTCCGCCCATCTGGTATAGTGGTTAGTGACGGTGACTGTTGTGCCGTAGGGCCTGAGTTCGGATCCCGGAGAAGGCATGGATGTTATAAATGTGTAGTGCCTTTGCAGCATGGGGGTACTCTAAATAGCCATCGAGCCGCAAGTTCTCCTCTCATGATGTTGGTGGAAGGGGAAGAGAGGAGGTAGACCCCAGACCGCCTACCAAAGTGGGACCTCAAAATTGCGACAGAACCGAGCTAAATCTCATTGTCACCTGCATGGTGCTCAAAGCTACGGTTAACGACAGGCGGAAATCTAGCCCCTTGCAGTGAAGAATTGCGTGGGTCTCGATCTGACACCGTCAGATAGAGGTGGCATTAAAAACAATACAATAAAAAACAGGTTATGAACTCTTGCTCAAGTGTAACAAAACACGCTATTGGAAACAGATTTTATAATTCTGTGCCATGGTTAACCACTTGCGCTGGCAACAAAAAAAAAATCACTGACGCGTGTACCATAACGGCTCAGTATAACTCGCTGGGAGGCGTCATGCAGTGTGCGATGCCTCAGAGAAATCGGAAAAGGATTTATACTTTCTAAACTAATTTATTGTTAACCAAGAACTTTTTATAGTCGGTTTCGGAGTGGAAAAATTATTTCATCAAAGTCACTATCACTACCATCGTGTTTTCTTTTTCTATTTGTGGAAATGATGTCGTTAACGTCACTTTTGCTTTCCATCTTAGAATGTGGGTTAAATATTTATAACTGTACGCTATGCAGTGAAATGATGATCTGTACTCTGACAACAATTCCACCAGGCGTGCCATGCACGTCGTTTTTGTTTCTGCAACAATTCCATGACGACGTACATACCACGTCATCGGCGATTCTGTGACAAAAGAATTATGACGTGCGTGGCACGTCTTTCCAGCGCAAGTGGTTAAAGAGAACTACACCTCAATTCACAAACCTCAGTCTCCTTACTTCCCTATTACGAAAGGACTATAGGGCTTACTTTCATTTAAGAAGGAGCAGCTCTCCATTACTTTGCACTATGAATAAAATCTCGCAGTTTAAGAAGAAAAACTACAATTAAAATGTAATTAATAAACTGAAAGTGTGATGAACTCACAACACAGTAAATTGGGGGAAGGGGTTATTTTGTAAACGTTGCAGTACGAAGCAAGACGAGGGCTATTTCGTAATTCTCAATCTCAGTCAAGTGACAAGGAAAACACCCGAGTTGCCATTCCACACTACAAACTGCCACGCTCACGTGAGGGCCTTGAGCCTCGACAAAATTCACGTGCATCCGCCCCTCTGAACGGCGGCTCTTTAATTGCACCTGGATTCGAACTCACGGTCCGAAAAATACACCGGTTATGAATTTGTAATCACGATCACTCGGCTACCTCAACCCAGGAAAGGAAAATAAGTTTGCGCAACATTTATATTAGAACTAAGGGCGGAGATGGAGAGAGCCCCTATAAATACAATTAAATATGTTTAACGCGAAAACGCTTAAGTGGTGAAATATCGGTTAACCCGAAATAATGCAACGGTCCCAACAAACTACTATGCATTTTTTTTCTCCTCTTAACACGGAAATATTTCTCTTGTGAGAATGAACAAAATACGGAAAACAGCAGACACTTAACGAAATGTTAGAGAAAGTTTCGGTATTATTGAGACTGCCCTATACAGCATCATCGGAAGAATACGTTGCAGTAGATGATAATGTATGTACAGCTCCAATTATGGCAGAAAAATACATTTGAGTTCGTTCAAACCTCAAAAAATAGCATCAATACAGATTTCGACGGTGAAAATGAAATGAATAATACAGTAATGTGTGTGAATAATCCGAAACGATGAACATCATGAAAAGTATGTGCATTTATTTAGACGGCACATTCCAATGAACAGAACACAGAATGAACGACCCCCATCAAACAATTACTTGACAATTTAATGCTAAAGAAGACAATGCAAAGAAAAATATCAGGCTATTTTTCCAAAAACTGAAAAAATGTTTTGTCTTTCAAAAAAACCTGTAAATTTTGTAGCAAATTTCATTAAGTTTTTCTGAATGTTTTTGTTTCCTTGATTTTTATTAAATACATGCATATGCACACATCTACGTAAATAAAATGTACTCTAATAAACATAATTTTGTTGAATACAAATCCTTTAACACGAAAAAATATTTCAGTCCCCTCAGTTCAGAGTTAAATGATTTTCACTGTATAGAAAAAAGTATTGCTTAACAAAATAACAATACCAAAGTATTATTGCTTAAGAAACCAAAATATCAACATGAAATGAATTAAAAAAATAAAAATGAAAAACAACCCTCATGAAAAAGTCTTATTTAGTTTATAAATTCAAAAATATATATATATAAATAAATAAAAATAATAATAATTGTCCAGTCATTTTCTAACAAAATGTTATAACGTATAGAACGATACTGAAAAATACCTTTTAATTCAAAGGAGCAGAGGCACAAGCCACTCAGCAAAAGTCTGGCACCGTTTCGTGCTCGTGTTCAAAACGCCAATTGGTTTACGATGAAAGAACTGTGCTCTCTTCGAAAAAAGGAAAATTACTTTAAAAAGAGAACAGTTGTTCGCGGGTAAACCGATATACAAAAACATGGAGACTGAAGAAAGACCTTCACAACAAACAGGTGAAGGTTATACATGAGTAAGAACCTTTCAACGTCTTCTGAATAGGATGGGAATAAGTACAAGACCACTTGCGTGGAAAAAACACTTGTGACTGCTAAGAAGAATGCGAAATCTGAATAGATTGGAAAATATGAAAAATTTTCAGGGTGGAGAAACGGAAAAAATTCTGTTTTTTGATGGATGTTCAAAATTTATATACAATAGTGATTCTAAGCCCTTTTTAAAGTATGGACTACTTTGACAGCAAAAGGAAAGGCACGAGCCCCTCCCCCAACATATGGATTCTTCCCTTTCACAAATTCCTTCTTTTATGAGATTAATACACATACACGCAGGAAAAAATATACATAAAACATACACTACCTTCTTAGAACGAGGCCCTTTGACTAATATATATATATATATATATATATATTTCACATATATAAATACTAGTAAGACATTTAAAAACAATATAATAAATATATATAATACACGCGCTCTTCTTTCTCTACAAATTAAATGGTATAATATATAAATAATAGTAAACATTCTTCATAATAATGCTTAAATGCTTTTAAATAGGATTAAAACTTCAAGACAATGTTAAGATTGCTGTTTTTTAGCACGAGGCCATTGGCGACGGACCTCGTAATTCTTAGCCATGGGCAAGTGACGAGGATATGCTGGTACCTCATTTTTTGAACTTTCATACCACACCAACGTGAAGACATTGCGCTGCGACAGATTTAACCTGCATCAGCCCCTATAAACGGAAGTTCTTTAATGGCAGATATACATTGAACAAGAACTTTAAACTGTGGCGTGAATGATGACATATATAAATAAAACAAAGGTACTTTGAAAGAGAAACAAATGTATAATACAATAGGTTCCAATTTTAAATGTTCTCTAAAATCTTTCTACTGAGTAGACCCATAAGCTCTCTTACTAATCAACACATCGAATTAAAGCTATAAATAAAATATTTAAGGTATACGAATACGTTCGAGCCCTTTTTTAAAAAACATCATTTAGAAAAAAAAAAAAATTATACTCTTTTTAACTTCAGTTTATATGTAAATAAACTATACTTATCTCATATTTGTAATAAATCCTTCAAGTTTCAGAAAATTGGTAAATTTGTTGGAAATTTTAAAGACATTTAAAAATTCTACATGAAAATCCATGGACCCAATTTGTATAAATTTAGTATCAAAATAATCATTATGTGTCTATCTAGGGCCTGGAGTAAAATTTTATGATTATATAAATAAATAAAAATTCCACAACTAGTCGAGAAGCCAAAACAAGAAATTTGCCATGTTTTACAACACCGTTACACAAGTACCAATCCATAATTTAAAAATTATTCTTATTATAATCATTCTTTTACTTCAGGCCCTAGAAAACATTGTGAGAAAAAATGGTACCAAGTTTCAAAGTTATTTAATGGTAATATTTTGATTTATCATTTTTGAAATTTTCAAAACATACGAAAAAGTTATTTTGAGAAAAATGCATTTTTAGTACAATTTATCACATATTTTTTCTTATTAACATAATTACTTACTTAAAATTCACCAGTTTTATAGCTTACACCATCTATCAGCTCATTTTTAATCATTTTTTTCTTTTTAGCCAATCTATTTTTTTTTCTGGCAACTTTTGCCACAGTCAGAGAATGTCGTTTAGAATCTGTTTTTCGAATTTCATCAAGTTCTGAAAACCTTTCAATGTTAATACACCAACAGTCACTCCGAAATGTTTCAAGATATCTATCAATCCCTGAAATCCCTTATTGAACTGAATTACAGCCATGTATCCTCCTAATCGCAGTATTGTTAATGAAACAAAAACATCTTTTGGAATAAATTTCCAAAGGATTCCATTGAAACATTCATTAGAGTTTTGTGTTTTTCCTGGTAAACATTTTGCTAATAAGTTTTGATCACATAACTTCATATATGTTGGTTTGATTATGTTGATCAGATTTGGGGAAGTCCTTTAGATTTATCGATGTAGATCTTATCCTTTGATACGGCTTGTTGATATTTACACCAACTATCCGGTCCAACAGGGCATCGGCCATGCATTTGTTGTTTTGCATTAGAGCAACAATGGAAAAAATGCTGCAATGACTGCCCGTTGCATGCCTTGTAAATTATTTACATTGTCACGGATAGCAATGCCATAGTAATTCTGTAACTTATCGATAAAGGCATCCGTCAGTTTTCCTCGACCTCCTAGATCTTTTCGTTTCGATTTCAGTTTCCTCAGTTTTGTTCCGACACGCTTTTGTATGTGTCCAATACACTCGTATTTTGCTACAGTATTCTTACCATAAATATCTTTTACAGAGGCATACCCCTTAGAGTCTCCATCGCCAAAAAAAATTTACATACTGTAATTTTCTCATTTCGACAGATCGTTCGAAAATACGATAAACACCCAGGGGTTCCATAGCACCAGATGACCCTATATGTTTTGCACAATTATGAATGTTGTTTAACTTTTTGTTTTTGGAATTGCAAAGTCTACACACTTTTGACATGAATTCAACGTCTAACACCTTTCCAGAATCTATCGAGATAACAGACACACATCCATTCAAGGAGGAATATCCTCTTCGTTGCCATGTGCCATCCACCGACACACCACATTAAGAAAATCAGTATCAGTTTCGTTACTTCTAATTTCCAATGCAGATTCCTTTATTGTATTGCATGCTACGTTGCTAGCAGCAAATTCAAGCTTTTTTTTTCCAGGAAACCAAATGCTCTTTTAGATGGTACATCTATATTTATAGCAGAACAAAGTTTTTAGCCGCAGAATGTCCTTTACCAATGATTCTCATACCAAAAACAAATGCAAGATTGATACTATGCAGTTTGTTTACTTTCTCAGAAGTGCAGAATGAGAAGGAATAGTCACAGTTTTCACATTTCAAAGTCATATTTAAAGCTAACCCAAACACAGAGTCTTGCACAACACTAACTTTTCTTTCAAAACACACTACAGCATAATAATGAAATATATATTATATTGTACAAAACTCCTAAGTTAAAAATAACATTTTTTTCATTGTATTCTGGAACATCTGCAGGTTTCAAAGAATTAGCTTTGATTCACTTGCAGTTGGAATACTTGAATTGATACTTATCTTTTCGTTGTTGAAAACTGAAACTCTTTTGCAGACCTTATTTCCTTTGAACTGACGTTTACGGGAATATCTTTTATTTCTGTTATTTCCCATAATTATAAAATAGTAATGCGAGCTATTAATTCACTTGTGTTTTAACACAAACACAAATAATACTTGATAACTTTTGTTTTGTAACTAAATACGCAGAATTTTTATCAAATGAAGCTGAAAGTAAACAAAACAAATATTGCCAGATTCACTTTGTCAAATACTTTCACATTGTATAATTATTTTTAATACTATCAAAAGTTTTTTTCAAATTATACTTTAAAAAATGTTTTTAAATCTTGTTTGACCAGTTTAAAGGCCTTTAAATGCTGACTTCCGGCTATTTAAATACCTACTTCCGGTTTTCCGCGCTTTACTAATTGTTAAATATCTTGAATTCTAAGTGACCTAGGAACAAAATAAGAACAGATTTATAGCTAATAATTGCTTTATTCTATAAAATCAAAAACTCAAAATGTGATTTTTTGCAAAAATTGGCCATTTCAACGTATTCGTATACCTTAATGAGAAGTCAATATAATTAGTGTGCACAAAAAATATATCGACATACAAAAAAAAATATGTTTTTTCAATATATAAATACATATGTTAAAGGTGCGAAAAATTAAGAAAATAATGTAGGGATAGTACAAATATTAAACACAAATGTTCAAGAATCATAAAAATTGTATTTACTTCACTTTTTTTATGGCATTGATAAATTTATCAGTTGACAAAAACAATATTTAGCATTAACAAAATCGTAGACGAAAGAGCAGCGTTTAAAAAGATCCATTTTTAAAATCGAATTTCGTTAGATTGTCTAGATCAGGGGTGGCCAACTAAAATGACCTTGCAGGCCACTTCGGAAAACACATTACAATCGAGTGGGCTACATATAAATACACACACACACATATATATATATATCTGTGTATTAGATTTGAAACCATTACAAACATTTATTGGATTAAAACAGAGGCAAGTTGATAAACTGGAAACAGTTATGAGATTTATTTGTTATAAAGCACTATATTAAAAACTAAAATATTGTACAAAATATTCGTGTTTTGTTTTGTTGTATTGAATCTCGGGGGTGGCAAGATTATTCAAAGCGGGCCGCGGGTTGGCCACTCTGGTGTAGATTTCAAATTTAAAACTTGCACGGAAATCCAAAAGATTTGTTTCCACCAATATATTTAAAATAATCAACATTTAAGTTTATCTAAGGAATAGATGAAGATATATTCACCAGAAGGTTGAGATAATGTAATATTTAACAATAAAATATCTATTACATGCGCACGCGCGATAAAGTATTTCAAAAACTAATATATGTTTTTTTTAAACCCAAAAAAACTATGACTACGTGAAAAAACACAAATTTAAAGTGCTATCAAAGATATTTTACACTATTTTTATTCCGTTGTATTAATTATACTAATTATATAAAAAAGATCTGAAAATCTCAAAAAAAAAATTGAATTATATTCATTTGAAATTACGTTAAAAACCCTTAGCAAGTTTGAATCTTTTTTTATATCAATCGATATGCAATACATAACGAATTTCTTTCGAATATGTCACGTAAAGTGCTTGCAACATTTTATCAAGCCCTCCTTCAATTCACAAATGTAGCCACGGAAACCGAGAGTCGCGAACTCGTGGTTGGCATTCTTTCCGTCGAGTGTCGTAAATTTGGGTCCAGGTACCACAGAAGATCCACCGTGTAGAAGTGCTGTTGCACGTTAAAAATGTCGAAGCTCAAAGCCATCACAATGGTGCGGGGTGGAAGATTGGAGAGTGGAATACCAGCCAAGATTACATCCTCACAACCTGACCCCGGTTCCAAACTAAGAGGTGATTTACAAAAATCCCTCATGTAGCTTCAAAGGGGGCCATTAATAAACAATCGATTAACAAATATTATATTTATTAAAAACATCTGATACTAAACCTGAATAAAAACATCTGAAAAACGGCATTGCATGTTCAGAATTTAACAATTTATACAGTTTTTGTTGTAAAACCACAAGAATATTTTCAACAGCATGCAGGCATTTTTAGACTATTTCCTATAAACTTTTAGATTGTTACATTTCCGAATGTTCTTATGACATTCTCTCACAAATATGCCCAATGATAAATGTGAGCAAAGTCAGTGCAATATTAAGAAATAAACAGATAATTTTAAATGAACAGGATGAACCGAAAGTCAATGACACATTAAAACAAAAAGCTATTAATAAATAAAGTTGCGGTTTGTAACACACTTGTCACATAGCTGATTTTTGAAGAATAAAACTCAAAATTTTAAGCACAGATTGCAGTATCCTAGAGAGGGATTATTTCTTCATCAATTGCAATCTTTTTTATCAATCCAAAAGACAGATAAGCTATTTGTATGGTCCACTACAAAATGTAAAATAACTTGAGGGAGAATTGCAACACAGACCACATATTGCCATCCCTCAATACATATTTTTGCAGTTATGTCTTGACAAATTCCACGTATCGGCTTATCAATATTTCGATGTGTTTCTAGATACCATGTCTTGTGATATAACACTTCTACATTTTCAAAAATGTTTTCCCTTTTATGTTTAATATTGATTTTACATTTTTTTTCCCTTAATGTACATTTATTTTTTGTCCATTTTTACTTTGTATACTTTATCTTAATTTTGTTGTAACTCGGAAAGTTTATTTTTCTTTGACCCTTTCACGATTAAGGGAAATATTTCCCCCAATATAAAATTAATGATTGTCGCATTTAATTATAAAATTATCCATTTCTTAATACAGAAAGTCAAAAGTGAATTTATGCTGAATGGAACTGCGTAAACGGGAATGTTTAGGAAAAGAAAAGAACTGTCAAATCATTTGGCGCTAATGATAAAACATTTGTAGGCTATTATTATTTCAGTTTGCATCAAGTAATGATAAATTACCATGTTTTCTTGCATGTTGCAAGCTGTTCGGTTAGTATAATTTTGTGCAATAATAAGGAATATTTGAACAAATGAAAACAAATGGCTGATAATGGCAAACAATTCTTCGGGAATAATTATACTGTATTCCCATAAAATAAAAAAAAAAACTACAGATTGCTATGTATTTTTCTTATGACCTATTTATTTCACGTCTAAGCAATTACATACTAATATTTACTCTTAGCAACTGTATGGTCCTGTAATGCTTAAATATTTCAATGCCCTCACAAAAATATCAATGAAAGTATTTAATATTATAAGGACTTAAAATAATACTTTTTTTAATAAATAAACATAATACTGAACGCGGCTATTACTACTTCAAGTGGTGAGAACGACACTTTATTTGTACTACACTTTAATAAACTCCACGCCATACCAACGAGAGGATATTAAGCCTCGACAGATTTAACATACATCGGCCTCCTCTACACGGCGGGTCTTCGGTGGCACCAGGACTCGACCTTGCTACACTTCGGCCACGAGGTTCGAGACGAAAATCATTAGGCTACCGCAGCCACGTAATACGATTGTGAACATCTGCTTTAGATCACCTAATCTATAAGTGAAACGTTAAACCAATTTTTTGCATTCAAAAAAAAATCCCTAGCACACAAGTATTTTATCGCAAACGTTTAGCTACAATTTAACAATTGCGTCACGGATTTTCAGTCGATCCTGTATAGTGATTTAAATATCAGTCTAAACACTGGGTTTTTTTTCCCTACTCCATTGTACCAGACGTGAACTCAGCGATTAGCAAAAGAGTAGGTAGAGTGGAAGAAAAGAAGTTTTTGGCGTACGACATCCCTTCACACATAACCTGACGTCAGCAGACCAACGACCGCACAGAATCATTCTATCACGCGCCGGATTATGTCACGATCTGAGATAACGCCAGAATAGAATACCTCATCGCAAGTAAGCTCCATGTTCACGCTCTGCCTAAGAGAATCCTTTCAAGGTTTAGCGACATTTCTCAAAAACGAGACCCCGGGCTCTTCCTGCTAGTCACCTGCGCCATTCCATCTTCCGCGTAACGTGATTAAATTTCTAACGCTAAATATTACAAAACTTACGGGTCGCAAACGGATAACTTTTTTATTTTTCTTCTTTTTGGAGCAAATAAAATGCCTTTTCTCAAATGCACTTATCAATATTCGCGTTGAGAAACTGATCTTGTTTTCCAGGGCCAGCAACGTGCTGGCGCGGAAAACACTTCGAACCAGCTTTTCTTTTTTTGTCTGTCGTTTTTGCAACCTTATAAACTACGCTTCCATGTCTCTTTGAATTTTTGTTTTTTTTTAATTGTGTAACGTCTAAAAACCCTGCAAAAGACAGCGATAATAAGTTCCTCAAGAATATGTATGCAATCCTGATAAGGCATAACGTACCTAAAATTTTTTTAAAAAAATTCGATTACTATTCTAAACATGCAAAACGAGTTTCTTTCCAGTAGCAGGGTTGGAAATTATTGAGAAATATTTTATCTATAAATAGTGGGTTAAAAAAAAGGAACGTTAAGTCGATTTAAGGATAAGATTTTCAAAAAAACTCCATTTGAGAAAGTAATAAAAAAAATAATTGGATAAATTAAAAACAATTTTTATAACGCAACTTATTCATACTCCATAATTTTTCCCATTTGAATAAAAAAAACCTCATTTTGAAAGAGAAAATGTGTGTTTAATAAGAATTTGTTTTAAGAATATGAATCACATAATCTGGAATAAATTCATTAGAATATATTTACTGAATATTATGAGCCAACTAATAATGTAACAAAGCAAAAAAATGACAATTTAATTTAAATAATAATAAAGAATGCTTGCTTCTTTGGGCTTAATCTAGTTTATGTAACTTTTTTTTTCAGTGTATAACACAATAATAGCACTGCAAATTATGACTTGTGCCGTAACGAACATAAATATGTTGCATAAACAAAGGAACATTACAACACAACAGCAACGAAATCGTACATTAAGTCAAGATGAACACGAATAATAGTAAGAATGCCGAATATGATTCATGACAACACTATAAATTTTCCTACTCCATCATAATAACAAATGATAATCATATAAAGCAGTTTGAAAGTTTCACAGATTGCACAGACTTTGAATTTAATTGTCACTAGGTAAACTTACACCGTCAAACTTATGCTGTGTATCAGCAGTGTAAAACTGACACTAGAGGAAAAAAATACACAAATGGGAAAGTAATGGTTCTTTCATAATAACAAAATTAAAAAGGATAGAGCCACGTGAGACGTTTGATGTCACGAATCAATGTTCAAAGATTTTTAAAAAATATCAGAAGAAATAAAAAGTACATAAAAAATCAAACAGATCACATACATCACATTGAAAACACTTATATGTTACAATTTGTATATTTTTACGGACACAATTAACCAAAAACAAAATAATGATCGAAAACGAAAGAATGTCTATATCTATACAAAATTTAAAGTAATCAAATTAGCACGCGAATATATTTACATTTATATCAGTCAGATGTTAAGATTAAACAAAATAACAGGTACAATTTTACATTTTGATGAATGAGGAAGGAGAATTTATTTTTACACAAGGACTGAGTAAAAATAAGTCATATAAAGCACAAGAAAATTAAATCATTCAGCACAAAAACATAACTTTAATTAATCTATAGCGGTGGATTTCAGGCAGGTAAACAAATTCCAGAGATCTTACACTACTTATATAGAAGTTTTTAAACATTATATAACAAAATCATTATTCAGGATCCCTGGCCACAATAATATATTTTAAAATTTCAAACATTACAGACGTAAGCCTTTTGTTCGAATGTAAATCCGTAATAGCATGGTTAAGCAATCAGTGGTGCACAGAAAATGACAACATTTGATTCTGATGATCGAACGACAAAGAGAAATGTAGAATGGTAATTGAAAGCAAAACTGGCAGCATTCTTTCTTGTCAGTCTGCCTGCCTGCGCGTACGCCACAGATGACTCAATGAATCGTTTCTTGCGGGCAGATAAAAAGAAAAAGCAAAACGACATCAGTTCGACGAAGCATGGTAAGTAATGTGTCTTCTCTTGATAGGGAAGTTATTTCACACACGTGCTCCACCAATTGAATATTTACAGGATGAATAATCAGTTTTCACATTCGAGGGAATTTTACCGCATTATTTTATCTCAGTAGAAGGATTCTCGTAATGTGTGTGAAAGAATGCTTTTTCCCACAATTGTTTCCAAAATGTGCGTTGAATTAGAAATTGAAAGGGAAAAGAAGTGAAGCTGCGACAAAGTATTAAAACATTCTGAAAAATCGATGAGCAAAATAGCGAAAGTTTAATTAGGCTTATATAAGGTGCTTTGTTACATACATAAATCGATTTACGATAAATTTAACGTAAAAAGGGAAATAAAGAGTTATACATACAGTAGTCACTTCCAGCGTTTAAACCAGTGTGTCATTCAAATTTTCATTTGTGCTTAAAGCATTCCATTCTATCTAATCGAATTAAAAATTCCATAAAATAAACAACGATTTTTGACTAAAAAATACTTTTAAGTACGAAAATATAATCACACACATTTCAAATTTATATTTCTCACGACCTCATTGCGCATATATAATTTATCCTTTTTTAAAAAATATTCTGAAATATCTTCAATCAAGGTGAATTGCGAATTAAACATCGCAAATCCATGGAATTGAGACACAAAACATTAAAATCTTAATAAGATTAGAAAAAGTAACAAAGAAAGAATTGAAACACTAGTAGAGAACTATTGTTGAATAAATTACAAATGTGAATAGTACATTTAGTAATAAATTTGTCAAATAATTAGTAGATATATTACTTTTCTTTCATCGATTATAAATTCAGAGATTATCAAAGGAAATCGCTGAAAGATTTGAGAACTGGTTAATATCTTACCTTTAAAACTGAATTAAAATGATAAAAAAAAATATGTTTTAGGAGAAAAATCTATGAATAGTTTATTAAATGTTGAATTATTAATCCTACATACATTTTGTCCACATTTTTTTAAATTAAATACTGCATAACGCGTTGAAAATATGGAGATAATGACTGAAAATGTAGGCCAATTCGAACTTCCAGACGCATGTCATCATTTCGCTATTACCGTAATAGAAAAGAGTATCAAAATTTTGAACTCCGACTTCGATCCTAGGGAGACCGATTAAAGTTCGAATAAAACTAAACTCGTAACTAAATTTGTGTTTCCTTTTTAAGCTTTCGTGTATAGTTTATCGAGAAGTTAAGCCTTGTATGGATTCTAGAGCCATGAATTCTTGGTGGCAGAAACAATTGACCTTGATTCCGATCGGCTTGAACGGCGAACTTTCTAACCTTTCAATTCTTTCTCATGACAAGCATAGAACTTGTCTATGGATTAGCCATTTGTCCCGAGATCACGCGACTCCAACAAGAACTTTCCTTTCCACAATCTAATAGGCGATGATTCACTTGAGTGGCTGCGGTTGAATGAAGAACGTCTCCTTACATTACTGGTTCCTAAGACAAAATGGCGAAGTTTATGGTCTCTGACCACAACTATTTAATACTTCTTATACTTAGACCGTACCACGAGTGAGGTAAGAGAAGTTTTCTGATTAATTGGCGCGATATAGGAACTTGAATTTTCGAGTAAACACAGTGTTCGATTGAAGTTCCAGAAGAGTTTCCAAGAAGCATTACGCATGATAAAGGAGTTCAAGAATGTATCTATTTAAATGACGTCTAAGGTTTTGTTCATTAAATCCCTGTTTCCTCTTAATTAAATTTCTAGAAGAACATTAGCTAAGTGTGTAAACACTATTCATTAACGGTATATATATGCACATTCCTGAAGGGGAATTGAGCGCCTGCGTGCAGGTGTTTGTGACCCCTATACAATTTAAAAATACATAAAACAAATTATGTATATTATAAAAGTGATAATATGTAGTAATGTATATTTATCAAGTCTATTGTGTTTGCAATATTGGACAAAGAAATAATCAGATAATGCATTTGTCCGTATGCGAAGGTAACTTTCCCTTTACAACATATGAACCGAATTTGGCGCCCCTAAATTTTACCACCTTTCATTGAGGACCACTGGCGTAGCTATTTCTTAGTGAGCCCTGTATCTAAATTCCTTCAGGCCTTTTTTTAGTTATGAGAGCCCTGTTAGTGGTAATGTAGATCCCTAGCGTAGCTTAGCTCTGAGGGGGCCTTGTATCAAAATTCCTTTTGGGGCTCTTTTTTTAGATATGGGAGCCCTGTTAGTGGAACTGTAGTTACATATGTTGGGGACCCTGTAGCTTGGGGGCCCGTATTATTGATACGGCGATAGCTACGCACTTACTGCGGACCCTCAGGAATGAGCCTACGTGTTTATACAGAGGCATACCTAGAGGACCTAATTACAGTGGGAATGGGAGAAACCAAACCCTATCCATTGACCTACAGATTTTAAAAATTTAGCATTAAGAATACGCCTCGGTGGTTTTACTTGCGCATGTTTTTTAAAATATAACTCTCTACGCCATCAAAGAAATTGTGTGTGCCACTATGTGTATATACAGAGATATTAAAAGTAAAATTTTTCTTACACACAAAACACTTATTTTCTCATTAAATAAAAAAAAATCTTCCATAATTAGAATGAATTTCAAAGCATAGATTGACATTTTCCAATTATATATACATTTTGGTTATAAATAGAAGTACATTATCAATAATACTTATTGTGAATTTAAATTAAAGGAACTTGCAGAGATTTAGATAAGTTATTCTTTTTTTAAGTATGTTCTTCAAATTGAATGTGACGGGCTGCACATACCTACCTCATCTAATTATAGCATAATTAATGTTTTACAAATCAAGCTCAGATTTACAAAATTATTAATCCTTATGTTTCATATTGACATTCATTGTACAACTGAGAATCATCCACCCCTTCCTTTGTTTAGTTTAATGAATGCAGACTTCCATATTCAGCATCAGGGAATTTATAATATATCAGATTTTTAAAACTTTATGAAAAGCTATGGTTAATTTTTAAAATTTTGTTCTTCCTCATTATCTAATCAAATCATATAAATAATCACCCCGCCCAATAAGAGGTACACTGTGATTCAATACAGTTACAGAATTGAAAAATAAAAATATTGACAGCTTGAAAAGTTATTAAACTTAACTTAAAAAAAGGCAAGAAATAGTTGTCACATCAAAAGCAAAATATTTGATCACTGTACATTTTTATGTCCACGAAATAAAAAAAAGCAGCTTTACTTTAAATGAGTAAAGAATTCATTCATGAAGGCCAGCAGTGAGTTTAACACCATGATTCAAATTAAAGAAACATTTCTATAATTTGTAGTATAATTTCGACAAAGTATGGTACAAAAAAAATTCAATTATGCATTCATTTGCATTTTCACAGTCGTGACTTTCAAAAAAATTATACAGTGTAAACAAAAATTCAGAACAGAGTAAATAATACTTCTCCAGTGTCATCAAAAAATTAATGAATATAAATCCTTTTATAAATTTTATCTTTTATTATTAAACTATACTAAAAATTGTAAATAATTCAACACAACTGTCTTGAGCATCAACAAACAAATGAGTAACAGTAGACTATTACAAATAATAAATGCTAAAATATATATCAAAGACATGTAGACTTTGCAGATTTGGCTTTTCTATAGAAAAATAGATTTACTTGTGTTTGAGTATAAACACAGTGGCGTAACATACACCCCTGCATCACGGGAGGGCCCAAAGGTAATTGTTTTACAATACTTTGTAAGGTCCAGCTTTAGGGCTCAAAAACTGACTTTACAGGAGTCCTTAATATTTTCCATTATGCAACTGTATGAACAATAAAAATATACTTGAATATATTATTTGGGGGTTTTTTTATAATTTTTCAGCATGTTTTACTAACCTATATTCATTCTTTAAATGTTTCATTTTAACAGGATTTCCTATATTGCCAAGAGAAGAACATAAACTCTGATTGTTAAATATTTTCATTTTACATTAATTACTTTCAGATAAACCTTAAAAATCTGAAGGGTGGCAAATATAACACAGTGTATTTTGATATTTACCTTACATGGCAAATTGTAATTCATAATTTTTATCGAAGAAACAGAGTAAAAATTGAAGCAGCTATATTTATTATAAATTTAATAGTCCACTTAAAGACAAAAATCTGAAGATAAAAACGTTCTTTCTGAATGATTAATATTTTAATCATGTATCGATAATATAATGAAGCAAAGGAAAATGCAAAAACAAGAGAATATAATAAAAAAATTATATAAGAACGATTTACATCCATGTAATTATAACTACCTTTACAAACAATGTTACTTGGTGAACATTAAATATTACAAAACAACCTAAAGTTCTATTTGAATATTTCACTATTACCAGATTCCTACAGTGAAGTGATAACTCAATTTTATAATTTTCAAATACATTCTGTTGTTAAATATTGTTCAATTATTTTGTAGATTAAATTTCAACAAATTACAACATATTTCATAATTATTAAATGCTGTTATGTTTGTCTATATTATGTTTTCAAAAGGACCCCTCCTCTCCACACAACTATACTTGCTTGTTTGTTTATTATAGTCAGATTTCAATAGATCTTTGCATTATCATTTATTTACATGCTTCTATGTTTATGTAATTAAACAGCAATGGTTATTGATAAAATTATTTCACAATAGATTTGTGTATGTACAGAATTAATCTTAACATATTAAATTTTTAGAAGAATTAAACAAAAACATTATATTTTAAAGTACAATAGTTTAATGTGTTAATTTAATCTTAGATCACTAAATCTTTGACTGTTAATTAATAAACTTTGATTTTTAAAAACTGTTTTTTAAACATGTAAACATATTTTAAATAATAATTACTGCAATTTTTCACTACATCAAAGAATAGTTGTACAGAGTATTTTTAACATAAGCTTTTATTCACGTGAGATTCACAATTTTCCTATATGTTACATGTCCTATATGTTGGCACACATCACCGCAGCCAAAATTTCACAACAAGAATGGTTTTTCTTCAAATAAAATATGTAAGAATATTTATTTTTTGATATCAAGGCATGATTCGTGTGGCACAAATACTGCTGTGGTGATGCTACTATGTAAATAATGCAACATTTATAAAATATCAAAAGAATAATAAGTTAGTAATTGGGCAGTTGCACCAAATTAGGTCAGTATACATATATTATCAAAATATTTTAAAATTGCAATATTAGAAATCTCTAATTTATTTAGAAAACTAAATGAATATATGCCATCAAACATAACTGATTTTATCCTCTTTATTAAAAAAAAAAACTTTTTAGGGATGGATTCTATTTTAGTGCTCGCTTTTACTTGTCACCACTTAGTGAATTATCCCAATATTGGATAGAAGCCCAGTATAGAAAAATGAACTATGGGCACAATTTGACAATTTTATTTCTTCGTTGCTAAAGGTGTATAAACTAATTTGGATTTTACCCTACACCAAAATTATGAACAAAATTATGGAAATATTTCATGCATTTTGTTATCATGCTTTCGCGTGTAACATTTATTGTAATAAAGAAATTGGATTCTATAAGGGAGCAAAAACCTTTTCATTGTTTTATACATAATACACATGTTATTTATAAATTATTATTTCATTTATTTCCATGCTAATACTAAAAAAATAAAACAAAAAAAATGAAGATATTAAATTTATAGCTTACTTGGCACAATTTAGTACAAAAAGTACAAAACATAATTAAAGAACATTCTTGAATACATAGCTTTATTATTTTTTTTAACATTATGCAATTTCTCTTTTTCATAACAATCTAATCCTGCAAGCTTACGAGAGTACTTTTATTGAATTCTAATATGATTAAACTGATATGAATACTGCTGAATATTATAACATTAGTTTATATACAAAGAAATTATGTTAATAAATAAAAGCTTCTTGCAGAAGCTTCACAATTCTTTTTTTTTTTTAAATCTAAATGAGTTTTGGTAGGAATTCTAAAAACTCAACTAACACTGCTAGCAATATTAGAAGTACTTATGTAAAATAACACTAAAAAATATTTGATAAAATTTAAATGCCATACCTCATGTATTATCAAATGTGAAACCTCATAATTATTGAATTTCACAAATTAAAAAATCCAGCTCTTTCACAATATTAAATAAAACCTTGACATTATTTTTTTTAATTTTACATAACGGGTTTTATTAAAAAATTCTTCCATTTAACTCACTATTTTTCAATAAATAATGAGCTTTTTAAAAATGCCTAACGAATTAAATAACGGAAAATTAACTTACTAAGTTTAGGGGAAATGAATTAAAATCTCATTCGATAAAATGTTTTTAAAAATACATTTTATATCGATTTGTTCCATCATTATTGTTATTGCACAAGAAAGTTAAAAATCCAACATTTCATTCATATTTCGTATTGTCACTCAAAGGTAAACAAAACCTCGTGCTTAAAAGTTAGCGCTGTTAATACGAGCTTCTATGTATTTTAACTTACATGATATAATTTGGAAATATTTTTGTATAAATTGAACCTTTTTAATAACTTATGTAAGACATTTTTATAAAAAATTGCTTTTTCTTATTCTGCCGTGTTACGCAACGAAAATCGTTCTCAGCAAGAGTTCATAAAAAAGTAAACAATTAACCCTATAAATATAGAAAGTGACATCAGCTGATTCATGGAGTACCCCTCCCCCCAAAACCAAAAATAGAACAGGAGATCAATATTGAAATAACTTACCTCCTCGAGCAACTGTAATTCTCACTGGATTACCACTTTTACAACAGTGATTTAACCAAGCTATCACATCTCTTTGAGTAAATCCGGCAACTTTTTGTCCTTGAATTTCGAGAATAACATCACCATTCTCTAAATATCCATTTAGATAAGAAATCCTCGACTGTACTAAGTCGTCGAAGTACGCAAATTCCCCCCTGTCTGAACCGCCCCGTATCGGCAAATTTAAAGTTCCTTCGGGACCTATACACACGGTGCAATCGTGCACGTTGGAGCTCCAGTGTGGTGCCTTCGAATCAAATGACACAGGATTAGAAATTGATTCTTTACTAGGTGTGATGGGCCTCTTCAGAGATGATTTCGAAGACATGTTTTCCTTCTACGAATTAACACAACAAACCGGAGTACAAATTCGGCCACAGAATTGCACAGTATCCACATAACGAAGTTACGAAGCCTAACGAAATTTCGATGTTTTGGCCACGAATGTGTTTTTTTCGAGACATCACACCGATTTAAAACTCATCGATCGTCGGCACATGAAATATCCGAAAGGTAGAGACTAAGTTTCACGTATTAACTACTAAAATCGTATGCAGGGAGAAATACATTCAGAGATGGATACGTCAGCAGCTACCTGCTCTGCGGATTATTCAAATTCTACCTCACGTTTACGATATCGCTACTCACACACACAGGACTCAGTCGTCGTCCGAACAGGTGGGCGCATGCGCATAGTAAAGACCAGTCCCTCCGTTGTAGGTGAACGAACCTGATCGCCAAGTTTTCATCTTGATCTTCCATAGTAATAACTTTTATTTCTACTAGTTTTTGAATCTGTAATTGAGTAGAGAAACACAAACAAAATCCACGTTTAAGCGTACTTATCACTCCCACCTTTTTTATACAACAGAGAAAAAGGCAATTATTTTTTACAAAGACAGATGACACTTTATGTTCAAAATTAAATTATTTGCTGAAATTTTCTTCAAAAGAATAAATTATTTAAAAGTTCTAATTATCATTCGAAATTGAAGAAAAATTTTTTTGAAAAAAAGTTCTTTTTATCTTCTTTGTTTAAAAAAAATTCTTATTCATTTAAATAGGTTTTTCATTCATTTTGTACTATTTCTTGGAAACAAAAACTAAATCGAAAAACTTTTCAAAATAATTACATTTTCTACGATTAAAAAGTAATCCCGTCCCTCCGAAAATTGTTAACCTGATCCTGATAATTGTTAACCTGTTAAAATATCCTGACTATTTACAGAAATAAAGACTATAAAATAATTCTCAGAAATGCAACATATTTTGACTTTGAAAAATTCGAATATATATTACTTAAAATTGCATTTTTAATTTATTGTTAACTTTCTGAAGAAATTAATAAAAACGCATCATAGCGAATATTTGACAGTTCAATATTTTTAATTCTTTATTCCATGTGTGTCTAACGATATTTTTCGAAATATTTTAGGATGTTATAAAAAGTGTGTGTGTTGTTGTGACTAATGCCACCTGCCTGACGAAATCAGATCGAGGCCCGCGAAATTCATCGCGGCTAAAGGCTAGAATTGTTGCGCCTGTCGTTAGTTAGCCTTAGCTTTGAGCACCATGCAGGCGACAGTACGATTTTGCTCGGTTCCACCCCAATTTAGAGGGAGTAAACCCTGGGGTGGCCAGGGCCTTCCACCTCACTTCCCCTTTCACCAACCACTCGAGAGGACATAAAAAGTAATTATTCCGATAAAGTAAAGAAAATTAAAGTAAAGTAACGAAAGAAAGAAATTTTAATATTCGTTTCCAACTTTTTTAACAAGTATAATGAAACAGGCTCGATCAGATTAATATTCGTTGATAAGATTTATTTTTAATTTGAATTTTATTAATTTTTTTCGCATACCATATTTTGAAGAATTATTTTGAGTAGAAATATCGAGAAATATTTTCGAATAACAAGATTTTTTTCCCCACTTCTCAATATATTTCTGTTTAAAATTTGGCGGAATAAGGATACATTGAAATATTTATTACATCAAAAAAAAAGTTTATTAAAAAAGAGCTTTTAGAAAAGGCGGAGAAAATAAATACAAGGAATTTAACATGATTCAAAATTGTTCAAGCAAATGTTTTAATTAAGATGCAAACCTCATCAGAGCAACTGAAAATCTATTAATTCTAAGTAAAATAATTGGTCTAAAAATGAATTTAGAACTCTTCTCCTCCTGCATTTTAATAACAATTTATGGGAATAAATTATGGGAAAGTCAATAAATTTAAATGAATAATGCCTTTTAATGACTGCATAAAGAATTAAAATGTAATTATACATTTTTATTAAATTAGATGATGTTTTAAAAAACTTGTCCATTTTCACATGATTGTACGTAAAACAAGGCGTTTAGGTTTACTGGACATTACGTGGCAAATAAACTATTACTTTATCGATGATTAAAAATATAATTATTCTGAAAAAGAAATTTTATATATATATACAGGACACACGTTCCACATATTTTCTTAATAATCATTGCTTTCTCCGTGCTACTCATTTGATATTCACTTTGAGAATACATTGTTGCTGGTTAAATTTGTTTGACTAAATAAATAATTGTGATTATGGAATCCTCTGGTTCTGCTTTCATGCCTCCCCCACCCTTAGGTAGGCAAGACGGTGAGAGAGAAACTTCACGAAGTTTCTCACAGCTATTTTAACCTCATCAAATTAAAAATGTTGTTTAATGTTACTTTTAATTCTTGTTTCTTAGATTCACAAGTGACTAGAATCATGCTTGCTATTATTGCTTTGACATTTAAAAAAATTATTGAAAAAAATATTTATTGTAATATATATACCAAATTTTATTCATAGGCAATACAGCTGCGCTGTGTAAAGTTCTTCTGAATCAGTTTAATTCAACACGGGTACCGGATGTCAATGTTACACGTTAGTGAGAAATTGAAAAGAATATTTATATATTTTTGAGGTGAGAGAAGAAAAAAAATAAGAAACAGTTGCTTTTTTTCTTTCTTTTCTTTTTTTTTTTTTTACTTATTTTTTCAATAGTTGATGCTTTACGATCTTACTACCTAGAGAAAAATATTCCAAATTTCTAATCTCTTTTAAAATAAAATGCCATGTTTTATTTTTTTAAATTAATTTCAAAAAATGTGATTCATCCCTTTCTTTTTTCTTTTTTTTATCATCAAAAAGAATTTAAGAATACAGATTGGACGAATATGAGAACTTATGAAGTTTGAACGGAATCAGAAATAATTACAGAAATCGCAGACATACTCGATTAATATTTCCCTTTTCTTCATATAGAAGTATGTTTTATTCATTTGCCGGCGTAATCAACTTAATAAAAATATGAGCTATCTTGCTAAAAACATTTTCAATGTATCCAATTCAATGAGGTAAATTTATGAAATTTAACATCTTTTTTTATCATTTTTTAGCAAAAATGGATGAATCCGATTTTTTTCACATTTAAAGGTGCATTGTTTTGGATATTGTTAATACTTAAATTAAAAACAAAGAATTATACTCTTTTGTCTAAAATATATAATTCTGTATTTTACATCTCAAGGAATAACCTGCTTAAAGAAATACGTTTGATTTCACATTTTTGTCACTCACATTAAGTGCTTTAAATGTCATTAGCATAAAATAATTCATGAACAGCTTTAAAAAAAAAAAATCTTTCTCCCCCCCCCCGCCACCACAATGACAAAAGAAATTCAACTGTATCACCAATTTAATTATAAAGTAATAGAATTTTAATGCAATTAAAGACAGAACTAATTGAACTATTTTTCTTCACCAGGAACATTGCATTTAAAAAAAAATTGAAGTGGAGATGTAATCAAGACTTTAGAGAGGAAATTATGTGTAAGAATTAGATTTGTAAAGGTTTTCGTCCATCTCTCATTGAATATTGTTACGCTAGATATTATTTAAGTATTATGCAAATACAGGTGGGAAAAAAGAAAAAGATGATAGAAAAGTTTAACATTGCTAGAAATTAAGTCTGAGAAAAATCCTTTACGTTAACAAAAGATACACATAAGTAATAAAAAATATTCTGGAAAATAATGCTTAAAATATAAGAATTTTAATATCTCTTTAAACTTATTTCGTTTGAGAAATATGTTAAGCGGTTATTACAGATATTTATAGTTTATGGAATACGAAAATACCTATTTATAACTTTTTCTTTCGGCTCATTAATTATTTATCGTAATCGATATCTCATCATAGATGATATTTTACTGACAAACTTGAATCAATCAAGCAGGGGCATATGGCCGGAAATAAATAGCTGAAACGTGTACATTTTTACTTTTAAGAGAGAATAACGTTCAACCTTTCATTTTGTATTTAAATGTTTGATTTATTTCATTAAAAACGCATTATAGAAGTTTAAATGATATAACTTAATAATTTTTACTGGCAACGATATTTACATTCCCCCCCCCCTCGAGACTTTTAATCCTATATTTTAAATCGGTATGCAATGATATGCTCTCATTAGTTTAAACAAAATAATTAAGATTTTGCACATCACATTCTTATAATTATGTTTATTTTAATTGTACGTTTTTCCAATCAATAATCTTTTTAAATACTGATTCACAATGATGAATGAACACAAATATTACGATTCCACCTTGCCAGTTCCCGACGACGATGAATTACTTTACGAAGACGATTTTGCTTACAAGGACCAGAAAAAGATTTTATTGAAGAAATCGCCAAGTCCATCCCGTTTTTCCAAATGCTACAATCCGAAATTCGAAGACAAAAGACAATGGCTTATGGGTGGCGACAATAATAAACTAGTCAGTTCGAAGATTCCGGACACTTCGGCTAAATACATTGAGTCTCCACCCAAGAAACGATGGACGGTCAGCTATGACAATCGGAATTACATAAAGAGCCAACTTAGCGAAGATGTTTTGGATAATCTGTTAGAAAAAAAGAAGCGAGAAAATGCCTCTGTAAATAGAATTTGGAAACGGACCGAAGTGTAACAGAAAAATACTGGTAGAGATATTATATGGACAGTTGAAAACTTACGAAATCCTAGCCAACGAACAGAAATGTTACATGTTAATGCAATATATTTATTTAAAATTAAAGAATAATTTATGTAGCGTTGTTTGTGGAATTGATTGTACCTTACATTAGGGGAAAAAGTGAAATCTTATATAGATGTTTTTTTAATTTGAATTCTATGAACAAAAGTATACTTTCGGAACTAATTTGATATCTGTATGGAATTCGTTTTTGGGTGTGATTTTCAAATTACGCAAAATAGATCTTTGGCAGTCAGCATAGACTGAAATGTTATTGCCCCAACTTGGCGAAATCTTGCAACTATTTGGCAGAAAAGTGTGTAGAGCGTACTGAGATCTACTTATATAAAATGCCATATTTTCAAAGATATATAATTTTTTAAAAAAAGGAGTTGTAAATATGTTTGTTTGCAGGAAGAATATCATTGCTAATATTTATGTTTTACTTATATATCTTTTTTTCTTGATTGATTGGATTAATTTCGTTTCCAGCAATATTGGTTAAAAATTGTTATTTTATTTGGAGTTAAATATTTCAACCTTTAAAACTTTTTTTTTATTTCTAATGGGCGGTGGATTGGTGTTCTACCATTGCAGACCTAGTACATTCCCCGGGAGCTGGTATCTCTTTTTAGTGTGGTACCATATAGTCGGATACCAATCGCTACAAGTAATTTTGATGCTCAGTTTCCTCCCCAGAGGGAGGTACCTTTTCTCTGACGATGTGAACCTGTACTAGGATTTAATTTTGCCGAGAGCACCCAAGCCAAACAGACACTCTAGGGATCTTTTACATGTCATATAATTATACGACATGGCCTCTGTCAATTTTCTGCATCATGAAAATCCACCGACTTGGGCCGGGATCAAACCCACAACCTTGGGAGCAGAAGACCGGCGACAAACCAACCACGCCACCCAGCCAGCATCTTTAGAGCTTAGCAAAACGTAGCTCGGCGCTTAGGAAAATCCAGCATGTTTATTTTTGATATATGTGGTGTGTAAGGTACATTCTACAAAGGAGGAGAGGGAATGAAAAGTATTCTAGGTACTTACGTATTATCGCAACCTATTGGCAACATTATATAAAATAAAGCACCTGGTTGCTAATTCAGCGCGTAAGACACATAGGAAATCGGGGTTGAGAACTTGGCGAGTTATTAATAGAGTTGGCGATTATTGTGATAGTACGAAGCACCGTTCAATTACGAACTTGTCGCACAATAGTTGTACAGAAGTTGCACCGCACTTGAAGTAAACGAAGAAAAAAATGTGTGGTACAACATATGTACCACCAAGTTCAAAGGTATTATTCCTTTACCTTTCATGACTTCATTAAGCTTCTTAGACATGGGAATTTCACCAGAGTTTTACAAAAATTTCTTTTCCCTTTCTAAAACGAATCTTTCTTTAAGGTAACCGACTACGGTGCATAAATTAAAGTGCATAAATGGATAATGTTCATGATATTTAGTGTCACTTAGCTTAGAATTCGTGTATAAAATTGTTTTAAGGACATTTTGACAAAAAAATCGGGTGGGGCTGTGCTGGGGCACACAGCCGTTGGTTTTCACGTGAAACGTCTATGTTAGTGAATCGCTTTTAAAGTAAAAGATTGAAATAAATAAAAACAGGATTGACGGTGTTTTAAGTATTTTAATAAAAAAGAACAGATACATAATAGAAACATAAATTATTATTACAATTAATATTCGACACAACGATTTTATTTAACATAGGTCTGTGATATGTGAAATAAGAAACATACGACATGTGTCAACATTAATATTTCTGGTGAATGTACAGTCTATAGTGGTATTGCGTAATGTTGTCGGTGATGTTTGTACATAGTTAAGGCCGAATTCATTCCTCATGAACTCAACAAGATAGCTGTTCTGTTGTGGATCGCAATTGAAATCGCCGCATAGAACGATTGGAGTCTCCAAGTCTGGCTGAGAGTTCGGTATTAATTTTGTTAAGTTTGCTGAATATGGCAGGAGTGATTGATAAAGACATAGCTTAACAGCTTCAGCCGACGCCTTAGGATGTATATATACGGCACCGAGGATAAACAGCGTAAGATCTTCGACTTTAACGTCCACCAAGTATATGTCGCCGACATTATGTTTTCTCAAGACTGAATTTCCGCATGACTTGTTGGCATTTACTATGATTTCGCTACAGTTCGTGGAGCTTTGTAGGTTTCTGTAGATTGCAGAACCTCCGGCTGCAGAAACTCGCACCGGCAATTCAGATGAGGTAGACGGACAATGTGTACGATGTTCAAGTGCGGTGTTATTACTTGCTCTTAGTTCACAGATCCAATAGATATATCGATTGTCTGTTCATTCGTTACGTCCATAAGTACAGGTAGTCCAGTGGTAGAGGTGCTCGCGAGTTTGGTGGCAGTCTGTTCATTCGTTACGTCCATAAGTACAGGTATTCCGCGAGGTTGGCGGCAGCAGAAAAGTTCCTCGCGGCGTCGACTTTGCGACGTTCCCGAAACCGTCTCGCTCGCTCGGCGCCGGACATTGGGGTACCTGTGTGTGGGGCTCTTTCCAACGATAGCCGTGATTTATATTTCTGGCTGGCTCTTGCACGAGCTGAGGCCGACATAGCAAATGTTTATATATTTTTTTTCACTTTCTAGTTATTTTTAATATAAATACTGTCCAAATTACACTTATTTTTGTATGAATCAATCGGTTTCAATAATCTTGATAAACACACGAAAGAATCACCGCTCTATCAAGTCGGAGTCACGAGTTACACTGAATAGAAACGAGCGAGAGCGCCGGTTTCGCACAGTTAACGCAGTACCCCTCCCCTGCCGCCCCGCTCGACCCAGACCCGGACTCAAGGTCATAACAGCGAGCTGACTATATAAGTGAAATATTCACACCACATTTTTGTTTCTAGGACTAATAGTTTTGTAATTATTAAGGTAAGATGATATAGACCTTTTCGTTACGGTCCACTTTTTGAACCTGGTACCCGTATGTTTCGGCGCGATTTTAAAGACGTTTCACGTCAAAAAATTATTTAAATACAATATTTTGGCAAAGAATTAACTTAGAATAACCTTTTTTTCAAAATGTTCTCCTTTTATAAAAAATGCTTCTAAAATAATAATATTTCGCTTATATAAAGTAAAGACTTTATATAAGAGAATAATGAACAACAATAATGAACAAGGATTTTTAAAAAATTCACATTACTTTCAGAGTTACCACAAATTGAAATAATTATTGGCTTTTTTTTTTCTTAAAATTGCTCCCCTCTGTTGACGTAAAATATGGATAAACCCACTTCTAAGTTATATATTTCAAAAATTCTAGTTGAGTCCCTGTAGAGAGGTCTGAGCTATATACAGGCAAAATATTATTTTAATAGAAAAATTTTTCACAAAAAGAGAATATTTTAAAAATTGGTCATTTTATGTTCATTTGTCAAAATATTGTACTTAAATAATGTTTTATTGTAATAATATTCTTAAAACAATTTTATATACATTTTCTACTCTAAATGACACTAAATATCATAAATATTATCCATTAAAACGCTTTTGTAAAATCACGGTTCCGAACGTAGTCGGATACCTTAAGCTCGTTTTTGTACAAAATTTTAAATTCCAAATTATTGAGATCTGGATGTGTAAGTGTTCTGATTACAATTTTACTAAGTCCCCAAACCTACAAATCCGGACATTATATTTTGGGTTATTGTCCTGAAAAAGTTTAAATTTGATAATACACCTGTTTGAACGCTTTATTTCAAATACGTCCATTTCCCCATCAATTAAATGAAGATTTCCAACACCGCCAGTATACTTACATCTCTAGATTACAGTGGCGCACACAAGGGGGTCCTGGAGGTCCGGACCCTCCCCCAAAAAAAAAAAAAAAGCCCTTGATTTTTTTCCGATTGATTATAATTCTAAGTATATAGTACGTAAAATTTAATAAAGTATTTGTTATTAATGATTAATTTTATTAATTAATGCTAATTATTTATTCAATAATTAGTTTCTTACTGTGTTTTGTTCCCGAAAATCGACAAAATCAAAAGGATCATGATACAAGAATGGTGAACTTCCGACCCCGGACCCCCTCTCCCCTGAAAAATTCCTGTGTGCGCTACTGCTAGATTATCTGAGTACTTTCTCTTTGATTCACAGAAGGAGAAGATTCTTTATCTCCCGTTCGGTATTAGTTTCCGCAATATTGCTTGCTTTCGCCACTTAGAAAAGTATTCACTAGCTTGTTAAAAATACGTTAACTTACCGTGAAATCCGGCGTATAACGCGCACTTTTAACACAAAAAATAAGATCGAAATTTAAGGGTGAGTGTCATACACCGGGTATAAAAATGAGAGCTTTAAAAATAAGAAATATATGAACATAGACAAAAAATAAACTTCCGCAAAGATTGAAATACTACTTATATAAAATAAATGACATTCCTTATGAATTTAAAGGGTTGTAGTTCTAGAAAAATACTATTTTTTTTCCTTAAGTTTGGGATAATACTTCAAATAAATGACTTTAAAACATATTAGAACATTACACACATACATTTAAAAAAAAAAATTCTTAATAGGGGGTGCGCTAAAAATTAAATATTGCTGCTTGAATGTATAGAGGCGCGTTATACGTCGGATTTTACGGTACCTTAAATATATAACTTGCTCTCAACTTCAAAACGATTTTTAAAAGTTTGGATGCTTTTGATGCAGTTTTTAGAAAATTGTAGTCAAGGTAATCTACGTAGTAGGATTCAAAAATTCCCGGACTGAGTCTGTAACTTAAAAAATACTACCAGTTAAGTTGCTGAAACACATCCTCTTTTGAAATAAGACCCTTGAGCAACAGCACACTTTTGCCATCGCTTGTAAAGTTCACCGAAACGTTTCTGGAATCCACTTTAGCCGTGGCAGAGGTTGCCCAAGTGGTGGTCCGCGGGAAAATTCAACTGGTCCCCAGAAAAATGTGTGGAGAACGTACTTACTCATTACGTTAAGTAATGTTTTAAGGTGCATTGAAACATAATTCGATTCAAAGAAAAAAATTTAACACTTAAAAAATCCTATTTGTAGTCCGCGGGATTTAAATTAGTAATTTACTGGTCCGCGAGGTCAAAAAGTTTGGCGATCGCTGCTTTAAGGTATCCGACTACGTTCGGAACCGTGATTTTGCAAAAGCTTATAAATGGTTAATATTTGTGATATATAGTGTCACTTAGATTAGAAAACGTATATAACATTGTCTTAAGAATATTATTTCAATAAAAAATTATTTAAGAACAGTATTTTAACAAAAAAATGAACATAGAATGACCAATTTTCAAAACACTTTCCTTTTATGAAAAATGCTTCTATTAAAATAATATTTTGCCTGTATATATCTCAGATCTTTGTATAGAGATTGAACTAGAATTTTTAAAATACATAACTTAGAAGCGGATTTAACCATTTTTCACTATAACAGAGGGGAGAAATTTTAAGAAAAATACGCCGATAATTATTTCAATTGGTGGTAACTTTTAAAATAATCTCAATTTTTTAAAAATTCTAGTTGAGACTCTCTGGAAAAGTCTTTACTTTATATAAGCAAAATATAATTATTATAGAAACATTTTTTATAAAAGGAACACGTTTTGAGAAAAACGGTTATTCTAAGTTAATTTTTTGCCAAAATATTGTATTTAAATATTTTTTTTAGTCATAATAATTTTTGCCTTAAAATAATTTTATACATGTATTCTAATCTAAGTGACACTAAATATCATGACAATTATCCATTTATGTGCTTTTTTAAAATCACGGTTCCGAACGTAGTCGGATACCTTAATTCAGCCTGTGGTGCACTTTTAACTTCATTTGTAGATTGAAATCGACGGCCCTGCAAGTGACGTGCCATTTCAAGAAATATTCTGAAGTTTCAGGGAGCGAAATCAGATGAGAAAGAAGGATGAGACAAAACAGATGTTCTCAATTTCATCTCGTCGTTGTTTGAAGCATGTTGTTAAACACCGCCGCAGAAAACTTTTCAATGATTTCGGCGGTACGGGAAGTCTGTGGACGTCCAGAGCGTTCGTCGTCTTCGACACTTTCCCTGCCTTCTCTGAAACGTCGATGCCTCTCAAAATCATGCGTTCGTGATAACATTCACGATTTCACTGCCTTAAACCTGCTTCAACATTTCGTAAGTCCCCGTAGCACTTTTTTCCAAGCCAACGTAAAATTTGATGTTTTTCTCTGCTCAACAAAGGGAATTTCTTTCAATTTCCGCCTACTAAATGCATTCACCTACAAAATACGACGCCGTGGCGAGCCACAGATCACGTGATTTGAGGCAATCTTCTTTAGGAAAGGAGAAGAATGCAGTGACACATAAATGTTATCGTAGTCGCTATACTGTAAAACTTTTTTGCGTTACAGGCCCAGTCCTGGAACTTTTGAATCCAACCTCGTAGTTATCTTACTAATGAATGTTTTTCTTCGAGCTACTCATTCATAAAAAATATATTTATTTAAAATATTTCTGAAAATTTCTGCTGCGCTGATTTTTTAAATCTCTGACACACCTCCACTGCCAATTTTACTGCACACTGGTTTTAGATTTGCAAGTTATACTCCTAACGAACCAACATTGCGGAACCCCTTGAACGACGTGAACCTGGCTTGTTTTCAACTGAATTTGTATTTAACAAGAAATATATATAAAAAAAAATTAAAATCAATTCCTACTTATATCAACAAAGAAAAATTTTATTTTAGCCACTTTTTATTAAATAGTTACAATTAATATAAATATGTATATGCATATGACGGAATCACAACATTAAGTGGTAATTAATTTTTATTAATTATCATTAAAAAAAAGTATCGTATTCTCATCCAAAACAATCGTGTATGTAAAATTTCAGTTCAACTGAATGCTTTAAAACGTGAGAGAAAAACCTTTTCAAGTTTTGTCACAAGTCGCCAAAAGGGTCGCTAAGTCGCCAACGTGGCTATATTTGTAATTCTTTAAATAATTAGTTTTAATCAATTAATTTTTATTCATTATAGTTAAATTATTGCATTGACGAGGAGGGCACTTGAACTGTCACTTTCCACTTCTAACTACCACACCACGCCAGGGGGAGGACATTGAGTCTCGATAAATTTAACATGCATCGGTTCCCTCTACACGGCAGGTCTGCTGTGGCATCAAGACTCGAACACGCGACACTCCGGCCACTTCATGACCACAACTAGTAGGCTATCGCACAGACATGAGCTTCAAATCAAACAAATGAATTTAGATATATTTTTACGCTGTTAATCTATTAGAAATGACTATTAATAGCGAATGCCTCAATACCTTTTTGAGATCTTTCAGTTAGTACGCAAGAAATGAGTAAATTATAAAAAATTATTTAAATTTCACGTTAATTGTGGGCTTTTTTAGTTTTACTTAGTTATCAAATAAGCGAGTCGCTTTTCTACTGTATGTGTCATGGACGCTGCAGCCTAAAGGTTAAGGTCACGGACTCGTGGCTGGCATGTCATGAGTTCGAGCCTGGTGTCGCTGAAGACCCGCCTTGTAGAGGGGACCATTGCACAGTCAATCTGTCGAGGCTCATCTTCCCATTAGAGTGGTGTGGAAGTTCAGAGAGGAGGAGGGGGTGCCAGCTCCGGTGTCGTCCTTGTCACTTGACCGAGGTTCAAAATTACAAGGTCCGTCGCCAATAGTCCCTTTGTTTCCGGAGGGATTGGTTTGTAGCTCTAACCCTCTTCGGGAGAGCTCGGTTCCTCTAGCCATTCTGCCAATAGCCCCCGTGTTGCTTTATAGCGTGTCTCTCCTTCATATCTAGTTTGAAAAAAGGCCTCCAAAATCGAACATTTATACCGAATGAAATACAATTTATACATCCTGCTCTTTCTTTTACAATAACATAAAAATTTTCGGCAGAAACTAAAATTTCTTTTATTCAGAAAATAGGTTCTACGCTGGTGCATAAAGCATTTTAAGCGAAGAACCAGGGGCGTTGCTACCGCTGTATCAATGATAGGGCTCTCAAGCTACAGGAGCGCCAAAATGCGTAACAAAAACGGAGAAAATGTTAAGGGCCCCCCAAAATGAGCCCCCAAGTAGTTTGATACGGGACCCACTCAGGACTAGCTGCGACAATGCGATGAATCTACAGCGTTGTTATTTCGAAATGTTACCATTTTCGAATACCCAATTCATATTTATTCTACAAAAAGTATCAGCTACCTAAATACAAAGATGTAAAAGGAAAAAAAAGAACTCCCCGTCCAAAATTAGACACATTTGCCGGTCAAAGAATCAGCTTTCCTAAAAATAGACGAGAAGGGGAGGGGTAAGAGTACGATTACGCTAAGCGGAGAAAGAAAAAGAATTTCTTAATCAAAAAGAAAGAGTCGAGATGTTTGTACTTGAGCACCTACGCCTAGGAAACTAATTTTATTTCTCTTCATAAATATTCGAAGAAGAGAAAGCTCCGTTTCATTGTCGCGTGAATTATGCTGTAGGAGCGATGGGTAAGTAGGTCGTTAGCTCTGCCTTACGTTTCGTTTGTTTCGCTTGCTGACACTCAATGGCATTCCAGCATAAATGGAAACAGAAAAATGCTGATCTTTTCTTTATTTAATAAATCCATTAGGTAAAAGGGTATTTCTACTGTTATTTTTTTATACTCCTTCTAGAGAATTTTTCTTTCCAGAAATGTCAGAGATTTTCGTAAATAGTTTTGAGGGAGTAGTCTTACACAAGAAAAAACTGCGAAAGTAATGATTCCAAAAGAATGACGGAGACATTTTGGTTATTTTTCAGCTATACACCCATCTAGAGTAACATTTGTTAATCTGTGTCACTTAAATGTGATGATAAAATAAAAGATATTTTAGAAGTTTTGTACTAACAAGTGACATTTTATTTAATGCTTTTATCAATTCCTACTATTAGTTCGCAATCTCCCTGTATATATCTTGTTCAAATTTTCAGTCGTTAATAAAATACCTTTTAAAGGGCTCAATTCAGCTGAAATTTTCTATACACGATTATTTGGATGACAATACGGTAATTTAATTATAATTAATTAAAATTTATTGATTAAAACTAATTATTCAAAGAATTACAGATACAGCCACGTTGGCACAATTTTTGGCGACCATTTTGGTGACTGGTGTCAAAACACTTTAAAAGGTTTTTTTCTCACATTTTAAAGCGTTCATTCGAGCTGAAATTTTCTATGCACGATTGTTTTGGGAAAGAATACGATAATTTAATTATAATTTATAAAAATTAATTGGAAGCCCAGTGGCTGAGGCGTTAGTGCAATGCGCTTCCACACCACAGGTCCGAGTTTGAAACCTCTGGCTGGAAAAGGTTGACCTAGCCTTTCATCCCTTCAGTGGGTCGATAAATGAGTACCAAGCTTTGTGGAGAACTTAACACTGGGAGTTTCGCATCAGACTCACCACCTGACCGGAATATCTGCTCATGCACCTTAGTGCCCAAGGTTGCGTATACTGAGTTTGGCACTGTAGGCTTTGGCCCTGATGGGCTGTTGCACCGCTGAGTTAAGTTAAAATTAATTGACTGAAACTTATTATTTACAAATACAGCCACGTTGGCAAGATTTTTTTTCTCTCTCGTCTTGAAGCATTCATTTAAACTGAAATTTTATACACACACGATTGTTTTGGATGACAATACGATACTTTAATGATAATTAATAAAAATTAATTGCCACTTAATATTGTGATTCTGCCATATGTATATGCATATTTATATTAATTGTAACTATTTAATAAAAAGTAACTAAAATAAAATGTTTATTTGTTGACCTAAGTAGGGATTGACTTAAAAAAAAATTTTTTTTATGTTACTTATTTGTGTTTTTCATTTTGAAATACTGTCAATGCTTTTTTCATTCACAGGATTGAAAAAAAAAATTCTTGTAGTTTATTTTTTATGGCAAATGTTATCCATTTTGTTTTCCATGAATTACACTACATATGAGAGAGTTTATTTTAAATAAATTACGTTCCCTCGGTAGCATGGTGGTCATGGTCACGAACTCGTGGTCGGAGTGTCACGTGTTCGAGTCATGGTGCTACTGAAGACCCACCGTGCAGAGAGGACCGATGCATGTTAAATTTGCCTCGGCTCAATGTCCTCCCATTGGTGTGGTAGTTAGGAGAGGAGGAGGTTCCAAAAATTACGAAATTCGTCGCCATTGGTCTCGTGTTGCTTTGTAATGAGCGTATATGAAACTCATTTTCTTTATATAACTTTCAATAGAAGAGATAATTATATAGACTAAATAAAATGATATGTAAATACATATCATATATATAAATTTAAATGTTTTTATATTTATTTGGAAGGTGTACCGGTATATTCTGTGAATTGCTTAGCTTTTACTTGCCACTTGTTATTTTTACTACTTCCTTCGATGGCGAGATTGAAGCTATTGCAGTAACGGTGGAGCAACTATCACTAAGAAGCTACGAATTCAACAGGGCCGTAATCTTTTCCGACTCTAAGTCGGCATTACATGCTCTATCTCAAAATTACCTCTGTAATTCACAAAGAATTTTAAAATGCAAATCATTCTTAAAAGAAGTTCCTCGTAAAATCTCTTTGTAGTGGATACCAGCTCATTGTGACATAGCTGGGAATGAGCATGCTGACTTTCTTGCTAAGAAAAGAGCCCTTGCGATCCAAAAACCCGCGAGGATTTTAACTTTGCATTCCTTAAGACTTTTTTTTTCTAATATGGCCTTTAAGAATAACTTTAAAATGGAAGTTGCGGAACTGTCGAAGGACAAGAACAGGAAAATCTTGAACAAGGACTTGTCCTGGGTTTCTGGGGCTCCTAGAAAAGCTGCTATAGTTCATTTTAGACTTTTGACAGTTCATGACTGTCTGAGATCGCATCTCTACAGAATTGGTATCGCCAACTCACCGGACTGTATTTTAGTGACTCTGGGATGTCTATAACCGCTGAACATCTGGTCGTGTGCCCTGCACTGATTAGCCTTAATACAACGGTCGAAAAATATTAGAGAGCACTTGCACTAATGGCATAGGTGCTATCGTAGTGTGTGGCATTTGTAAAATAAATAAATATTTATTTGGGATGTACACAAGTCCACACCGTTCATCGTATCGATAGAAATTTTACAGGGAACTTCGCTGATGTTTCAGGCCGCGGTAGCCGAGTGGTATAGGTATCGGACTGTGGCTTGCTTTGTCACGGGTTCGAGCCCAGTACCACTAAAGACCCGCCATGTAGGGAAGCGATGCACGTTAAATCTGTCGAGAGCTGAAACGTCCTCCCGTTGGTGTGGTGTGGTAGTTAGGAGAGGGTGGTGCCAGCTCAGGTGTCGTCCACGTCACTTGACCATGGTTCAAATTTACGTGGTCCTTCGCCAAAAGCCCTCGTGTAGCTGAACAGTGTGACGTTAATATTCAATCAATCAATCGCTGATGTTTCAAACCATTCGTAAAGGAATTTCTGATAGTAAAAATGCTCAAATTTATTTTTAGTGAACTTTTTTCTAAACCCCCTCCCCTTGCTTAAGGAAGAGCTTTTGTGTGTACATGCGAAGTCGCCGAATATTATGTAGAGCAGCCAGTGGTGGAAAACCGTTCCCGCTCGTGTTTAGAAAACGATTTTTATATTTGGCGGCTTTTTTGATTTGGCAACGTTTGTGAATGAGTTTTGCGGAAATGGATTTCAAGCCGGGGGAAGGAGGATTGTGAGAAGGCTTTACATAAAAATTCCCCCTTTGTGAACTCAAAGACTTGAAATTTGGCAAGCAAGTTTCTTTTATTGAATAGAGATCCGCTATGAAAAGGTTTGGTGGAAATTGACTCTCAAGGCGAAAAGGGTTGCAGGCATGTTATATGCTTCTCTGGCAGTGTGATATCTTTGTAAACTAGTACCAAACATCCCGCGAAGACGATCGTTTTTGGCGTGGTCTATAAAGTACTTACGTACGGAACGGAAGGTGCCCAGATCAAATCTTTCTTCCTACATTAGTGACCTTGGCTGTGCAAAGGAACCGCACCCTTCACGCGCCGCAGTCGTGGCGCCATCTATCCACCGCAAAAGCAACTAAGCCGTCAGACGCAAATGACGCAATTCTCGAGCCGTAACGCATGAATGACGCAACCTTTGAAAGTGACGCAACTGCTAACATGCTCGCCACGAATATGGTAACGTTCGTTTGACTATTCGCCGAATCACTGGCATGGGTTATGTGGCGGTATGAAATCTATATAAACTAGTACCAAACATCACGCGAAGACGATCGTTTTGGTGTGGTCGACAAAGTACTTGCGTACGGAACGGAAGGTACTCAGATCGAATCTTCCTTTCTACACTTCTTTTGTTGAGTAAAAATTCCGTATCAGCAGGTTTTTGCAGAAAAATGCTACAAAATTACGAGGGTTTAAAAGATTTTTTTTGTTTAACTTTTAAAAATCCAAGTATCTTCTCCATTTTAAATATAGAGGAGTGGGCTATAATTATGGTTTTTGAATACAACCCAAAGGTACTATTATAGATATCAATAACTTTCATATATATAATCTTTTATTATCAGGAAATACCAAGGTCAACGGGTGGAAAATGGCCAAAAAATAAATAATAAGATATACTTAATTGATTAATTCGATATTTTGTTGTGTTGTCTATAAGATGAGAAATTTAAAAAAAATACAACATATATTTCACAATATATTAAGAAGCTTAACATATTCATACATGTAGCTACATCACACTGAAACTTATCATACAAATTTCTTTTGCGCTTCTTCCTCAGTAGAAGCTTTCATTATAATGCGTACCATCTGCGGATAAATACGATTTTTTTATTGCTTTCCGACTGGAATTATTTGGATCAGTTCCAATCTAATCTGGTATCAGAATCTTACTTAACCTTTTTTTTTAAATAGGATACTTCTTGAATCTTATAAATATTTTAAATCCATTTCTTTTTTTTATACTTTACATACACAATCTTTTGATGAAATGCACGAATAACGAATACTCGATCTCATTTTAAATGCAAAAGAAACACGGGGTAAAGTTGTAAGAAATTATTCTTCAGAATAAAATCGATAGTTGTTTGGCAAGAGTAAATAAAATGTAAGAATGACAAAAATAAAATCGTGTTAATAATTTGCATAAATCGAAAATTGTTGTGTAAAACTTGATATTTGCTTCATCAAATTATTCAAGAAAATGATTTTTTAGTTCGCTGAAGGCTTTTATGAGGCCGCGGTAGACTGGAGTTCATGGTCGTGAACTCGTGGTCGGCGCTGTCAAGTGGTGCGTTCGAGTCCTAATGCCACTGAATATTCACCATGTAGAGGGACCGATGTTCATTAAATGTATCATAGCTCAAAGTCCTCACGTTAGAATAATGTATAAGTTTGGAGAGTGGGGTGTCAATTTAAGTGTTGTCCTTGTCACTCTATCGAGGTTCGAAATCATGAAATCCGTCACCCATAGCCCTCGCGTTGGTTTAGAATGTAATGTTGATTAAAATCATAACAAAGCTTACCTCTGACTTCATCTTAGTAGGTGACAGCACTCATCCATACGAATTTCTGGAAAATGAAGATATTCACCGAAGGAATTGGCCAACCATGTACGTAAAACTTAGTCCTACAAAGCAGCGCTTATTAAACTTTCGATCACCGCTGCCCCCTTTATGTATCAGGGTGACATCGCGGACCCCAAGATTTTGAGCATCCCTCCTCGACTTAATATTCTTGATCAAAATACAAGTTCTAACAGAGTTCCTTCATTGGGGGTTATTTAGTAACCTTGTCTAGTATGGCACATCTTTCAATTTTTCCACGAGGCCTTTCACAGTCTGTAAAAGAGGGAAATCTCAACGTTGCATGAGCGACTCCGCGGATCACAGTTTAAGAACATGTAGTGGATAACTATTTAAGACAGTAACAGCCTCTAGGCAGAAGTGATCGCTTTTGACTAGTGGTATGTTACGTGCTTACGGAACCATAGGTCGCGAGTTGTGTCCTCCAGATATGCGCCACCACATTGGTGACTCTGGCTGAATTATGTAAAGGTCAACCTTTTGATCTGTCGTGGCACCATCTACGCGGCGCAAGAGCAATCAAACGCCGTCAGACCCACTTGACGCAGCAACCAAAGCCATCAGACACACTTGACGCAGCAAAACAAAGTCGTCAGTCTCACTTGACGGACGCAACAGCAACAACTCACCCACTCGCCATAGCATCTGTATCTAACAACATAAATTCATTTCAAGAAAAGATTCGTCTTTTTATTTCACTTTACCGTATTGGTGGTAGTATGAGAATCGAAAAGAAATAATTTAAATAAGATATTTATTTACAAGTCTACAGCTTATATTTACCAATTTTACATATGAAAACTACAAAGATTGGCCAGACAGAAGCAACGAGCACGCGTCTGCTTTCTTTGACAACTCAATTGAGTCTCTTAAGATCTTTCCTTTTTTTGCGACGTTTCTTTTTGTACATCCTCAAAAATCCTTTTGAAAATCGGCTTTCAAGTGTAGTGAAGAGTTCTGAAGTTTACAGCTATTGAGCTGATAAGCTAATGTAAGATGAAAAGGCTTTCTGTGAAGATATTTAACTATTTACAATTTTTGTTAAGTCAAGTGAAGTGTTTCTGTAATTTTTTACTAGACCCTTTGGTCATTTGAAAAAATGTAATTCTGTGAGCTCAAAGAAACCGCTGTATGATACTGTGGGTGAAGAGAAGCATTACACAACTTTTTTGTTTCAATTTGTAATCTCACGTTTAGATTGTTCTGCTCCATAAATGTTTTTTTTAGTATTGTTTTAATATATATTTACACATATCTCATTCCATTAAAATCTGTCCAGTGATTCTTTAGACAATCAATCCAAAGTAATAATTTTCTTAATTTGAGCACCCAGTGTTGCGAATAATAGTAGCCTAAGTTTGTTCCACGGATGCCTATCATTCTTATAATCATTTAATCATTTTGACAATTTGAGATTTTTACATTTTCAAATTGTATAGATTTTAACCTTTCTAAAAATACCTTACTTTAACCTCTAGAGTAATTAGAAGCTCTTAAAACCTATTTTTAAATAATTGTTGAAACTGGGCCACGCCCATTTGAATGGCGAAAAATGTAAACAAAGTACTTTGTTTTTGCTTAAAAGTTGAAGGTCTGATATAAACCAAAACATGTATATTTTATTGTAAATTGAGCCTTTTTTATTTCCTAGCGGATTAGAAGTATCACTGTATACATTTATTTCAAAATGTAAATTTTGATGTTCGATGCACCTTTTCTGAGAAACTACTGTTCACAGGTACGTAAATTTTTATGACATATTTATAATGATGTCTAACATGTACTGAAATGAGCTTTTCATAAAAAACTCAAAACTTTATTTTTTTATGTGTAAAATGGGTCACATTTCGCAATGATTGATAAATTATTTCATAAATTGTTAAAAAATTCAAAATTAGCAAAAAGCTCATTTCAGTATAATGAGAAAGGTGTACTTAATTGTATGAAAAATTTCAAGCATGTAAGTATAACAGATTTTGAGAAAAGGTACATCAAAAATAGCCAATTTAACATTGTCAGTATATATATAGAGAGAGGTTTCCAACTCCCTTTAAATGACCAAAAAGATCTTCAGATGAACGATAATATTTCGAAAATATACATAAACTAATTACATATTAAGTTCAATCAGCATCAATTATGCATTACAGTTATTTTTCTCTAACATAACTTTAGTATAATACTAAGGCGACCAACCGTCCTCTTTTCATAGGTTATGTCCTTCCTCGAAAAGTGTCCTCCTTTTCAATATTTTGAAACTGATCTGTCAATCTCTGTATTCAGAGATGAACCAAACATGTTTCCAATCTGTCGAAGAATGGTCTGAAACAAATATCACAGGAAATAACAGTTTTCAATGGTATTTTTTGTCGCAAGTAAATTGGGCAAATATATAAAATTACGTTTAGTTTTTATCGAAAGAAATGCCTGATAATAAAATCGATGACAATTGTCTGTTTGAATAAATTAGAAGGCTGAATGTATATTTTAATTCTAATAAATTGGAACAATTGGTAAATCAGCATGCTGAAATCGATAAAAGATGGGTAGAAATACTTAAACCATTTCAAAAATGAACACATTCCATATGAATAAGTAATTATTCTTGTTCAATTTACGTCGTGCTTCCCTGGAACTAATGCAGCAGTTGAAAGAGTTTTTTTCAGTTGGTAATGATTTTTGTGAAGTGAGACTAGTGAGAAATAAAAATTGAATGTGTTAATATTTTAGCTACAGTGCTTATTGTAAAATTCAGTATGAAGGATATTTTTTGCCCGAACTTTCCGATTTATTAGAAAATGATGTGTTGACAAAAAAAAAAAAAAAAGCATTCAATTTAAAAATACTCGCGTTTATGATAATAATTTAAAAGAATGTAAGCGTAATTAGCGTATCTTTGTTTGAATGAATAAAACGTTTCTTATGTTTAAGTTGTAATTTTTTCTTAAATTTTTCGTCCTCCTTTTCATTGAAAAAAAAAATGGTCACCTTAATAATACAAAAGATACCATCTTAAGCAATAAAACTTTAAAAACAGATTATATATCAGCAAATAAATTAATCAGAAAAATTAGAGTTAAATGAATTATTGAATTAATGATAATAATATGGAAGAGAATTTTCAACTATATTTATATGTATGATATAATTTAAATAGTCAATTAAAATTAATTCAAAATAAAGAAAAGAAATTTAAATAGAGAATTTAATATTTTACAACATGAAAACAAATATATTCCTGTTGGAGTATTTATCAATCATAAAAAACAACAACAACATATAACTACTATATAAAATCGAACCATTTTCCCCCTCAGTTTGTCTCTTCACAATCATCCATATTTTAGTCAACACTTTTTTCCAGGAATCAAACTTCCGTTACCAATTCTAAGAAATATACTGTACTGTACTCACAGAGAAATCCTATTATTCTATTCTAGAAAGTAAAATCAAGTAAGAACACTATTAATCTCGACTTTTAATATTCTTGAAATTATGAGTCATTGCAGTTAGTTTTATCTGTTTTTTTTTTTCGTAAATTTGTAATCGCGTCCCATGTATATTTTAATGTTAAATATTGTTCTTTTAAACAGCTGCTCAATCATAATCACAATTTAAGTATGAGAACTCCTGTTTCAGTTTACTATAACCTCAGAATCATTCAAATATTTATTACATCTTAAAAGAATCCTTTTTAAAACCAAATTAGTTAATTTTAAATAATTAGTTAATTTCTTTTATTTGGTTGTAAGTCCAAATTTAAATAGATAGAATATGCTCTTAAAGTATTTGTGCGATAATTTGGTGAAAATTAAAAGAAAGTGTATTGATGCTGCAAAGTGCAATAAATGAATTGGATTAATTAGCTTAAACAGAAGCCACAATAAAGAAGACAGAAGATTCTACTAAAAATCAATAGATTTTAATAGAAGTCAACGTAAAAATCAATTTTGCTGCAATAATACTGATAAGTGTGATAGATAGAATATTAATAACACTCGTAATGATATCAAAAACAAAGCGGGAAGAATAGAAAACGAAGGTGATAATTTAAAAAAGAATAAAAGAAGGGAGAAAAAAAAGATCCTCATCAAACAATGAAACTAATGCATGTACTTAATCATGTACGGTACATGGTAATTCATGGAATAGTGTCTAGAAATAGCAGATGATACAAGAGGGAAACAAAAACAAACAAAAACCGTTTGCAGTCTTTCGAAAGGTAATTTCATTTCAGCCATACTAAAAAAAAGATAACGGTTTCTGATGTCATAATCCTTTTTCTAAATGAAACTTTAAAAAAAAGTTATGTCATTGGGGAAATATAGAAGCGGAGTTTTGAAACAGTTGATTATTTTATTCATGATATTTAGAACATTTCAAGGATGACACTCATAAAGATTAAAAATAATTTTGTTGAATATCGAATTTGTAGATAACCATTTCCAACGGCAAATTGCTATTAAAGAAAGTTTATTTGCACGCAATAACGATAAAATCGAATACTATATATTCGTAAATAAATATCACCGTATGGGGGCTAATTATAAATTCAACTTAAGTTAATGACTAGTTTAGCCTTTATGATAAATAATAATTCGTGATTACATAGTAAACTTCTGATTTTATACGAATTTTTAATTAATAATCGCTGATCAGGATTCCGAAAAATATGTTTCCAATAATTTTGTTTGTATAAAAAAAATTAATGTTTTGAGAATAACAACATAAGTGGGTCAATAAAGTTAAATTATAAAATAAATTAGAATGTTAATAAATTACTTTTAGAAAAACAATGAAAAAAAAACTGGTAATATATTACAAAATATTTTATATTCCCTTCTATTCAATAAAGGATTTGAATTAAAACTAACGATAAATCATGTAACATTTGATTTCCATTAGTGTCAGCTTTTTTAACGTTATTAAAGAGAAAGAAAAATGAACATATTATAACCTTATATACAGACTTAATACCAATGAAATATTAGAAAATACGCTATTTGAATGGTTTCTAATCCACAAAATTGATTCAAATTACACTGATGCTCAAAATTAAGATAATTTTTTTTTAATTTGAGACATTTTTTTCGAGTTTCAAGAGTAAAAATCGACGAAATGTTTTTAACGCTGATCATGTAAAGACTATGTTTTAATTTACCCTTTCCAGTAAAGTTTAAGTGATTTCTGTATTTATAGAGCATCAATAAGTTAAAAAAGAAGAGTGAAGAAAAGGTACTTTTGATCGGTTTGTATTAGATTAAGTTGAAAATTATTTATTTTTGTATAAAATTGTCAACTAGCTTTTTGCAATATCTGTCTGAATTTTGCGTAAAATCTCAAACCTATATTTATTAAATTATAAATTGTACTATAAAAAAATTATATTTTTTTAAAGATTGATTTTCTTTAGTTAGTTGGCAGCATACAGAATTTTTCAATTCAGCTTCGCGAAATTTACAAAAGACATTGACAAAATTCAAGAAAAAAAAATATTGTGGTGAAATTTGAAACACATAAACAATTATTCACTAAGATAGGAATTTTTAAAGAAAATATTTGTACTGTGTGTGTATGGATAAAAAACGTTAAAATTTGTATCAGTATTAATAATAACCATGTTAGCTAGTTTAAGTGAATAATTTGAGAGTTTATCATATTGATCTGGTTATTATTAATATATTAGTCGATAAAGTTAGGTCAATGTAATCATTTTCAACGCGTTTAGCTAGAGACTGCCATGTCGCATACGTAATGCTTTTACAAATACATGTTATTTCCCAATAACTAAAAATAAAAACAAAGCATTGATATAAATTCAAGTGAAAATATATATATTATATTATAATTATATATAACTCTATATTATAATGTATAATAATATTTGTGTTAATATAACATTATAAGATAATATATAATGTTAATATATAATATAATATGTATTAATATAATAATATTATTATCTATATGCTGTGTACCAGTGGTCCGCAACCCCCGGTCCGTGGATCAAATGGTGCCGGGCCATCTAAAGAACATTAAACTATTGCCATTTTATTTAAAGTGGTGCATTTGTCTCGGATTTGCGCAAGTTTCCACGGAAATCACTTTATATTCCACTAATTACTTTTATTCATTTTTGGTGAAACTATATTTTATTCTGAAGGCAAATTTAAATGTAACTAAATTAAAATTGTTAAATCAAAACAATCTAAAACATAAACAATCAAAGTGTCCCACCCTCAGCGGGCCGCGGTAAAATTATCAAGCGCTGACCGGTCCGCAGCGATAAAAAGGTTGCGGAGCACTGCTGTATACGAGTAATATTATTATATTTTGGTGTAGTCTACTATTATCTAATCAATGGTAGATTCGTTATTACAGCATAGAGATGCATACAAATAACAATATAGTAATTACATAGTTTCAGTAAATTATGTCTAACTAATCACTATTGTGAAATTTCACTGGTATTTATTAATAATAAGTACTGAATTTTATTTATTACATACCGTAAAATCCGGAGTATAATTCGCACTTTTAAATAAAAAAAGTAAGATCGAAATTTAGGACGCACGTTACACACCAGGTGTATACAAAAATGATAGCTTAAAAAAAGGATATGAGGATGAAAAAAAATAATGGACTTCATGTACACCGAAATATTGTTTATTTAAAAAAAGTGGCATACCTCATGAATTTTACGGGTTTTACAAAAACCCTGAGATAATACTTCGAATAAATGATTTCAAAACATTAAAATAATTACACTAGTATATTTCAGAATTCTTCATAAAAAAAAGGGAGTGCACATTATCTGGCGAATATACTTTAAAATTAAAAAATGCAGCTTGAAAGTATAAGTGCGCTTTATTACTCCGGATTTTACGATAAATTTCATTAATCATATGCTAATATGACACTTTATATTTTCTACAAGATTCTACAATTTAATGCAATGCAGTGATATACAGTGGGTCACAAAAGTGTTCGTACACTTGCAATTTCTTATGAATTTTAGTGTTTTCGACTAATAAAAATTAATATATGGATATTGGAGACGACTTAATTTTTTAAAAGGGCAATGACACATGCCAAGCGCACTGCTCTCAATGTACGCCACTGGTGTCTCTATAACTGTCTCCAAATTCTGAAAACACCTCCTCAATCTCTTTATTTAGCCCAGTAGAACATATTTGGTGAGATTTTGATGTAAAAAAAAGAAAACATGACAAGAGTAAACACAAAATATGAAGTAAAAACAATGATCACAGAAGAATGGAGGAAAATCGATGCAGAAATTACAAAAAACTGATTAAATCTATACCAAGAAGCTTAAAAAAGTTGTGGACACTAAAAGATATTCTACTAAGTACTAAATTAAGAAAGAAACACAATATTTAAAGCTAAGTTGATATTTTTGTTATGTGTACGAAGACTTTTGTGGCGTAGTTTTTTAGTAGCTTTTTGATTAATAATTTTTTAAAAAAATAGTTATACTATTTTTAAAAAATTAATTTTGTCATTCCATTAAGAGCAGGTTGCAGATATCATAAAAAAATTACAATTACAATATATTAATTTTTAGTAGTCGAAAACATTAAATTTCGTAAGAAATTGCAAGTGTACGAACACTTTTGTGGCCCACGGTATCTATAAGACGAATCATGGTTCGAAACATGTTTCGTTTCGTAAAATATTTAGTTCTTTTTTAATTTCTTAAATTTTTAATTTACTATCTAAATTATACATTTTAGTTGTAGATATTAATTACGATGAAAACTATCTCCTAAATTATTATCGTTTGCTTTAATTTAATATAGTATAATTCGTGTAAGTCTAATTTATATCTAATATTAATTTATTTACTGATATATAATCGTTTGTTGTTATAAGTTATGTTGCTTTAGTTTACATCTTTTGTAATTATTCTAAATTTTTTTTTCAGATGGGAATAGAATTGTAATGTATAAGCGCGCGAGGCTCGTTTAGCTTAATAAATATTTAATTTTTTTGTATATTTTTCCCAAGATGTTTTCATTTATCTCAAGATCTTTGAGATCATTTGAGGGACTATAAGAATAAAAGCGTCCGTGAAATAAAGGCTGCTTAATCGCAAGGTCAGCTCGACTAAAACATCGCGATTGAGAGAGTGAGTGAATATTAACGTCGCACTATATTAAGCTACTAGACGGCTTTTGGAACTAAAACATCTCGGACCAAAAGCTTTTAGCTACCACGATCACGATGGGCAAGATAAAATATGTTACATTACGTAACATCAATACCAAAACTTGTCAATATCAAAAATAAATACCGCAAAATCCGTAAATTTCGATCTTATTTTTGGTGTTAAAAGTGCGCGTTATACGCCGGATATAAAAATGAGAGCTTTAAAAATAAAAAGAAAAAGCTGAGCATAAGTGACATTTTTAATGAACTTAAAAGGTTGTAATTCTAAAATGTATACTATTTTTGAAAAGCTTAAAAAATTAAACGAATAAATCGCTTCAAAACATAACAGCGCACTTTTCAGTTTTCGTAAAAAAGAGGGTGCACGTTATACAGTGAATATACCTAAAAATTAAAAATTGCATCTTGAAAGTATGGGTGCGCATTGTACGCCGGATTTTACGGTAAATAAATAAAAAGATGTAAGGGTGACACATCATAAAATACACCGCTTTCGTTTCCGGTGTTTCGATGGAACAATAATTCTTCATGGCGCATTCCCAACAGAGCAGCCAGTATCAGTAGTTAACAAACTTTTTTTTTGCCATTTTTGATCAGAAATGAACACTTCCAAACCCTCTGACGTTCATTGGTTTCACACCGAAACCACACATTAAACATTTTTTTAAAAAATCAAATTTAAAATTCTTTTATCCAACTAAGAGCTGCTTTTGAATTTTTGTTCTTTTTCCTAGCAATAAATGGAAGCACAACGGCTATATTTAACGAGTGATAGCTCCTAAATCGAAAAATATTGACGTCACTTTAACTTAAGTAAATTCCATTAGCTCTAAAAATATTTAAAAAAAAGAGTTATTTTAAATTATATCACGTTATCTTACTATGAATCTTTCTATTTATTAATTGCAACTTTCAATCATTTTGATAAGTAAACAGAAGAGTAGAAAAATGAAATTAAAATTTATAGTTTTATACTGCGAAACCAAACTCCAGTAAGAGGCGTTATTGCAAGTCTCTTGGCGCCCGTTCTAAAGCAAAAATCCTCTCAGCAGCTGACTTTCTGAAGCACTATTTGTTTATTATATGTTTAGCAATATATTTATTTACTTTAAAATTATAGTGAGAAATTTTTATTTTTAAATATATTTATCCGCACTCTAAAATTCTGCCACTCCTTGGAGCTACACATATTGCATATGCCTAAATGCGACCCTGTGTGAACATAATAGATTTCAATATTCTGTCTTTATAGTTATGGATGGAAAAAATTATATGTATTAGCAATTTTTTATTAATAAATATATATTGTTTTTAGTATGTAATGTAAATTATATGTAGTTTTATGTACAAATTTGTGTTAAAAATTTTAAAAATAATTAAACTTTTAAAGTTATTTTTCCTTAATTAATTTTGTAAAAGTTTTGTGGTCTTAAAATATCAGATTTTTATTTTGAATAATTTTTTGGATTGGTCTGTTTGAGTAGGAAGAAAAGGACCGTTACTGTTCACTGGTTTCATAGTGAAACCATAAATCTCTCGAAATTGAAAAATGCTAAATTTTTTTCTTTGTATATTTGTGATCCCCTTCATGTCTAATAGTCATTTTTGAAATTATTTTGTCAATTTTTCAAAAGCTAGTGAACTTTCTTTAAATTATGCACATACTGTGAAAATCGTTTAACACGAAACTAAGGGGACTGAAATATGTTTTGTTTGTGTTAAAGGATATTAGGAAAAAAACAGCAACATATATATTTGACAAAATAAAGTTTCTTAGAGTACATTTTATTTACATAAATATTTATATATGCATGTATTCAATTAAAATCGAAAAAAAAAATCACTAGAATTTATTACAAGCTTTTCAAGTTTTTTTTTTTTAAAAAAAATTTGATTTTTAGGAAAGTGATTTTAATATTTTCCTTAATATTGTATTTTTTAGCGACAAATTGTGTGTTCGATGCAGTGGCGCACATAAGGGGGGGGTCCTGGGAGTCCGGAGCCCCCCCAAAGCCCTTGATATTTTTTCCGATTGATTATTATTCTAAATATATAGTACGTAAACTTTAATTAAGTATTTGTTATTAATGATTAATTTTATTAATTAATGCTAATTATTTATTCAATAATTAGTTTTTTACTGTGTTTTGTTCCTGAAAATCGACAATATCAAAAGGAGCATGATACAAGAATGGTGAACTTTCCACCCCCCTTTGAAAAATTCCTGTGTGGGCTACTGGTTCAATGTCTTCCATTTTTTGTTATTCATTTCACCATTCGAAAGAGCCACTCTAAATAACTATGCATACTTTTCATGAGGTTCACTTCGCATGACGTGTGAACAGGAGTTGCATTACTACAATATTTTCGTCAGCGGAATCTGCATCAATAATATATTTTGATCTTTGAACAAACTCCAAAATATCTTCCATAATTAAGGCTGGGCACACATTATCATCATAATATAGTGAAGCGAATTCTTCCGATGATGCAGTTGGGCAGTCCAATAATATAGAACCTCTCTCGCATATTTCATCAAATGGCTGGTGTTTTCGTATTTTGTTCATTCCCAGAAAAGAAATCTTTTCGTGTTAAGAGAAAAAATACATGAAAAAACATAGTAAAGGGTGTTTTTTTAGAGGTATAGAACTTTAAATTGCAATAAAACAACGATGTATTATTCGATTGACATGAATTTTTTTTATTCGAAAGATAATCTTGTGGCATTACATTTTAAATATGATTTCTGGCATAGAACTGCCACGGCTGGCTCGGATGTAGTTCAATCTGGACGTCCAATTTTCGATGACTTTTTCCAACATTTGTGGCCGTATATCGGCAATAACACGGCGAATGTTGTCTTCCAAATGGTCAAGCGTTTGTGGCTTATCCGCATAGACCAATGACTTTACATAGCCCCACAGAAAATAGTCTAGCGGTGTTAAATCACAAGATCTTGGAGGCCAATTCACAGGTCCAAAACGTGAAATTAGGCGGTCACCCAACGTGTCTTTCAATAAAACGATTGTGGCACGAGCTGTGTGACATGTTGCGCCGTCTTGCTGGAACCACAGCTCCTGGACATCACGATTGTTCAATTCAGGAATGAAAAGTTAGTAATCATGGCTCTATACCGATCACCATTGACTGTAACGTTGTGGCCTTCATCGTTTTTGAAGAAGGATTCCACCAGCCCATAAAGCGCACCAAACAGTCGGTTTTTCTGAATGTAACGGTGTTTCGACATACACTTGTGGATTAGCTTCACTCCAAATGCGGCAGTTTTGTTTGTTGACGTAGCCATTCAACCAGAAGTGCGCTTCATCGCTAAACAAAATTCGCTTATGAAAATCGGGAACAACGGCAATCTCGTTTTGGGCCCATTCGACGAATCTATGCCTTGCTTGATCGTATTTAAAATATAATGCCACAAGATTATCTTTTGAATAAAAAAAAATTCATGTCAATCGAATAATACATCGTTGTTTTATTGCAATTTAAAGTTCTATACCTCTAAAAAAAACACCCTTTAGTTTTTTTTCGTGTGTCAACCAATATTCCATCTTATAAACATTTTCGCGTTGAACGCATTTTATGGTATATTTATTTTTAAAAGGGACGCGATATTCACCTACTTAAACCTTCGTGTACTCCTTGGGTGCGATGGTTCAGAAACCGCCGATCCAATATTAGATAGATTCACACAGCATCCCTTTGAATGTTTGAAGGTGCAGAAAAATAATTTTCTCGTATAGAATTCGAATTATTTGTATAATTATTTTATTTTTATACTTTCGTTCCCTTATTAATCACCAAGAGGTTATTATTTTACCTACCAACAAGCTGGATTAAACCCGTATCAAATGCCTACCTTCACCAATAATGAACTGGATTTTCAAAAACTTTCTTATAGCAGTGATAAATTACTTTTACAATCCATTTGATTAAAGAAAATTTCATACAAAAATAAAACATTTTTTATTTCAATCGATTGAATGTATTGTAGTAATTTATATGAAATCAAGAATCAAAGAAAGAATATTAATAGAAACAAATTACTAAGAATTTTATGACAGTTTATCATGTTTATTTCGAGAATATTTTTGTCATTTGGCTTACATCTTCGGATATTTTCGGGTCAAACGAGTTTTCCACTTGAAATTTTAGTGTAAGACAGCTAACTTGGCTGAAATTATTTGGTGAGATCCCCAGTTGTTTCACATTATTGATATTGATGCACATTAAAAATATACTGCTTCACATTTTATTAAAAAATCAGTAAATTTTTCAGTTTTGATTTTAAAAAATTTGTAATACTTTGGGAATGTAAAAAAAAACTATTTGTAATATACATTATTCAAATTTAAGAGAAACCTATGTTGGCACCCCATTTTTCTACCAACCACATCGCGCCAACGCGAGGATTTGGAGTCTCCACAGATTTAACGCATTAATTTATAAGAATCACAAAGGGAATGAATAACTTCTAATTGCTTGATTGTTGATTTTTTATTAACATAGCGCACTCTACCGTCAGGCATTCTGCTAGTGTCAAATGACGAGGATGGCATTTAAGATGGCATATCACTCCCTTAAATTTGGCATCCTGCTAAGGTGAGAATTTTGAGCTCTGAATACATTTGACTTTCATGGATTCCGCCACTACACGACATGTTTTTAAATGGAATCAGCTCTCGAATACGTGGCTCGACTGAAATATCTGACCAACACTGTACCAGTCATTTCTAAAAATTTCTGGATACCAGCATGATTTACTTTTCGGGAGAGTGAGAGTTATGTTGACGTTGCACTCTAAAGCACAACACGACGGCTATTGGCGACGGACCTCGTAATTCTAAACCTCAGTCAAGTGAGGAGGACGACACCTGAGCTGGTAACCCTCTTCCAAACATACACACCACGCCAACAGGAGGACTTTGGGCCACGGCAGGTTTAACGCGTATCATCCCCTTCTACATGGCGAACTTCAGTGGCCGCGGCAGCCTAGTGGTCAAGGTAACGGCGTGTCATGAGTTCGAGCGTAGTACCGCTGAAGACCCGCCGTGTTGGGGGCGATGCACGTTTTATCTGTCGAGTGTTCAAACGTCCTCCTGTTGGTGTAGTGTGGAAGTTAGGATGAGAGGGAGGTGCCAACTCAGGTGTCGTCCTTATTACCTGACCATGGTTCAAAATTTCGGAGTCCGTCGTCAAAAGCCGTCGAGTAGCTGGATAGGGTGACGAAAAAATTTACTTACTCAGTTGCATCTATAATAAAATTTATGCCAGAATAAACACTGGCATATACACAAAACACATCTTAACATGCTTCATCCTTCATTTGAAAGAATTAAAGCTGTCTTCGGCAAAAGTACGAGAGCTTGAACTAAACGCGAAGCACATTTTCAGACAGGAGAATGTTTCTATTTGGAACATTACAATTGAGACATCTGTTAACACAATGTAGTGTTTTTAAAAATTTCAAAATATTCAATGAATACTTTTTTTTTTTTTTGAACACGTGCATGGAAAACTTGTTTAACATTACGGTATATGAGAAAAAAAGGCGAAACATATTTTATACCAGAAAAAACGGATCAACTCGGTTAAAAGTTCTATGGTAAAAAATGCTCCTCTCTAAAGGATAGTGAAAGCAAAATACCGTATTAATTTTTCATTTCTTTTATATCTGAAAAAATGTTCCACACAAATTCGGGTCCTATACTTTAACATTAACCGAAGACAGCCTTAAAAATACGTCTAGAATGTGAAAATCAAATTATCAAAACGGACACGACTAAAAATATTTTTGCAGGTAAAAAAGTTCCGACTTTCTTGTAAATCGCGTTTCTTTATCCTTTTTTATTAATTTTTAAAGTTTAAACGAATTCCTGATTCACCCGGTGTATCCGAACAACATTTGATCAGAAAATAATCACAACTTTAAGTTAAAATTAGGCACTTAAGAGGAAACAGAACGATTAAATTGACCAAAATAGGTATAAAAATCAAATTAAATTTTTTTAGCCTACATTTTTTTATATACTTTTCTATAACGTCACAAAATTTGAAAGCTCTAAATTTAAAAAACGCAGAATTATGATAACTTTCACGTTCATTTTTATTCATCTCCCTGTGGCAAATCAAAACTTTAAACTGACTTATCTCAGAAAGATAAAATAACTAGTTTGTCTTCATTTAAAATGCTAAGACTTTTTTTCTATTGCGCCTAATGCTTTGAAATTTTTTTCACCTATTGCTAATAAATAGTACATGTAACAAAAAGTTGATATGCATTTTAGAATAAAAGTAATATTTATTTTTTTTAAAAATAATTGAACTCAGAATTTTTGCATTTTTTAAGGAGTTTTCAATAAACATTCATAAAAAGAAGTATTGTATGAATACCACAATCACGTTAACGCAAAACCCATACCAACTTTTGTTATGCATAGCTTGACGTACTTGTAAATCAAATTTCATGCGTGTACGTAAATTTTTGAAGTAGCATTTTAAAATCACAAATTTTTTTTTCCGTAAAAGATTAAATGGCTAGCTTGTTATGAAATTTTCAGCATAAAATCTGTTTTACATAGTATACATACATAGGAGATAACCAAAAAATTTAAAAACCCTTAAATTAAATTTGTGCGTAAATCGTACAATGTCCCCTTAAAAATGAGTTTTTCATTTCTGAATCTTGGAAAAATTAAGTTTAAATTTAAGAGAAAAAAGAAAACTTTTTATATATGTTAAGTAATTTTTCATTATTAGTAAATATTTAAAGAAATGTTTGACTGTCATTTGCTTTGAGATTAGCTCTAAACATGCTCAGTGCTGCCATCTGGTGATACACTTAAAACTGAAAAACGTGATATACAGTGGCCCTCATAAGTGTTTGTACATTTACAATTTTTTGTAAAAGCTAGTGTTTTCCCCTAATAAAAATTAATGCATAGGAATCGCAATTTATTCTTATTGAAATAACATAATCAATTTTCAAAATATAGTATAACTATTATTTTGAAAAATTAATAATCAAAGAAACTACTGAAAAATAACGCCACAAAAGTCTTCGTACACTTAAAAAAAATCTTAACATAGCTTTAAATATTGTATTCATTCCTTCATTTAGTACTTATAAGGATATCATTCTGCACATCTGAAGAAACTTTTAAACTTCTTGGTGCAGATTCTTAAGTCTATTGTAATATCTACATCGATGTTCTTACATTCTTCTGTGTGTGATAATTGTTTTTACTTCACAGTTCGTTTTTATTTGTCATATTTTCTTACTTTAAACTCAAATTCTCACCAAATATGTTCCACTGGGCTTAAATCAGGTGATTTAGGAGATGTTTTTAGAATTTGGGGACTGTTATAGAGACACCAGCGGCTAAAGTTGAGTGCAGTGTGCTTGGGGTCATTATCCTGTTAAAAAATGAAGTTTCCAGTATCCAAATTTTAGATAGATAATTTATAATTTCTCTTTAAAATATTTAAATAGAGCTCATGTGATTCACAATAACAACAAAAAATACCAAATACAATATTTAAAACTATGTTGAGATTTTTGTTACGTGTACGAAGACTTATGTGGAGTAATAGAGAGTGTGGAGAGTTAACAGCAATATAGAAATTTTGGACGGATAATTTCAAACTGTTCTTTAAAATATTTAAATAAGCATATGATTCATAAAAAATTACTTAATTCTCACAAGCCGATTTACACCTCCACACAAGAGGACTTCCACCACTTCACTGTTCCAATTATATACTTGGGATTATGTTTCAGAAAATTAAACATTTTTGGTTACGACAGGTGTATAACAGTTTGGAGAATAAAAAAACGAGGAACTTAATCTCATGAATTTAGTTGAAACACTGAAGCAAAGATTTGGAGGTGTTCTTGTGTACATTGGCTCTTATGTGGTCAGAGATTTATTGGCATAGTTATACTATGTTTTAAAAATTGATTATTTTATTTAAATAAGAATAAATTGAATATATTATTTAAAAAAATTACAATTCCGATATATTGTTACAAATTTTGTGTAAATAGTGTAAATAATTTGTTTGGGTGTTTAATGCATTTATATTACTCTATGTTATATTTATTTTAAGTTAAAATTGTACTATTCACAAGCAATGCCGCCCCTTACGTTATAATGGCGATTGAATGAGAACTTGGCGAAATCTTGGCGGTAGAGCCAAGTTTGCATCATTTTTGGCGATCAAGTTGGTGGCCAATTTGACTACTTTGGCGACCATGTTGGCGAGTTCGGAACCCTCTGGATTCTTCTAGAAAGTAGTGGATCTCTCCAATAACGTCACGGTCGATGACAGGAGCGGTTATATTTCTGAAAGTTTCTGCCGCGCCTTTAAAGAGGAGTGCCAGCCGCAACCAGTATAGGGGTCAGTCTGATTTCAACCAGCAATGAGTGAACATTGTTTTGACTGCGATTAGCTCGGCTGTGCTTGTGAATAATCTCTTACTTACGTGTATTTTTAAACGCTGAAGATTGTGTTTGATTGCTGTTGAAGGTGTGAAGACCTTCGAAGATTTACTCTGAATATCGCTGCTGAATCCTGTATTTAAAGGATTGGATTTTTGATAATAAATTCGCATCGCTCTTAAAGAACTGTTTATTTTCTTTGTGATTGTTTTGCATAAAATCCTCGAATTCGGATCTACGTAACAGTTTGGTGTCAGAAGTGGGATTTTATGCCAATAACAAGAGCGATGGATGAGCAACTGAAGGCTCTGTTGGAAGGCATCAATGCCTTGAAAAGCAGCCAAGTAGAGACTAAGCAGAGAATGGAGAATATGCAGAGAAGTCAAGAAGAAACTAATAATGAGTTGAAGGAAGGAATGCAGAAAGGTCAGGAAGATATGCAGAAAGGCCAAGAGAGAATACAAAAATGTCAGGAGGACCTCAAGAATGCCCTAGAAAAGAAAATCGACAATGTTGAAGAGAAAATCAATAGTGTGGAAGAGAAAATAGCATTGAAAGTTGAAGAAAAGATTGCAGTAGTTGCAGAGAAGATAAAGAAAGTAGAGCAAGTTTAAGAAAGATTTAGAGAACTAGTTGATGAAAGAATTGAGGAAGTGGCTGAAAATTTTAGCCAGCGAATGGAAGATCTTGAAAAGAAACTTCTAGCTGGCAGAAATGAGAACAAAAGCAAGAGTGTGCCTGTGTCTGCCTTTCCAGAACCTGTGCTCACTTCTCCAATACCCGTGACTGCTTTTACAGGGCCAGTGAAACTGTCGACTTATGACGGAAAAACGAACTGGGAAGTATACAAGACACAATTTTCCATAATTTCTTAAGCCAATGGATGGACTGAAGCGGCGAAAGCATGTCAGCTAGCAGCATCCCTTAGAGGAGAAGCTGCTGAAGTACTGCAGACTCTTCCCGACACAGAGCGACTGAACTTGAACTCCCTGTATAATGCTCTGGATCTTCGGTTCGGCCAGAAATACTCTAAGGACTACGCACGTCTGCAGATGAAAACAATCCTGAGGTACCCTAGTGATCTTTTCCTATTTTCCCAAGGGGTTTACTATCTTTGGTAAACACGGGCTTCACGAACCCGGGGTGCTCTAGTGATCCTTTTCTATTTTCGACCCTCTTTCTTGTCATTCCAATTCATCTTTTCCCGTCTAGACCACAGATTTAAAACGTTGTTTGGCGCAGCTTAGCCAAATTGGCTCTTGCACCATAAAACCTTACACTCACGCAGATGAAAACAAGACTCCAGAAAACCAGAGAAAGCTTGCAGGAGTATGCCTCCGAAGTAGAAAGGCTCGCCAACTTGGCTTTCTCCGACCACCCAGCAACCGTGCGAGAAGTAATCTCTTTACAGTATTTCGTAGACGGCCTGAAGGAGGGGGAAATTCAGAAGGCTGTAAAAATGGCAGATGTCCAAGATCTTAAATATGCACTGTTATATGCCCTAAAATTGGAGACCGCCACTCAAGCCAGTCGCAAAGATTACCATTCCATCCGAGGAGCTAGGGTGACTGCAGATGAGCCGTTTGAATCTCGATTGCTAAAGGAGATGGAGAAATTGAAAGAGGAAATGCAAAGCATAAAGACTGGAATTTCGAACCAAGAGAAACGCAACTTCAATTGCTGGGGATGCGGTGGAACGGCATACCTGAGAAGAAACTGTCCTCGAGCAAAGAAGGAAGAGAACACCGTTTCTTGTTCCAAACAGGAAAACTAATATATGGCCATCTCGCGGGGCGGAGGTTGCCAGATAATGAAAAACCCCACCACAAAATTCTCCAGATTACGGCAGTAAATGGCGGAGACAAGGGACTTTACGTTATAGGACAAATTAATAACATTTCGTGCCGTATGGTTGTTGATACTGGAGCCAATGTGTCTATAATCAGAAAAGATTTGGCTCAAAACTCAAAAGTTAGCATCATCTGGACGCCACCCTGCGTTTCCTTGCAAACAGTGACGGGTGACAAGATTCAGGTTTATGGAAAAGTTAACATCACTCTAAGGTTTGGAAATATCGACTACCTCTATAAGGCGCATATGATGTCATAGAGCCGTCGTCAAGTCCCTGGGCATCTACCATCATTTTGGTCAAGAAGAAAGATGGTTCTACCAGATTCTGTGTGGACTATCGTCGGTTGAATGACGTCACCAAGAAGGACAGCTATCCTCTGCCAAGGATAGATGATACGTTTGATACACTTGCCGGCAAAACCTGGTTTTCTACCCTAGCTCTCAAAAGCGGGTATTGGCAGGTAGAACTCCACCCTGACGATAAAGAGAAGACTGCTTTCACCACGTGACAAGGACAGGCAATTTAAGGTTATGCCTTTTGGCTTGTGCAATGCACCTGCAACATTTGAGCACCTTATGGAAACAAGCCTCGAAGGACTTTCGTACGAGGCCTACCTGGTTTATCTTGATGCCATTAATATCGTGGGGCGTTACTTCGAAGAACATCTGAAAAATATCAGACGTGTGCTACAAAAGCTGAAAGAAGCTAACCTGAAATTAAGTCCATCCAAGTGCCACCTGTTCCGGCGTGAAGTCACCTATCTCGGACACATCATTTCGGCAGAAGGTGTACGAACAGACCCGGATAAGATCTCAGCTGTGAAAGACTAGAACTACCCGGCGGATGTTCACCAGCTCCGGAGTTTCTTGGGCTTGTGCACGTATTACTGAAAATTCCTCAACAATCGCCAGACCACTCCATAAGCTGACCGAGGCAAAACAGAAATTCATCTGGACGGGTGATTATGACAACGCCTTTAACAAGCTTAAGGACGCACTAACATCTGTTTCAATCCTGGCACATATCCTGAAATTGGGAAACAATTTATTCTGGATACAGATGCAAGTCATGAGAGTATTGGAGCTGTGTTGCCTCAAGAGAAAGATGGTCAGGAGCGTGTCATCGCCTATTTTAGTAAGTGTCTGTCCAAACCGGAAAGAAATTATTGTGTGACCAGGAAGGAACTGCTTGATACCGTAAAACCGTGGAGCACTTCCATCCTTACCTCTACGGTCGAAGGTTCCAGCTGCGAACAGATCATGCCTCATTGACCTGGCTACTGAATTTTAAAAATTCAGAAGGCCAAATAGCTAGGTGGATACAGAGAATACAGGAGTATGACGTGGAAATTCGCCACAGAAAAGGATCAGCACATGGAAATGCAGACGCCCTTTCGAGAAGACCCTGTCCTGAGAGCTGCAAATACTGCTCGAGAATCGAAAAGAAATTTGGAGAAATAGATCCAATAGTTTGCCAAGTTACAACGGCTTTGGCCCCGTGTAGTGATGGGAGCGTCCGAAAAGATCAACTGGCTGATCCTGAAATAAAACCCATCTTAGAATTCAAAGAGTCGTCCGACGAAAAGTCCAGCTGGCAAGACATCGCCCCTTTCCATCCTACAACGAAGCGTTACTGGGCTCTCTCCATCTGAGAAATGGTGTTATATCGGAAATGGGAGTTTGACGACGAAAAAACATTCAGGTGGCAATTAATACTCCCAAAGACAAGAGTTTCAACAGTTCTTAAGGAACTCCATTGCAGTCCAACTGGAGGTCATTTGGGTGTTATGAAGACCTTACAAAAAGTTTGCGAGAGCTTCTACTGGAACAATGTACGGAGTGACACGGAAAAGTGTTGTCGCATATGTGATCCCTGTACTGCACGCAAAGGTCCCAGAAAACGCACTAGAGCAAGACTGCAGCTGTATAATGTGGGAGCGCCTTTCGAACGAATAGCTTTTGACATCCTAGGCCCACTTCCGAGTTCATCAGATGGCAACAACATCCTGGTAGTGATGGACTACTTCTCTAAGTGACCTGAAGCCTATCCTATCTATGACCAAAAGGCCTCGACTGTTGCAGAGGTTCTAGTTCCAACACTGGATCTCACGATTCGGGGTCCCTCTAGAACTGCACTCCGATCAAGGGAGATACTTCGATTCTGCAGTTTACAAGAGACTGTGTGAAATACTTGCCATCGACAAAACCCGGACAACAGCTTTACATCATCAGTCTGACGGCAGGGTAGAGAAGTTCGACCGGACCATCCTGAACAGCCTTTTTCTCCTGGTATCCAGTAATCAACAGGACTGGGACAAGAAATTGCCCCTTTCCTACAGGAGTGCCATTCATGAGACCACCGGCTATTCCCCATCCCAGATGCTCTTCGGTCGTGATCTTCGTATACCTGCAGATCTTCTGTTCAGCCGGCCACCAGATGCAGCCTTGGCGCCTGAGAAGTATATCGAGAAACTTCAGGCACGGATGGAGGAAATACATCATCTGGCTCGGGAAAGAATCAACATGGCTTCCGAGAAGATGAAGACACGATACGACGCAAGAGCAACCGGACACGACTTCCATGAAGGCGACAAAGTGTGGTTATGGAAATCCGAAACGTCGCAAAGGACTCTCTCCAAAGCTGCAGAGCAACTGGGAAGGTCCTTACACAGTCCTAAAAAGACTGAATCACGTTGTCGTGCAGATACAGAAATCATCACACTCAAAACCGAAGGTAATACATTATAATAGGCTAGCCCCTTATCTTTGCAAAGATGAATAAGATCTTTAAGTTCAGACCATAGTCATTAATTATTTTGTAAATAATGTATATTACTTCTCTTTTCTAATTCCTTAGTTTTATTTTGTATTGTAATTCATATATTTCGAATTTATTTGCTTTGTATATGCTGTTGAGTATATTTGTTACTTTATATGTGATTATTATGTAAGTAATTTGTCTGTAAATAGGTACATGTATCTCAAGGATTGTACTGCCCGGGACGTGCAGTCTTTGAGGGGTAGTGTAACGAATTTTGTGTAAATAATTTGTATTTGGGTGTTTAATGCATTTATATTACTCTGTTATATTTATTTCATGTTAAAATTGTACTATTCACAAGCAATGCCGCCCCTTACGTTATAATGGCGATTGAATGAGAACTTGGCAGTGGAGCCATGTTGGCATCATTTTTGGCGGCCAATTTGGAACCATCTGGATTCTTCTAGAAAGTAGTGGATCCCTCCAATAATGTCACGGGCGATGACAGGAGCGGTTATATTTCTGCCGCGCCTCTAAAGAGGAGTGCCAGCCGCAAACAGTAGGTCAGTCTGATTTCAACCAGTTACGTGTATTTTTAAACGCCGAAGATTGTGTTTGATTGCTGTTAAAGGTGTGAAGACCTTCGGAGATTTACTCTGTGAATATCGCTGCTGAATCCTGTATTTAAAAAGGATCGGATTTTTGATAATAAATTCACATCGCTCTTAAAGAACTGTTTATTTTCTTTGTGATTGTTTTGCATAAAATCCTCGAATTCAGATCTACGTAACAATATTAATTTTTCAATTCCTACTATAAGCTTACTCCTCCTCTCTATAAATTTATTTATCTTGTTTAAATTTTCAATCGTTAATAAAATACTTCTATTCATCCAATCAAGTTCAAATAATTTTTTTTAAACTTGTAGTGGATGACACGATGTTAACAGTTTTTTCAAATATTAATTAAATTAATTACCGGTTTTTGTCGCCAACTTAGATTCGTCTCGATTGTTGTAACAATGTAACTGTTACAACAAAGACAAATGTTGGCGTCTAAAACTTGCTTTTCAGCCAAACCGAATGTGCATTGTTACAATGCAGACAAATTATGTTCTTTTTTCAATTCCTACTCTATTAGTTCACTCTCTCCCTATATATATATATATATCTTATTCAAATTTTCAATCATTAATAAAATATTTTCTATTCATCCATTCAAAGTAAGAATTGATTTAAAACGAAAGCGGAAATCAATCTTAAACATAACATGTCATAAAACTGTAAAAATCAAAAAAAAAGACATAAAAAAATATATAAATACATTTTTAAATTTAACTATTTAGTTGGAAGCTTTTTCTTAAGTGCATTCATTTATTTAATGAATATCAATATTTGTATTGATTTCATTAAAAAGTGGTTACACTAACTTTGGAAAAAATTGCTATGGAAGAACTGAGGGAACAATTTATTTTACAAAACTAAAATTGCCCCACAATGTACATACGTCATTTAACATGTTTTTATACAATTCCCTTTCACAGAAGTCTACAAAATGTATTAAATAAATTTGTGAATTCAATCAATTCTGCACATTTCAATGTCCATAAATTAAAAACTAACAATATCAGCAAGAGAGGAATACAGTCGGATCTCTATATAACAAAGTTGTTAAATCCCGAAAAAAGTTTGCTCAATATACTTTATAAACCACAAAAATCAAATTTTAAATTCATAAATATGGCACATTAAAAAAGTTAAATTATTCACACCTTTTATAAAATTAATGAATTTTAAGGACATTTTTCTAATTTAAAGCAGAAAGTAACATTAAACATACATTATTTTATAACTGGAATACAAGACAACTCCACTGAGGGTGAAAGAGGATATCGAAGATGTTTCTAGTGAACTGGACAATGGGGGGTTAAAGGTTGCACTTGTTGGATGAAACGTCCAGAACTCTATTGCTCTTGGCGAGTTAGGATCTAATAAAACCAGTTCAAGATTTATGTCCACCATAAAATGTGATATAAAGAGAGAATAACTTAAAATGTTCAGAAATACTTAAAATAGGAAGAAAAAGATTGAATCATAAAAGAAAAAGTTTGGTACATAGAAAAAAAACTTCGCTATAGAGAGGTTATTTTACGAAAAAAATCGTGAAATGTCCAAGGTTCCAGGGAAAAGTTTGCTATATAGAGATTTGACTGTAGTTTACAAATAAATACTATTATGAGTTTTAAAATTATACAAACTGGGAGGGATACCCCATTTCTGCCAACTCCCAATGAACAAATTATACAACTGTTTATATTCATTGCTTAATTTGTAACCAAAAAATTGAACAGGACTTACACACAAGAACAATAACAAAAAAGTAGTAAGATAAATCATTAATCCTATTCTTCCTTTGCAATAAACAAATATTCCAGAAAGCCATACTTTTTATTATAAAAGCACCAAAAAGACACAAAACAATAAATGTAATTAGATAACTTAGTCCTACAATATATTAAAAAAAATATTTCAAGTTATCCGAAAAAATAAAATTTTTAACATCAATTCCTACTTTGTTGTGCCATATGTTGCAGCTAATGTAACTACAAGGGAAATAACACAGAATAAATTTAAAATTAAAAAACAAAATTTAATGAATTAATATTTGAAAAAACTATTAACATCAAGTGTCCTCCACTACAAGTTTAAAAAAAATTATTGAACTTGATTGGATGAATAGAAATTATTTTATTAATGATTGGAAATTCCAACAAGATAAATATATATATATAGTGTGAGCTAATAGTAGGAATTGAAAAAAAGGAAGAATATAATTAAAAAAAAAGACAATTATTAAAGGCAACAAATATGCAATTTATATAGAAAGGTAAAAACATTTTTGATGAATAGAAAACATTTTCAATAAAATTCTATATCATTCAGAAACCAAGATGTATGACATTTTCAGGAGTTCTTATCAGAACAATGCATATTGTTCAATTAAAATCTTTGTGCCGCCAATGCCTGTGTGTGATAAGCAAATCTATTCTATTTACATTATAAAAAATTTGAAAAACTACACATTGTACATTTTTCATTTATTTATGTCTAAGCAAACTAAAATAAAGAGTTACATTCTAATACTTATTCTTAGCAGCCTTATGAACCTGTAAGGGTTAAATACTCAAAGCCTTTTAAAGGCATTCGCAAGAAATATCCAATATACAATTTAAAGCAAAATGGTTTCTTGCTATATGCTTAAAGTTATAAACTAACTACTGCACAAGCACATGAGATTATGATGTGTTACTATTTAAAAGTTAAGTTTAAATACTTAATATGAAAAATAGCTTTCAACAATGTTTTGAAACATTAAAGACAGGATCATTAACTTTTTTCTATCCAAAAAGTAAAAATAATTTTTCCTTTCATCATTCATAATTATTCCTACTTTTATTAATTTTTGATAAAAAGAGGATTTTTCTTCCTATTACTTTGCCTCACAAAGTATGATAATTTTGAGTTTTTTAAAATGTAAAATTTAAACTTGTAAATTCTTGGCATAAGCTACAATTAATATATTTAATTTTTCATAAATTATCTTCCACATGATAAAGTTTAGATGCAATACAATGCTATTTCTGAAGTGAAAACATATTAATAAATAAAATGTCTACTTTCATAAAATAAAGATTTTATTAAATATTGAGATGGCTTACTTTCCTAACATCTGGTTTTCATGCAAGAAATAGTCCGATTCTCAACTGCATTTATTTCTCATAAATGAAAATTAAAATACACATAACATTTTTTCTCTCTCTCAATCAGGTACAAACTACTATAATGGCTAACTTAAAGAAACCTAAAAAAGCCCTAAGACTTCATTTCAAAATGAAAGAGTATACTTGCAAAGTTTTTTCAATGTTTCACACTTTGTTTTTCCTTATAGTTCTGATAAAGATACTTTGAAAATCCAATATACAATGCAATTTCAATATATAAATGAATTTCTTATGATAGTTCCCAGCAATGTATAACATAGGTTTATAGTAAAATTGATTTAACTAGCATATTTCTGAAGCCCATAGCTGATATTCAGGATAGAGAAAACAGCACAAGTCAGATTTAAAAATATTATATATCATCCTAAAGATTATTACACATGCAAAAAAGCAGCAAATTTTGAAATTGGTATTGCTTTTAGACTCATTTAAAATAATTAAAACATTTATTCATTCTAGCTACTGATTCTACTCAAGTAAATCATAAATTAACAACATCACTATTTCTGCATGGCATAAGAACACACATACATCCTATTATAATATAAATTTTATTCATTTGAAATATTTCTTAAGATAAAAATTATGCAAATGATAAATTGTTTTTATGATTTTCTGTTCAAATAACTAAAAAGTAATACAACTACAAAATGAAACATTTTTTAAAAATATTTTTTAATAAGGTTATATATGATTCATTAAATGTTATCAAGAACACACTGAGACATGATAAAAAATATTAATATATTATTTTATTACTTGTACAGGATTCCATAATGTACAAAATGATTAGGATGTAATAATTTGGATACTATTTACATTCTTCATTGTTACTAATCCAGATGTTAACTTGGTCTTCTCAATTTTCATTCAACCTGAAAAATAACATCAATTTTAAATAACTTATATGGATGATTTTGCAAGTTATTAAACATTATAAATAATTTTACTTACACTTTATGCAGGTGCTGGGGCAGCTGTTAAGTCAATACTACAGATTTCCTTTGAAATATAAATGCCAAATGCAAACATGGACCAGCTTTTAATCATATCCCTTTAAATAATAAATAAATACAAATTAATATTCATCATATATTTTATGTTGTCTTAAATCTGTGCATCAAAACTACAAAGAAAGATCAAATCAAATATACATATTACAATATAAACTGAACGCGCATATGCTAAATAACACAAATAAAATACCAGTAAAACCTTTTCATGCTACATTCCATAGACAAGAAAATGAATAGGGGATTTTTTCAATATCACAACATATTACCAAAGGAACATAAATATCCATACATTTTTATCTGAGAAGATGAGATCGATTTCATGGAAAAACAACCATCAGTAATGCATTTAATATGTTTGTACCTAATTCTAAGAAAAGCCTTGAAATTTTTATGTTACAAGTAAAATCTAACAGAGTAATATAAACATTCATTGTATATTAACACTTTACGTGAGATTTTGCATAATTTAATTAGTATGAATAATCTAAGCACACAATTTTATAGTTCATTCAATTCATTTTTTGACAAATCTCAAAACTTCACATACATATATTTTGAAATTAATAAAGAAACTCTGACATACAGTTTGCTTAATTTATTGTATAATGCACAAATTTCCTTAATTTTTATTCTAAACTTTTTTAATAAAAGTTAATAAAATTTTTTTTGAAATAAAGTTTATAATCTGAATAGTGCTAAAATTGAAAGACAGCAAGTTTTTCTCAATCATTTTAACTGGTAGTATTATACAAATAAGGCATGGATGTTTGTAAATGTGTAGTACCTTGCACTGGCGTAGCTAGTTCTGAGTGGGCCCTGTATCAAAATTCCTTTGTGGGGCCCTTTCTTAGAAATGAAAGCCCTGTTATTGGGAATGTAGTTACACCTGTTTGGACCCCATATCATTGATACTGCATTAGCTATGCCACTGGTGACTTGGCGCATTCTGATCTAAATTCGTCCCTGCACCATAAAAAAGGGGAAAAAAAAAACCCAAACCAAGCCAAGCCACTGGTGACTTTGCAGCATGAGGGTACTCTAAATAGCTGTCAAGTCACAAGTCCTCTTGTAGGTTGGTGGAAGGAGAAGAGAAGTGGGAGGCCCCTGACAAGCCTCAGGGCATGCTCTTTCAAAATTGGAGTAGAACCGAGCAAAATCCTACTGTCACCTGCATGGTGCTCAAAGCCAAGGCTAATAACAGGCATAAAAAATCTAGCCCCTAGCTGCGACAAATTTTGTGGACCTTGATCTGATGTTACGGTCCATCAGGTGGCATAAGTAATGGTACAAAAGAAATATGAAAGAGTTTTATATTAAGTTTTGCAAGAAAAAATGGTACTAATTTGATATCAGTATGCTATGTACCAAGATGCTGATATTTTCCAAGTTGGCAGATAACATTATAATATGGTGTACTTTTCCGTTTTGCTCGCGCAAATCTGGCCAAAATGGTGTTATTGGCGACAACACACATATAAAAAATAGTTCTCATTGGAATTCCTCCATTTTTGATGCATTATGAAAAAGGCGTTACTGATAAGAAAGACCCATGACTTGTTTTGAAAATGGGGTGATAAAAGGTTACCAGTGGAATTATTCTGCTTAGCATCAGTTGTTTAATTTTTGGTGACTTTATCACCTGTGCTGGCGAAATGGAAAAGAACCTGAAATGGTTATAATGATTTTAATAATTTAGAACTGTGATTAAAATCATAACCATTTCAGGTACTTATTCATTTCGCTATCCTTATTGCTGTTACTATTTATTACTATCTTATTGGGGCAAGTCGCTTGAATCCTAGGAGAACCCACTTTTGGTCGCCAAATTTTTTTGTTGCCAAATTTTGAGCGATAAAGGTTACAATATGGTAACCCTTCCATTGCATCAAAAAATTTGGATTTTCAAATCACCGAAAAAATGGCAACCCTAAAAAAAGTGCAACATTTTTCGCCTTTTCCGAAAAAATGTCATTTTGACATTTGACTTCGCTGGAGAAGGTTTGCTCTCCACCGGTTGTTGTTAAGAATGGTGTGTGAAAGGAAATTACTTGCAAGTGAGGCTACGATAGGTTTCTTTGTGCTCCTGGGCACATAGGGGAAGAAAGAGACATTAGAATGGTGTATGAAAGCTAATTTAATTGCTTCTCGTTATGAATGTCCGAGGTGTAAAAATATGCGTTTGCAAAAAGCGAATGGTTGACGGCTACAAATGGCGTTGCCGCAACCAGTCGAAAGATAATCGCCACGGCGTCGTTTGGAGTGTGAGAAAGGGCACTTGGTTTAGCGAAAGCAAACTTGCTACAACTATTATCTTGCGTTTGACGAGATATTGGTTTGGCAAGAGCATGAATGCGTTCGTGGTGAATGACTTGAAAGTTAATAAGAATATGACAAAGTTAATAAGACATGTGGCGGCGATCTAACGATCACAAGTTGGTGAATGAGAATTTTCATAAATTCCTTGCATCCATTGCAAGGGTGTATCCACAAACAGGTCATGAAGAAATGCAAGCGTAAGGTAAGTGCTTTTTAACATTTTTAAAATGATTGATTTCATGTATTTCTTCGATTTTATCTTTGAGAAACGCTCCTTTCGTCCTTTTTTAAAAATATAAATCATGCTGTACACACTGGTTTTAGAATGCTTTTTTAAAATGAATTTCATTGCTTTCTCCGTTTTTTTCTTTATATAATGATTAATTTAATGTATTTATTCGATTTCATCTTTGCGAAACGCCCATTTCATCCCCCTTCTCCCCCCGCTGACGCATGCGCTTCCCAAGAGTTTTTCGTCATTGACGCCTTTTTAAAAACCTTCAATTTGGCGCTTTTTGGCGAAAAATTTTTGCCGCCAAAAACAGCAGTGGGTCCTCCTAGGATTTTACCGGGCAAGTCTTATCAATTTCAGTTTCCAAAACAGGAAAAAGTGCACAGAAGACTTTAATGGAATGAGCAAATTCTTTAAATCAGTACATATTAAGCTCATGATCATGGACGGTTATTTAAAAATAATGAACAATATATCATGCTTATCAGTTGAATTGAAATTTCATTAATTTTATAAATAACAAGAAAGGTACAGGATACACTGAAAACCAAAAAGTTCCAACTTCTTTGTTTTCTCAGAATTGAAAGAATTAGCAAGCACCATGTAGATTATGCTACAACTTTACCCCACTCGATGGAACAGCCAAAATGTTTTTAACTAGGTCACTGAAACTGAACAGATATCTCCTGATACAGATAGAATTTATTGATATATTACTTTGAGAACAGATTGTATGATGAAAATTTATATCCTCATACTTTAAGCAATTATTAATTAAATTAAGTAGTATGAAGAATTGACACTTTTAAATATTTTACATTTGTAATCTAATAGTCATAATATTTGTCAGCACTAAGTCATAATATTTAGTAACTTTATAGTTTCCATATAGTATATTTAAAGCTAAATAAAAAACGTAGATAATACTGATTATGGATCTCTTACATTAAGGTACTACGTTGAAAACGTCATTTTTCGGTCAAAAATCACATTTTCTTTTTATTTGATATTTTTAAAATTCAAAAACAATTATCTTTCTAAATCTGCCTTTGTTTGTCTGTGCGATAATTAGAAAAAAAAGTTACAGGTGTTTAAAATATTATTACAGCAGTGAAATTGAAACCGGAAGAGGTGAAATCGAAACCGGAAGTTGACTGCTTCACATGCTTTTTACCCATAATTTTTTGCAATTTCAACCCATTATAATTTTAAAAACAATTTCTGGCATTTTTTAAACTATTTTATTGATAGCAACAATTTCAATTAGCAACATCTGTTTCTTCTGACCTCATATGTTTTTGTTTTGATTTGAATCTTTCGAATGTTGCTCGCAAATTTCTTCAAAAACCTGATTTTTTTTTGCTTTAATTGCACAATTTTTAATTGTTAATTGTTTCTGAACATTCTGCTTTTGATATTATCAAAATTGAATCAAATTAACCTCTTGAAACAACTATGCTGGTGAGACATTTACAAAAACAGTGGAAGTGTTGACTTGTAATGTTCTTGACTTGAAGTGCTCAAATTTGTGATGAACGAAAAACTGGGATAAGTAAGGTATTTTTTTACAGAACAAAGAATGTTCTTGGGAACATTAAGAGGTAATAGAATATTTTATTAAAATTGGGAAGTGTGTTTTCAAGTTTGTGTTTCTCAATTGTTTTGAGAACAATCTGTACCTGCATGAAGATTACATGTTTGGACTGACTTCTAATGTGACTTGAAAAATGCTCCGATTAAAGTTTTATCGTCCTTTTTTCAGCTACTGAAAAGCTAAAAGCAAAGTGTTATTAATTTGCAACCTATTTTTAGAAGGTGAGTGACTGAAAGATGATATTTACCTGTGAAAATGCTATGTGCTAAGCTGAACTGGCCTTGTATGACAAAAGGAGCATTTAGACATTGTGAAAGAAATTCTTGTCTGTGCTGCTACACCAACGGCTAAAAGATGCCATGAACGACACTGCTTTTTTAGCGAAAAGCATTATAAAATGTTTCAAAATGTCAGTTGAAGAATGTGGAATATGACGGCAGAGACACATGGACATTCAGCTAAATATGATTTCTATAGAAACTTTATACATTGACACTGGGAAATTCTAGATTTAGAAATGTTATCAAAGTTTTTTAGAATTCTATAAGTCCAGTCATACATGCAATCATCTGGGATTTACTTCAAACATAGTGCGTACAAAATCTTTGTATGTTTTTGCACTACGAAATCTTAAAAATATGTATTTCTTTTGTGATGGTGATTCCAAGGATACCTTTCTGTTAAAGATGTGTATGGTGTCAACAATGTCATCATATGAGTGCATAAGATATAAGAAAGATTGAGTAGTTGGAAAAGAAAATTTTTAAAAAAGGCTAGAAAAACCTCGGTGAGAAGAAGAAAAACTTATCAATGTTATGTTTAATAAAATTCTACACTGTTTTAGCACTAACACCAATCACGCCAAAGCTATGCTAAGTGGTACAATAGCAGTATTTTTCACTGTTGCTCTAGCAGGGAGAAACCCATATATGGGCGTGCCCGATTTGAGCTGAGAACTGGTGTGACTATCAACAGGAAACGACACCAGAAAACAATAAACAGAAAAAATTGTATGTATTTCTGTGAAACTTTAAAATATTGTTAAACCTGTGTACACAAAGCAGAGTGATAAGCAGTTATTATAAAATTGCCTCCACGGTAAGACACAAATAAAAATGTATCATTTAACGCCTGTTTGTGGCAAATCATTTTGAAAGAAACTTTTATCGAGCTAAAACCATTTTCTTTGGTACCCATATATTACCGTCATTATTTTTAAAAGCTTTCATTGATGTGTTAGGTATTTTGAAAGCATTTGGCATAAATGCAGGGAATTATATACTGCGTAATGAGAGATTTGTTGACATCTTTCGAGTCGGTGACTCGAACAACATTTTTGCCTTTTATAAAATCAACCAGAAAAAAAAGGAGGCCCAAAGAAAGAAAAAAATTTAACAAACTTCCAAAAAGAGTGGAAGTGTTATATAAATCAGGAGAGTTTTAGTAGTATACTTGTCATATTTTGTTTGAAATTGATTTTATAAAGTTTAAATGCATTTTTCTCAAAACCATATTTTTGTAAATTTCATGATATTTCAAACATGATATCTAAAAAACTATTAGAGATTTTTGAAATTTTTACACAAATGTTATTATTGGTATTATCTAGAGAATGACCTACAAGCTAGAAATTGAACAATTTTTAGTTATTTTTATTGTTGTATCTTTCTGAAAGTTACGATAATTTGATTGAATTTCTAGTTCGCAAGCTCGACTGGCCATAACTTTTTGATTCAAAAGTAATTTAACACTTGTAGGTCATTCTCTAGAAATGTGTTTTAAAATGTATTGCAGCAATATTTTATGGAAAATATAAAATATTTTAAAAAAATAGAGTGTTTGAAAAAATTCCAAAATTTGATTAAAATTTCTTTAAAAATTTTAATTTTGCAAATTTTATGTACATATTATTTCTAACTGTACTTTTTATTATTGTGTATAAAAGTGAAACTGATAATGTAAAAATATTAGGGATTTTTTGAAAACTTAAAAAAAGTCTCCGAACGTAGTCGGATACCTTAAAACTTCTGATTAAACAGCACTGCATACAACTTTGTACAGTAACACAAACTACTTCACTTATCAATATACAAATACACAAAACAATTTTTCAATCAATATCTCTTACAATAATCTAATTTATGTCAACACAAACGTAGCACTTATTTAATTACCGGCAAATACATTTTTGTAAAATGAATAATATTCTTAACTAAATCATACCATTTAGTAGAATCTTTGTAACAACTTTTTAAGAATCCCACGAAACCAGGCTGTGGGCGAGAAGGTGGAGGAACAGGACCAAACATCGTGAAGAGAAATTGAAGGAAAGTTTACAAAATTTTTATAATGTGTGTATACACGAGAGCTTTTGAAATGATGATGAAAGTCAAAGTAGCTATTAGAAGCCGGTTACAGTTAAGTCCAATTTCAAAGGTTCGAAAGTAGTCCTTAATTCCAAGGTCCATTTTACAAGTTAATTATTTATAGGTAAAAATCAATTTATTTTGAAAGATCTTTTTCATTAAATATTTGACTAAACAAAAATGCAATATAAGGAAATGAATTCATTAGTTATTTTATTCACGCTATTTGGAAATTAGGATAATTTAGAATATATCCGAGGCTAAGATAGTCACGAGGATCTGATATATAACTCATAGCCAAAGATGCTTCAGGCGAGTGAAATTTTCAAACCCTGTTTCCTCTAAGGACCCTTTGTGTGCAGGGGTTGATGTATCTTTAATCTTTTGAAGTTTAAAACCATCACTTTGGTTTGGAGTGGAGGGGAATGGAGAACCACACAGTTGAGATGTCGATCTCGTCATCTAACGGTGGTTCAAAAATACGAGGAATATGGGTTGTGGTTAACAGATCTCTTTTCAAGCTGAAATAGGTAGCTAGAATACACCCAGTGAGCAAACAAATAGACTATAGGTCAGAGCTGATTCGCTCAGGTTGGCATTGCTTTGCACCCAAAACAAGGGGTGGGCACCGGTTGCATATAGTTTTATTAAACAAGTAAAGTTTTTTACGAATTTCATAAAGTAAAACTTAGAATGAGTGGAATAAATATGCTTCATTTTAAATAGTTTTTGAAAAATCAAAAATAGTCTTTATTTCCCAATGGCACAGCAGTTTTTAAAAAAAATAGAACGTGAATGCACAGTGTTAGTCTACATTGTCCCTTAACTTTTACTCTTTACACACACCCTTCATTTTTGCGTGAAATTCGTGCCAGAGAGTCGGCAATATCGCAATAAAAAAGGGTTTTTTTTTTTTTTGCTTTTCAGTGGCACTGACAGCGCACTATGGATCGACAATTAACAAAGTCATCTCAAAAAGGATTTTTACGAAAGTTGCTTTCCGAAAATATCTAATATGGTTAATATTACCTAAAACATAGGAATGTTAAAATTTCATATGCATTGGGGGAAATTAAAAGTTTTTCAATTTAATAATAGCCTTACAATTTAGAAAAACAAAAAACAGAGGAAAGAAATAATTGTCTTGTGCCTACTTGCATTTTTCTAAGTGTTTTACTTTTTACTTTCATACAGGTAGATGAGTATATAACTTCAACGTTGAGTATTAGTCAAAATATGAAAAATTATCCAGAGGGGCGACGCATTAGATATTTTCACGCGCGTGACCGACACCCTATAGTTCACTATAAAATATTGGAACTAAAAATAATGGAACATAAGAGATACAGAAACAAAGAACAGCTTCTGCTTTCTTTTTGAAGAAGCAGTACTGAAGAATACACGAAAACATTAAACTTTAGAAGAAGTAAACAAGTCTCCAAAAAATATTTTTCTCTTCATAAAAAGAATGCAACCCTTAATTAGATCGTCGAATCAATCAATTGAAGATAAAAAAAAAATCTACCAGTATCGCTACAAGGGAGTTCTTACCACTGAAAAAAATACCAAACTTTGATCTTTCAAAAGTTTGTGACATAACTGCAACAGAACAATCATTTCGAAATTTTCAAAAGTAATGGTATAGTGATGTAGTTTAAAGTGGTGAGTTTCAAAAACAATTTATATTTCAAAGGAAGTTTCATGCTCAAGGCTTCACTCTGCAAACTAATAAGGAGTGTTGTCTTTTAAGGAGGCATGGTACGATTTACGCAAAAATTTTTAAATAAGAATTTTTTAAAATTTTTTGATTGCCTCCTATGTGTGTATACTATGTAAAACAGATTTTGTGCTCAAAATTTCATAAAAAGCTGGCCATTTAATTTTTTAAGGGAAAAACTTAAAATTTGTGAAGTGATTTTAAAATACTACTCCTACAAAAATTTACGTACATGCATGCAATTTGATTTACAAGTACGTCAAACAATGTATAACAAAAATTGGTATGGGTTTTGCGATAACATGATTGCTATTCGTACCAGACCTCTTTTTATGAATGCTTATTAAAAATTCCTTCAAAAATGTATAAATTCTGAGTTCAATTATTAAAAAAAAAGGTATTGTTTTGATTTAAAAATGCATGTCTACTTTTGTTACGTGTACTATTGGTAATAGGTAAAAAGAAATTCAAAACATTAGGCATAATAGAAAAAAAAGCTTTAGCATTTTAAATGAAGACAAACTAGTTTTTTTTTTTATCTTTCTGAGATAAGTTTAAAGTTTTGATTTGCCATAGGGATGTGAATAAAAACGAAAGTAAAAGCTATCATAATTCTGCGTTTCTTAAGTTTAGAGCTTTCAAATTTTGTGGGGTTATAGAAAAGTATATACAGAATAATTTAGACTAAAAATAATTAGATTTGATTTTTTGACCGATTTTGGTCAATTGAATCGTACTGTGTCCTCTTAAGACTAGGAGGTCTTTTAAAAGTTCTTAAAACATACGGTATGAAGCAAACTCATACGTCTCATATTAAAGGAAATCAAGTCAGTAAGTCTTTACCTGTTATTGCATTGGAATTAGGAAATATCAGTTTACATGTATTAATCTCATTATTTGATAGATACTCAAAATTGTAGGTTCGACCACACTCTGATCTCTCAAATACCATTTTTTAGTTGATCGATTTGTATTAATTAGAATCCACTGTTGTAATCCAAAAATAGAGTGCATTTGTGTAAGACTGGAATTGGAAGGTGGGACTATTCTACTAATTCGAGTGTTAACTGATTATTTATTAGCATCATAGCTCGAAACAACTCAAAGGCTCTTGGCGACAGACATTGTGTGATTTTGTACCACAGAAGAGAATGACAGATTTGATCATACGCAACTTTCCAAACTTCCTCATCACGTCAGCGAGTTTTCTCTGAGTCTTGATAGGTGGCCGCGGTATCCTAGTGGTCAAGGTAACGGACTCGGGGCTGGCGTGTCATGAGTTCGAGCCTTGAACAGGTGAAGATCTGCCGTGCAGAGGAGGCCGATGCGAGTTAAATCTGTTGAGGTTCAAACGCCCTTCCCGGTTTGGGTGGTGTGGAAGTTAGGAGAGGGGGAGGGGTTCGAGCTAAGGTGTCATCCGCTTGACTATGGTTCGAACTTACGAGATCCGTCACCCAAAGCCCTTGTGTAGTTGAATATTGCGACGTTAATATTCCCTCTTTCACTCACTGAGTCCTTACAGAATTAACCACGCATCAGCCTGTTTCTCGCGATGGATTTTCAGTGGATCTAGGACTCGAACCCACTACTCGATAGAAGCAAACGCTTGCCATAAGTTTGCAACTGTGACCACTCAATTACCATGGTCATCCTCATTACTAAAGCGTTACTCAGGCTAAAGCGTTTTCCGTGGATAACTTGGTCTACGTAGAATTACAAGAAATATGAGTTTACTAAAATGAAAAGTATTTAGATAATTAATATACACATTGAAAGTGCTTGATGTGTTTAAAGTGCTATCCGGAGATACCTGATGGCCGCGGTAGCCTAGTATTTAAGGTGATCGTGGCTTGCCTTGTCACGAGTTCGAGCCTAATACCACTAAAGACCCATCATATAGGGAAGCGATGTACGTTAAATCTGTCGAGAGCTCAAATGTCCTCCCTCCTCCCTTTGGTGTGGTGTGGTAGTTAGGAGAAGGGGTTCTAGCTCAGGTGTCATCCTTGTCACTTGACCATGGCTCAAAATTACGAGGTCCGTCGCCAAAAGCTACCGAGTAGCTGAACAGTACGACGTTAATATTCACTCACCCATAGATACCTGATTTGCTAAATGCATGGAAATTGTAAAATCTACTTTTAAAAATAGTATTTTCATTTTTCAGACTCCCTCCCCTGCTTTTTTTACTAATATTGTTATTTTTAAAAAACATGAAAAATTTCCCTGCATAAAAAACGTAACTATTAATTTTTTTTCTCTACAAATGTCATTTCATTAAAACATAAAGTTTGGAGATATCAATGTTTGGAAAAGGAAAAATTAGCAATTATTAATGAGTTTAAGGCTGGGCGATTTTATATATTTCTTTGTTGAATATGTACAAAATATATACAATAAATGAAACTTTGCCTGCATTATTACTATAATACGTAAGTGAGACTGCAAACTCCAGTTCGTGATATCCATGAATGCCAAATGGCCTTCATGGATATTGAATCGGTTTCGTTAGGTAACCATGACGATTGGTTGTTAAACCTATGTTTTTTTTAGTGCATATGAGAAATCCATAATTAGCCACCCATCCGGTATAGTGGTTAGTAACGCTGACTGCTGTGCAGTAGGGTCTGGATTCGAATCCCGGAGAAGGCATGGACGTTTGCAAAAGTACCTTCGAGACATGGAGGTACTCTATATAGCCGTCGAGCCCAAATCCTCTTGTAAAATTAGTGGATGGAGAAGGGAGGTGAGAAGCCCTTGACCATCCACAGGGAGTTCCTCCCTCCAAATTGTACTGTCATCTGCATGGTGACAATACAATTGTCACCCTGCTATAATGTCATGACACACATTGTCATGTGACTTAAAGCTACGGATAACGACAGGCGCACAGTCTAACACTTTGTCCTGATGAAATTTGCGCACCTTGCTCTGGCACTGCCAGTCAGGTGGCATTAGCAACTACAACAAAACATAACCAAACAAATAAAGATTTGTAAGGACAAAATAATATAATTAATGTTTATAATTTCATTAGAACTTTTCATAAGAAATAATTGCTATAGTGCCAAGTTATAAATAATAACGCTTAACATTTGCCTCCTTTAATTAACTTCCCAACAAGTCACTGTAAAGAAACTCTTATAAACATGTTTGATATTCAATTCTCAGAATAAACAAACGGTAGCTCACTGTTGGGAGGGCGGAAATTATGTTCTACTCGCTGGTGGACCCGTTCTTCGCACGGGTGAACTGAAAAATTAAACAACACAGATTGAAGGATAAAGAAGTTTTTAATGAGCTAATTTTACGTAAATTGCAAATTAAACAAAGAAAGATTTTTGCGTAGCTCAGCTAAACAAAAAAAAAAGAGAAATAAAACACCTTTTTTAAATTTTAAGTATGTAGATCTAATAGCTCATAAAAAGGATTTTTTTTTATTTATAACTCCCCGTAACACTCTTGGGGGTCGATTTTTGAAAATACCTTCCTAAGCTGATCTCTGCTCAGCAAAAGTAACACATTGATAAAGGTTTTGTGTAATGAATGCTTAAAATAGTGTAAATAATTTTTATCTGAAAGTATAATACATTAATATTACTTTCTGTAGTATTTATTTTATGTTAAAATTGTAATATTCGTAAGCAACGCCGTTTCTTAAATTATAATGACGATTCAATGAAAAACATAGCGAAATGTTAACGATAGAGTCAAGTTGGCAAATGCCTAGCTACTTTCATAACTCGAGCTTTATTAGAGCTTTGTAAAACCCGCCGTGTAGGGGAGAAATGCACGTTAATACTTTATACAACCGCATTATGATTTACTGCAGTTTTTTCATACAATATTTTTTTTTTTTTTGATCACTACATTTAAAATTAAGGGATATACATAAAGAAAATACTCCACTTTGGAAAATTTAATCCGTTAGAGCTAATAAATTAATTAAAGATATTCCACTGTAAAATTAATTATATATACCATTCACTTAAAATAAGTAGTCAAATCATTTTCTAAGGTCTTCAATAACATACAAAAACATAAGACACTTAAATTTTGACAAACTATTTTTTCCGCTAAAATACTCATCATGGAACCCGTGCTGCCATATATTTTGGAAGAGTGGATTTCAAATAATATTCCTGCTAAGTATTGGTTGAATATTCCTTCTAAGTAGGTGTAGTGTGGTAGTTAGGAGAAGGGGGTGCCAGCTCAGGTGTCGTCCACGTCACTTGACCATGGTTCAAAATTACGTGATCCGTTGCCAAAAGCCCTCGTGTAGCTGAACAGTGCGACATTAATATTCACTCACTCTCACACTCCAAAAAATACAGTACAGTAGTTATTACGTTTTTAAGTGTAAAATTAATAATATCTGCCTATTCAATTAAAATTATAGCGTTATAATTAACTACTAACCACAAACAAATTTTGAAAATTTGTCCAAATGATGCAGTGTGAAAAAGAAAGTTTATTTACTTTAAGTATCAGAACTGATAAAAGCATTTATTTGGAAAAAAGATCAATTTCTTACTACCAAATATGCATAATAAAATCATAAAAAAAAAAAATATTAAAATAAAGAGAAATTTATAACAACCTCTTCCTTCAAAACTTAGTTTTATTCTGAAATAAAAAAAATAGGCATTATGTGATGACCCCCCTGGGTCACACCTTGAACACCAAGATTAATTTGAGGCAAAGAACCACCAAGAGCCATTTTGAATAATAATATTGTTTATTTTGTTATAATTTCCTCAAAAATCTCTGATAACATATAATATAATAATGTTACGTCGTTTAAAGGGATTTGCCTTTATATTAAATTAAATTACTAAGAATACAATTAATTACTAATCTAGCTCAACTCAAGTAAGGTTTACCGAAATAGGAGATCCGAGAAACACACGTATTCGAATTCTTAACTTTAACTAAGTAGCTCAAACTGACGCTTACTTTAAGCGTACGTGAATTATATTTACCGCTGGCTTATATCAGCTTTCTGGTACGTCTAGCAGCACGACGTCTTCACGAATCTAATCTCTTCGAATCTTCTAGTTTTGCATTTAACGTTATTGGCTCAATAGCCTACCATCATCTCTCTTGCTATCTCGCTACCCTCGACTTAAATATCTTATCTAATTTAAATATCCCAAACTTCTTTTTGGAGTTGATAGGAAATAAAAGCAAATTTATATTCCCCAGAAAGACGCCTAAGAAGATTAGTGGAAAGGTTCCGTACAGATTCGTCACAATTATGCTGATCAGAGGAATTAATTAGAAGCGAGCACCTTGCGTAGCCAAAACAAAGAGTTCTTTCACAAACAAAAGATAGATATATGCTAACGTGGGCTTTTTTGCAGCGCAAGCCAGAATTGCTCGCAGATGGCAGAATTTTTTCCTACTTACTTGACAAATATCGTTATATTTTGGACGCTTCATACAATATCTTTATAAATTATAGTCTATGTGCTATTCTGATGTATAAGCTATATTGCTGTAAAGTTTCATTAAAATCCATTCAGTTGTTTTTGCGTGAAAGACCCACAAGCCTCCTCACAAACTTTCGCATTTATAATATATATTAGATGCATCGGAAGAGACTTCTCAATTTAAAGCCGTCCATATGACTTTCGACAAGAAGCCCCAAGTTGGTCGTAGGCCTGATGGAACTTTTTCCCGAAAGAGCCAATGATATTCGGGACCGAATCTGAGGGTGCCATGTGCAAATCCTTCTTGCCAATCAGGAATTGAAGGGGTGTGAGAGAATCCTGCCCCGAAGGTTTAAAGAAATGGATGAGAAAGTGATGGTGATATTTGCGAAAGACAAGCGACATCTCTGCGAGAAAGGTGCGAAAAGAAAAACAAACACTGCTTGACTATTTTGGTGGATCTTGGATGTTACGAGATCCGGTACCCCAAGTCATCCGATAGCTACATGTGTAAAGTGAATAGCGTAACGTACACCCCCGCATAGGTCAGGAGTTCGGGCAGGAATCTAAGGGCCCAAAGACAAACTGACGATAATTACGTGTTTGGGATTGGGGCAAGGGGCGTAGCTATCGCCGTATCAATGATACGGGGTCCCAAGCCACAGGGGGCTCAACGTGTGTAACTACGGTCCCGCTATAACAAGGCTCTCATATCTAAAAAAGGTACCAAATGCATTTTAATACAGGGCCCACTCAGAACTAGCTACGCTAGTGCTTGGGGCCCAAAACCTTTGCAGGGGATCCTCATATTCCCCGTTACGCCACTATGTGTAAAGTTAGTAACCAAGAGATACGATAGTTATATGCGTTAACATACGATTAAAAATTGTGATTTAAGAAAAAATTTTACGTTTTGAGTTATTTTAATAATTGAAGTAACACACACTAAAGCAGTGAGATTCATCTCACTAACTCGAAATTTAATTAAGCCTATGGTCACTATGTTTCATCCTTTATTTTCAATACAAAATACCAAACTTTTAATTAAATTCAATTAAAATATACTCGATTACTGACTTGACCTTTTAATAAAGGTAAAACGTCTACTTAAACTTATTAATACAGAGGTGTACAGTAAGAAATTTTTTTTCAGACCAGTGCACGTATTCCACCATCTCTTTCTACCCAAAACGTGCGCAATGCTCATAAAACTGTAAGGGAGAAGGGGCGATTTCGATACTTTTGTTGGGGCCTCATTAAATATTCGTGAGGGTTCGGTAGAACACGTACAGAGTCGTGCAACAAGAGTTTCCAGGAATTGATACAGAGGAACGAACTCCAGTTCATCGATTTTTTTCTGCTTCTCCAACCGAGCTGCTGAATAATGGATGGACAGGTCTCCGATGAGAAGGGCACTTAATGAAAGAGGGTGCACAAGGGAAGTTGACGCAAAATACGGGATTTAGGACAATGCTTTTGTAAAATGATTGAAAGGGATTTTCATTGGGAGCTTTCAATTTCAATCTCTTGAATCGATTAGGTGTTTCTCTTTTGTTGTGAAATTAAATGTAGAAGATTATACGATAGAGGTTACACAGTGGGAGATCTTTTAATTCGATTATTGAAGCATGAAATTTTTCACTATTGTAATCGAGTTGTATGAAATATAACAAAAAAAAATTAAGAAAATGAACTAAAAAGCTGTTTTCATCAGTTTACTTCAGTGACGTAAGCAGATTAATTTTATGGAAATGGCTTATATTTTAATAAGCCCTGTGGCTGAGTGGTAGTGTTTCGTGCTTTCCCACCACAGGTCCGGTGTTCAAATCCCAGACTGAGAAAGGTCGACTCAGCCTTTCATCCAGTGGTGAAACGTACACCCCTGCAACCTCCTAGGATTCTTGGGAGCCCAAAACCTGACTTTGCAGGTGGCCCTAATATTCTCCTTTGCGCCACTGCTTTCATCCCTTCAGTGGGTCGATAAATGAGTACCAAGCTTGCTTGGGAACTGAACACTGGAGATTTCGCGTCAGACTGATTCCTTGACCGAAACATCTGTACATGCACCCTAGCGCCTAAAGTCACGTAAACTGAGATAGGTACAGTAGAACTTGACCTTCACGGGCTGTTACGCCACTGAATTCAGTTCAGTTCCTTTACTTTAAAATACACGTAAGACGAAAGCGTAGATACCTTACCTTTATGCTAAAAATTAAAAATTTCTCGATATATGGAAGGGTTTTGAGCACCCAAATCGAAAATTTTTACCCTCGATTTATTTTTAAAGTATTTTTTTGTGAAAAATTGTGAGATGAAGTAGAAGATCCTCCTCCTTTCTCATGTAAAATTTATGATTGCTAATATCAATATTATGTAACTCAGATTAATAAAAAGAATTATTGTTTTTTTATTGCTTATTAAACATATTGCTATAGCATTATTTATAAAAAAAGGACATAATTACCAGATATTTTATGTATAAAAACAATAATGCAAACTCTCTCTCTCTCTCTCTTTCTCTGTAAATCTTCAATTATTTTTTCAATAAGCTTATAAGTAATATCATAGTAAGTTTTATAATTTTATAAGATCTTGTAAGAAATTGTATTCATATTTGTTGAAAATTCCTCAAGGTATCCGACTACGTTAGGAACCGTGATTTTAAAAAAGTGCATAAATGGATGATTTTCACCATATTTAGTGTAACTTAGGTTAGAATACATGTATAACATTGTTTTATTTTGACAAAAAATAATTATTTAAGTATAATATTTCGGCTAAAAATTAACTTAGAATAAACTTTATTTAAAATGTTCTCCTTTTGTGAAAAATGCTTCTATTATAACAATATTTTACCTGTATATAGCTCAGACCTTTGTACAGAGGCTTAACTATGATTCTTGTAAAATTCACATTATTTTCAGAGTTACAACCCATTGAAATAATTATCGGCATTTTTTTCTTAAAATTTCTCCCCTCGTAAAACATGGATAAACCCACTTCTAAAGTATATATTTCAAAAATTCTAGCTAAGACTCTGTACAGAGGTCTGAGCTATATACAGGCAAAATATTATTAAAATAGAAGCATTTTTCACAAAAGGAGAATATTTTGAAAATTGTTCATTCTATGTTCATTTTTTGCCAAAATATTGTACTTAAATAATTTTTTATTGTAATACTATTCTTAAAACAATTTTGTATACGTTTTCTAATCTAAGTGACACTAAATATCATAAATATTATCCATTTATATGCTTTTGTAAAATCACGGTTTTGAACGTAGTCGGATACCTTAATGCAAACCCCATTAAACAATTGATTTTGCAATAAATGTCAATTTCCTATTATCTGTTATTTAACAGTGCTATTGTTATTAGATGTATGACTTATCAAAATCTTATACCTTTATACAAAACACGCAGCTTACGTTAATTTCCCTGCAGAATGCTCTCTTTGTGGGAAAACTGAGCTTTATAGGTAAAGTTCACTTTCCAGAGAGAACTTGGAACAGAATAAATTATAGACCCTAAAAGATGGGAACAAGGTTACCATTTTGGCGATTACAGCTTATGGCGACAAATTTAGCGAAAAATATGTTGTTGCCCAGGAATTATCAAGAAGGCTCTAAGATCAATTCTTTTACAAAATTCCATGATAGCTATATGAAGGACATTTGAAACAAAGGGCAGGAGAGTTCAGAAGGTCGATATCAGAATCTGATTGCGTGTCACGATTAGAAAGTGAGACTTTATGTGTCTGAGTTCCTGCTAAGAGAACTATTCTAGAGAGTCATTTCTCTGGAGCGCCATAAGTCTTGTTTATAACGAGTGTGTTTTCTATTTCTGTAAGTAATCTGTTTTAATATTTCTTTGGTATATGCGTTGATTTCTCTTCATGTAGCCATTTGTTCGTCCCTTGTTCATGTATAAATTTGTTTCTATTCAAATAATTGGAGTTATAGGCCGCTTTTCATCCAAGCAAATTTGTAACAATACATTATGTCTTAAAAGTTTTTCCTCATGATATTCAAATTATTCAAAGCAATATATTGGTGATGCTCATTAGTAAATTCACGATATCCTAAGTGCACTCATGGACAAAAAATGTAGTGCACCAAGAAATAATTGCGGGATCGTAACGAAACTTGGCATGAAGGTACATGTCGACGAGATATGCATATGATTAGAAATGCATCGTGATTGCGCATTACGTATAGCCGGTAGAGGGCGTTTAATGTCGTTCTCCGTGGAGTATAAAACAGGTAACCAGACATGCCATTGCGCCATTTTCGAAGACAATATGAGCAGCTGTCGTAGTTTAAGAGGGGGAGAATTATTAGCATGATGGAAGCTAGGAGGTCAGCTAGGCGAGTAGCTCGTCAATTAGGCCCCTCAGATTGTGTTCTGGGACCAGTGGATCCGAGAGATGTCATTTACATGAAGACCAGGCTCAGGACGCTCTCGACAGACAAGTCGTCGAGAAGACCACCACATCGTAAAAAATGCACGCGTACAGCCAACTGCTTCATCGGCCACCATCCAAGCCCTAGTAGCTCCTTCATTAGAGGCCCCTGTGTTTTCTCGAACCATACGAAGGCGCCTGGCTGAAGGACATTTGAGATCGCGGCATCCATTACGTGTGCTGCCCTTGACGCCCACCCATCGACTCCTCCGTTTGGAGTGGTGCCGCTTACGAGAAAACTGGACTGCAGCGGAATGGAACCAGGTCGTCTTTAGCGACGAATCCAGATTCAATCTCAGCAGTGATGACAATCGTATTCGTGTGTGGAGATCCCGTGGTGAACGCCTCAATCCTGCCTTTGCTTTACAGCGATGCACCGCTCCCACAGTTGGTGTGATGGTATGGGGTGCCATTTCCTGCAATACACGGTCATCCCTAGTATTGAGCCGTGACATCATGAAAGCCCAGCGGTATGTCCCTGACATCCTACAACCACATGTATTGGCACTCATGTAATGCCTCCCAGAAGACATTTTTCAACAGGACAATGCTCGGCCTCGAACGTCAAGGGTGTCACAAGACTGTCTCCGCACTGTTATTACCCTTCCTTGGCCTGCCCGATCCCAGATTTATCTCCAATCGAGCATATCTGGAATCATTTGGGACGGCGAGTTGGGCATCCCACGAGTTTGAACGAACTTACAGCAAATATGGAACGAAATGTCTCAACACCTCATGCAGAACTTGTATGCCTCAATACCCAATCGCATCGTATCGTGCATTCACGCTAGAGGGGGTTCAACAGGGTATTACATCCTGAGTTCTTTATTCTTTTTCAATGAAATAAATGATCTTTTTTTTTTGATTTTCTAATCATTTACTTATATCAAAGTAGTGATTATGTATGTAAAATTTCGTTTCATTTTGACGACTCCTTCTTAGTGCGCTAATTTTTTTCCCATGAGTTTAATTACATTCCTGTTTATTATAAGAAATTATTATTGTAATAAATTATATATTGAGAGAGAAATCATTTTATATATATAATTAAACCTTAACCTGTGCCAATGATTTGTTATACTTGAAAGCTTTTTTAATAATATTTTTAACTGGAAAAAGTAATAAATGTGTAGTAAAAAATGTAATAAAATCAAAATTTCTAGATCTATTCTTAAAAAGAAAAATGCAGTGCTTATAGCCTTAAAAGAAGTAACTTTTTTGGTTTTTGTACTAAGTGTATGAACTGAGAGTTTGTTAGTATTTTCAATAATAAGTATTGTTTGATACATCGCAAAAATAATTATTCCTTAAAATATCCCCAATAATAGCTATTTCTTTTTCGTTAAGGACCAGATATGAAATATTTAATCTGCATGATATTAAAATCTTTTTTCAAAACTATTTCCCAATTTATTAATTCAAATTTTAAAAATATCTTTGTTTTCACTTCTTTTTTTGGGTCTTTTGTGTGTGTGTGTTTCTGGAGATTCTTTTAATTTTACTAACATTATTAATATTATTATAAAAATATTTATTATTTTTTGTAAAAAGTAATTCGCAATGGACAGAGTATTATATTAGGGTCACATGAAGAAATAACAAAATTGTTACTAAAATAATTTTTCCTCCGTAACCTCTGATTTGTATTTGGAATAATTTTAATAATGGCAAATTCAACATTTTGAAAACCATCTAAATTAACATTTCTGAATTTTATTTTGTGTTATCTTTTGATACCATTAAATTTTTTATGATACCATACTTATGTTGATTATAAATATATATATATATATATATATATATATATATATATATATATATAAAATCATGTTTATATTAATCATAGTACAGGTTTGATCAATACATCATGTTGAAATCATTTATTTTTCGAAAGATAGGAACAATTAAAGGTTCTGCATAGATTAAACTGATATTTAATATAATATAAGCTTTACACACATCTATTGTATTGAGAATCATGAAATTTTAATTTATAAGTTTATTTTCCTTAAAAAAAGAAAATAAATTAAGATTGAAATATAAATATATTTTCTTTATAATTGGAATCAATATTTTTCTGTTTTGTATAACAAAACTATTATTGTGGTATTTAATCTAGAGAGAATTCTCTGGTATTTAATAATATTTTTTATTTTAAATTTCTAAAATTCTTCTTACAAATTTTAACTAGATTTCTTTAAAAATTCTGAACATTTATAAATATTTGAAATTTCGTTACATTATGTTATTTTGCATTGTGTGTGTGCTATTCTTTTGTTTGAATAAGAAATACCACTTAATGTTATTAGCTGGAAATAAAGTTGTTTGAGTAGAGTTTTTTTTCTTTTGGTAATTTGTTTCCATGCAGGAATAAAGTATTATAATCCAAAATCTGATTACATATTTGCTCATTTTCTCATGATTATATTAATACATGAAAGCTGTAGATTTCCAGCGAAATAAAAATTCATTTGAAATCACGAAGGTTTTATCTCCGACCGAATAAATCATTTTTATTCCCAGAAATGCTGAATTAAAGCACAGGAATATATATTTTAGCGTTCTTTTGACCATTTCCCTGTCAATATAAATGCATAATTAGTTTCGTAAGAACTTATTCAGAAGCTTCGAAGGAAGGGGCGGAAGCTGGGTGTCAAATTACCTGCGGCGATTGGTATCCGCCTATATGGTGCCGAACTAAAACGAGATACCAGCTTCCGGGGAATGTACTAGATCTGCAACGGTAAAACACCAATCCCACAAGAAATATAAAAAAATATGTTTTTCTAATAGTGGTTGCGGGGCTTGAGGGGCATGAGAGATAATTACTTCCGTTTTCGACCTACAAATTTGAAATTTGGTGGGTATGGTGGGTCAAGGATTAGAGATTCACTACAAAAAGTGTTTTGAGAGTCTACCCGAAAGGTCGTTGCGAGGGCTTAAGGAGTGTCAGAGATAAATATTAACATTTTTTAGAACTTATAGACGTACAAACTTGTGAAATTTTGTTGGCGTGTGTGTGGTTTTTTTAATATAGATTCGATAAGAACGGATTTACGGAAATTGACTTCTGTTGGAAGGGGAGGGGGAGGCAGAGGAGAGTTGCGCGTGCGCTGGGACTTATTTATAAAATTTCGTTATCGAGCTTCTATTTACCGTAATGAAGTTTAGTATGCATGTTACTTTTGTTGAATGGAAATCAGCTAAGAAAGGATTTTACAGAAATCGACTCCTATTGGAGAGAGAGAATCCTTTGTGGCGTATTGATAAGAAATACGCGTTTTCGAACTACTAGACCTACAGTAATGAAATTTAGTATGTATGTCTCTGTTTTTTGAATTGCACGCGTCTTCAGAAATCAACTCTCAAAGGTGGATAATGGGGCTTGTTGATAAAAAAAATTCCGTTTTTGATCTGTTATATTTAGACATGAAATCTGGCAAGCATGTTTATTTTATTGAGTAGAAATCCAATAAAAATGGGTTTTGTGAAAATCCACTTATAAGATGGTTACGAGAGAGTAAAAGATAATTCTACTTCAATTTTAGAAATTATTATTTAGAAATTCTATCTGTTTTAAATCAAAAACTATAAGAACATTTTTCAATACAATCGAATTCTCAATGTATCGTGTCCTGCCCAAAGGGAAGGAATGAAAGTTGCCAGTGTCTGAGACAGGTTGGACTTCTACACGATAGATAGCGATACCACCTATCTCTGCCACCCCAATTTAGGCACGGAACTGGAGGGGAGGGAAATATTCTCCAGCTCCCTGCACCTGTAGTTTCTGCTGCGACAACCCACAAGACTTTCGGACCCATTGATTTAACGAGCACGTACTTCGTGTGTACTCAGAGGGTATTTGGTGGTTTCTGTGAATCCGGTCTGGAGTCCAATGCTCTAACCAATAGGCTACCCACGGCCCTTAAGGTATCAATAATTTATATACAGGGTGGCCATAATTAAACTGCAAGTGTTGAAGGTGGGCTGGAGAGAAAACTACCGGGAATATTCCAGTGAAATTTGGTATCTACACGTTTCAGAACATGCGCAAATCAAATATGCAAAAAAGAAAATCGCCCTTTTCACCCGATAGATGGCGCTGTGCCGTGTGCTTATCGACGGCATATATGTAAATTTTAAACCCATCGAACAGTATAAAAACAAGACCAGTAGTAGTAGATAGTTGCGTAGCTATGTCGAGAGAACAATTGATTCCAGCATCGCAAGAGAGGCATTGCTTAGAAACCCCAGTACTTATACACACAGGATGGAGCACCTCCTCACATCACTAAACTTGTTAAAAAATTGCTATACTTTGGTGCGGACCGAGTCATAAGCAGAGGTTTCAAAAACGCCTGGCCCCAATGTTCACTGGACCTTTGAATCCTTGCGATTTTTATCTGTGAAGACATCTGAAAGATATGGTTTATACATGTTTCTGTTGTGAATTCAACGGAGATTTTTAATGCGACGGAGGACCATGCTGTTTTACGTTTTCAACATATGGTTGCATCAGGTGGTTCGCATACTGAGCAGATCTTGTGATAATTTCATTGAATAAATAATGGTTTCATTGTTTTCCAAAGCGATTTTATGGATTGTTTAATTTGTGATCTTAATTTACGTGAATTCTTGATTACACGAAACTGTAAAAACTTAATTACTGAAACGAGAGAGAGAATTGTATGGAATTTTGATAAATTTAAAATGATTTTGTATATTATTTATATCTCTCTTAGCATGTCATTATGCTCTGTTTATCGGTTTTGGAAGTTGTATATGGCACCGGTGAGCATTGAAATACGGCACAGCGACATCTATGGGGTAAAAATGGCGATTTTCCTTTTTTGCATATTTGATTTACGCATGTTCTGAAACGAGCAGATATCAAATTTCACTGGAATATTCCCGGTAGAGTTTTGTCTCCAGCCCTCCTTGAACACTTGCAATTTACTTGTGGCCACCCTGTATATATATACAGTATTCATTTTTATAATATCATGAAATACCCTTCGAAGTGGGCGAGTAACAGCTAGTAATGAAAAATAAAAGACGAATATTTGATCGCGCACGGCAAAGAAATCTTGTCTCAAAGCGGATTTTCTGACCGTCTTGGCGGGTCGCATAAAAACCCTTTGATGGGCCGCTATTTGCCCATCCCTGTTCAAGAGTGATATTAACTTAACAAAATTCGATGAAGTACGCCAAAAAAACCTTATTCTTTCTCTATATAAAAACTAAGACCTTTAAAAAATAATACAGGAATGAGATTATATGAAAGTGAAAGTAGTACAAGAAAAATACGATTAACACTCTTTTGCTTCTGGGACCAAAATAGAAGACAGACGAGTGACACAGTGGCGCAAGTGAACACGACAACGTCTGAAGCCGTTGATAAATTGACCCTGGATGATGTGGAAACATAAATTTGCTCAATGTGTGTGTGAAAATCTTCTACCTTGATTAGAAACGCACTGGAGCAAGTCGGGCGGGAAGGCATAAAATTAATGTTCTGGAAGAATTGCATTAATTTTTTTCCCTGTCGGGATAATAAAAAGAGATACGTGTCGATATTTTGCTCAAACAGATCAGTTTTCTGAAAGGCTTGTAGATGGGATAGAAAAATGGATTGGTACGATGTATAATTGGATAGCGAAAACTTGTACATAGAAAATGATCAAATGTAATATGCAAGAAATATTTTTTATTGTTTGGCGTTTTGATTTATAAATTCAATATTAATCAATGAGAAGAATGGAGCTTAATTAGGTGAAACTGTAGGTATATAATCAACTATAATTTAATTATACTTTTTACATTTTTGTCTAATTGATTGGAGTGAATTAAAATCATAACACACACACACACACACACACACACACACACACACACACACACACACACACACACACACACACACACACACACACACACACACACACACACACACACACACACACACACACACACACACACACACACACACACACACACACACACACACACACATACACACACACACACACACACACACACACACACACACACACACACACACACACACACACACACACACACACACACACACACACACACACACACACACGCACGCACACGCACGCACGCACGCACACACACACACACACACACACACGCACGCACGCACGCACTTCGATGGATTACTGTGCGAAGACTTAGATCAAGATGAGTATTTTCAAACATATAAAGCATAACAATTGTTTTTAGCAGTTACATACATATTATCATATTGAATACACTTTTTACCCTGAAGTGGTCGCGCGGGACACACAGATCACGAAATTGTTAATTTTGGCAAAACTGTTTATTTGTTACGAAAGAAAAATGGAAAAGTCCTTGAGAGTAGGTAAGTAAATTTTCTCTTAATTAAATTATTCACTGGATTATAACGATTTGTATCGTGTACAATAAAATAATTATAAAAAAAAAAAAGATTGGGGTGACTCAATAATCCCACTCGACTGTATCGAGTGCACGCCCGCTCTCAGATTAAAACATGTTGAAGTCTTTTTGCTTTAAATATTAAAAATAATACAATTATTCTTCATCGGAATTTTATATTATTGTTCATTATTTAACATCAAATATAAATGCTAATTCTGTGAGGCTTAAAATTAAAATTCGCTTAAAACTAATTATAATTTGAGCAATCATTTTTTAAAAAAACATTTTACATTTTTGTAAACATTGTCGCGCACTTGGCTTTACTCTCCTTACAATACAGCTATTTTATCAAGAATGCTTTATTTTCTTATAAAGGAACTTCTAATTACTTAATTAATTTATTTTTTTTGCTTAAAAGAGTAGTATTCAAAATTTAATACTTATGTTATTAATTTGTATGGTTTATAATTAAGATCTCGTATTGTAGCTTTACTGTCAAAGTGCCTTATTAATGTATAAGGGGGGTGCGATAAAAATTGTGATTGAAAAGGGGGGGTGCCAGTATTGAAAGTTTGAGAAGCACTGAGATAGTGTGTTTAAAACAGAGAACGTCCCAATATTAATTTCCATGCGGATGTGTTTCTGTCGATCTCTTTAGACTGAACCAATGCCTCACAGACTAATTCGCGAATAGTATGAGCAGATGTCGCCTTTTGAGAAAGGACGTGCAATTGTACTAAAGGAAGTATAATGGTCAGATCGAAGCGACATTGATCAAATAGGTATGTTGCTATCATTCGACAATGGTGGTAGAGATTATTAAACCCTGGTCGTTTAGCATATCAAGAGGGTAGTGGTAGACACAGGGACGTCTTAAGATTTGTTGAGGCCCTGGGCCTCTACACCAATGTAGGCCCCACCTATGACCCTTAAAAGTAGACAGTATATAGCATACGTTGTCAAATACTCGTACAATCAGTAACCCGAAACAAATAAATATGCATAACTTACAATCGCAATAATCGGCTCAACCGACTGTCGCTCTTTGACTTAATGAGTAATGATGGTGTAGAGGGGGGGAGGTATATCTAAGCCTATACATTGATGACGGTCATCATATAGTAATATAGTCTTGCACACACAACGATTGCCAGTTGACATATAGTCCGAAATTCCCAGTTTTTCGGTGTATACAACCGGAAATAACATTAGACCGTTAAGATTATTCGAATCAGGATCTTATAAAGGCTCAGTCGAGAACGAGACGTGGCCCCTATTAGGCCGATGGTCCCAGTTTTTCGACGATAGAGGCAAGTGATCATCGAGTACAACCGGCTCCTACAAATACAAACAGCGATGCGACCATCACGAATCAAGGGATGTTAAGATTATACACTTCATGTTTTACACTTTCAGGCGTATGTGCAGTGGTGGAGGCATTAAATCTGAAATTTCATAGACAGTAAATTTTCGCCCTGAATGTCTTCAGTAACTGAGAATCGCGTGACAACATGTCCCCATACATTGGTGAGAGTTTGATATCCACCCGAGGATTGTGGCACCTTTTATTTAATAGCTAGCCCTTTTGATTATCATTTGGTCTTATAGAGGGATGCATTAAGAGGCCCCGTTTTTTCTCCGCTTTGTACCCGTTTACACGGCGACCCGGCAAATCGGTCGAAATGCAGGGTCATTTTCATACCCTCTTTCGACTAGGAACTTTGGGGGTAAAAGAGTGTTTTCTAATTCTCCCATGATGCATTGCGCCAGAGATCGTTTATTCGAGTGCTGTAGACAACAGAATAAATAATAACCCTCATAAACATCTAGGGGGCCAAAACGTGGATACAACTGTCCGGGATTCGGAAGTTTACACAAGTGCCCATTTTCAATAAAAATTATATTCCATTCAGGTACAGGGAAGGATGTACATAAATTTATATTTAGATGCTGAATGTACCAATACTTTTAATAAGATGATACATATATTTTAGGATGAAGTTTTAGATTGATTTAAAAATATTACAATATAATTTTTTGAATGTACACAAAAATTGCATTTTTTTGTTATTTTTTCTTGATTTATCTAATTGGTATTTCCATATAAGAAGTAAAAAATTAGTAATATCTTGTAACTAAATAACTCCATAAAGGTGTATTGAATTTTACTGTGAAAGTTGATATAACCAATAGAATGTGTGTGTGATCAGTTTTTTATATTAACATTAAATTCATGTGGATAAGAACTTTCTTTGATTATGATCCACTTTCATAACCATTTAAGCAAAACCATGATTTACTCTACCAAAAGAGATTTCTTTATACACATATACATACAAAATTATTTTTAAAAAGTAGGCTAAGTCTACTTTTTCTCCTCGAAAAGGATTAAATAATCCTAATAATTATAAAAACATACTATGTGAACAAGTTCTTATGAAAACATTGCACATCGAGAAGAAAATACACACACTTTTTTACAAACAAAAATAGTAATTTAGCTTTTAATTAAAGTTGGTTAACTGAAAGTTTTTGTTTGACTAGAACTGAGATGGAAAATAAAAATTGCTTTTAACATCATTGAAATGTTTTGGGATGAAATAATCCCATTTGATATGCTTTATACATTGGTGAGATACCCTTCAGGTTTGAATTTTTTTAAAATGTCTGTCTCCAACCACGAATGATTGGATGTTTTTCAATAAAATGAAAAGTTAAAGAATAGGCTTTTAATAAAATTATAAAGTAGAACAAATTAAATGTTTTCGTGGAAAATTTCATATACAGTTTTATTTAATAATCATATTCATTTTAATATACATCATCATCGACACTTAATTTTAACATTACATGAATGCACTATTTGCATTCCATGATCTCTATATAAATCAGACTCTGGATAACATTAAACTATAAGGACAATGGGGATCTATCTGCCAATATTCAAATGCATATCTTTTCGTACTTTATTATATACCAATTTTTATCTTATTGATGATGATATCAATAAAAATTCTCTGGGAATGTCTTATTTACAACAAAAAGACTGCCAAAAATATTTAGAAAAGAGTATTAAATGTCATTAAGCCAAACAAATAAAATGAAACAAAAAAAAATTAAAGAACATTATCTCAAATCCAGATTTCATAGATAAAAAGGTCAAATTATGTAGAATTTCTAAAATGTTCACTTTAGGTTTATGACATCTTAAATTTTTAAATACTTGCGTGATTGAGCAATTAATTAAACTTGACTCAGTCTTAAAAACATTTTTCTTCAAAGTTTCTGCAAATTTTATTTACTCTAATTTCAATACTATCAAACTATTTTAATCAAATTAATACTTTTTTTTTTTCATTTTGGATACAATAAATTTACAAAAGTAAGATTTGAAATGGTCTTCCCTTGTTTTCAAAGAAATTAATGGCAAAACTAGTCTTTTTAGTCAGCCAACATGAAATATCAGAAACTGCAAAAACCTATAACATTTGTATAATGTCACATAGTATTTTGAGAAATTGTATACCTGGGTATGTCGAAAATAACTAGAATTTTGAAATTTCAGATCTTACAAACTGGCAATTTATAAAAGATTGTCAACTTTATTTACATGAACAAATTGTGAAATCATGCAACTTATAGAAAGAGTTGAATAAAAAGATACAAACCCTGTTATCACTTAAGCATTAATACAGATGCCTAATACCTCAATCTGAAATTTAATGTTTTGAAAATTTAATAACAATCATTATTAATTCGATAAGTTACCAAAGTTTATCATTAATAAATTAATCGTACTAATTGTGATTCTTTTACGGCATTCTAAATTTGATGAAATTCTCAGCCAAATTACATATGAGCAAAATATTTTGTCAAAGTTTCTCTGAAATGCTAAATCAGGTGAGATTGTGAGCCGTGCAACAAATTTATTTGTTCAAATTACTGTGTGCAAAACGTGATCAGGGTTTGAATGTATATCTGGCATTTGGCGTTTTTTATTAAATTTTGTCGATATTATATATATACAATACAAACACCTCCAAATTTGTGTCCGCAGCATATGTTACACAAAAACTATGCATTTTGATGATACTATTTTTGAAAACATTTCTTTAAAAATTCTTCATGAATATAGATTATTGTAAAACAACAATGTCAAGTTATTCATTTAAGCTGTAAATAGAGAGTTGAAAAAGGTTGGGCTGAATATTTCCATTGCTTTCAGAAAGTAAACATCCCTCAGAAAATGTTCATATATGTAAAAAGTGTTATTTGTGTTTTCACGATCCTAATTTCCATAAATTCAGAACATTTTAAGTACACTTCTTGGGTCAATATTTGACTAACTAAGACAAAATTTATTTAGGTCTTAAATTTGTGCCGGATAATACAGGATATATTAAGCATTTAGACTTTAATACTTATGTAAAAAAATCCAGAGTATTCTTATGCTTAATACATTTCAGCTGGGGGTTGCAGTGCTCGTCTTTGAAATTTATCAAATTATTGAATTTTACATTTTAATTGTGCAAGTCCAATTCATATTTGTTTCCGTAAAAAACAGCGCGATCAGTCAAATTCGAAACAAATATGTTAATTAAATCCTCACATAATAAATAGACACACAAATATTTAATAATAATTTTTTTTTAACTTAAAGAATTATGCGACTCAATGACTTTTTATTTTGATCACGTACGATGAATTTAATATTCAATGTATGCACACAATTTTATATTCGATAATACACACATTTTAATGCCTTAATTTTTTACCACACTCAGAATGTAATTCTCGATAAATTATATCTTTTTACTCTGCAGAATACAGACTTTCAAAATGTTACATGATTTTTTTTTTTATATATAATTTACAAATGGTATTTTTCATTTCCGTGGTATAAAAATTATATATATACATTGTTTTCATCAGGTATGATAACATCAGATTTTTGTGTTCTTACTTTAAATAATTAAATACAGAAATATCTCTTTTAACTACTCTGTGATGTGTCGATAATATTTTTATCTTTTTATGTATGTTCTCTATATAATTTAATTTAAAATAAATTGGTGGCGACGGTTTCTAAATGGTTGGTATTGAAAACTAGTCGTTCTTATCCATTTTTACTAAACACTCGAATTTTTACCGGATATTAAAGAGATTTTTTTCCGACAGTCTCGACTCTTTTTCTATAATTTTGAAATTTTAGTGGATATAGTTTAAATGTGCAAGAGCATAGAAATGTTTGGCGGTAAAAAACGAAACATAATCACATGTCCTCTTCATGATAATCGCGCTAAAATTCTAGTTGTTTCCATGGTTACATTTTTACAATCACGTGAATCTGCTCAACCAATCACCAGATTCTTATGAAAACGCACCCGATTCTCAACGGGTCGAAAATACCGGCATAATCCGGCTTTCACATTCTCACGTATGCCGGGCAAAACGGGGCCACAGTGTATCAAGGGATGTCTTAAGACAAGGGCCAACTGGTCCTGGTCCCAGGGCCTTGTCCTCGGTGGTGGCATCGTTTCATTCTTGACTCAGTCTTAATAAGATCATGATCTGGATAACTTAATGGTTAAATATTATTCCCATACATATTCGCTGAAAAACAGAGATGTCAACTGTATGTCAACTAGTAAAAGTGGCAAGATTGTATTATTGTGTGATGACCGTTGACCCTGTCTTAGCCAAAGGCCTAATACCCCAAGCAATCATTCAACAAGTTTAATCGAAATGTGACATTCGGTTGAGCCGGTTTGTGCCTAGTTAGGTGAGATTGTGAGCCGTGCACATTTATTTGTTTCAAATTACCGTTTGAATGAGTATTTGACAATGCATGCTGTATACTATCTACTTTTAAAAATCATAGTTAAGGCCTACTTCTGCATTAGGGCCCAGAGACTCAAAAGACGTCAATGAGTGTATCCCTTCTTTACATAGATCCCTGACTTAAGTTTCAACAGGATAATGTTCTAATGCATACGACACGCATTTTTGGTGCTCGTCTTTGTGCTTCTCCAATTCTTCCGTAAACAGCGCGATCGTCGTGTTAAGGCACGTTACGGCTCCGATGAGTATTTGTCTCCTAAATCGAATCGATATAACTCCCAAATTGGGACGAGTGAGGGGGAAAATCTCTCCCGTGAAATTTCATCCACTTTACAGATCAGTTTTCAGTTCGATAATATTTTATGTCAAGTCCATAAGTGGTATCTAGTGATTATGGTCACAAACTCGTGGCTCTCATTTTTGTGTCTTGGTGCCACTGAAGACTTGCTGTGAAGATGGTCTGATTCACATTAAATCTGTAGAGGCTCAAAGTTCTCACGTAGGCCGATGTGGAAGTATGGAGAGTGAGGTGTCGTCATTTGATCAAGATATAAAATTGGGAGATCTGTTGCAATTGCCCTAGCGTTGTTTTAGAGAATAATGTTACATAAATTAAACCAAGTCCAGATTTACTCTGCATCCGCACTCTAAAGCAACACGAGGACTATTGGCGCTGGACTATGGAGTGACGACGACATCTAATCTGAAACCCCATCCTTCAAACTTCCACATTACCCCAATGTGAGGCTTATGAGCCTCGAAGTATTGAACGCGCTTCATGTCCTTTTCACAGTGATTCTTCAGTGTTATTTTTACTCGAACTTGCTGCTTGTCAACACCGGTTAGGAGGTAACGACATTTACCATTTGGCTATTGCGGTCACAGGTATTTCATAAAATGACTGACAAAGTGAGCTAAAATACACTGCTGGCCACACAAAATAAAACACCAAGAAGGATATCACAGCGAAATTTATTTGGCAGATAACTTGTTGTACAAAGATGAAACAATTAAAATTACAGCCTTTTGTGACGAGTGGATGATGACGAAATGAGTAGTAGTGTAGCCGTCATTGTTGGCTATAACCGCTGCCACATGCCTCGGCATAGAATCAAAGAGGCTTTGGTTGTATCCTTGGGAATACAGCAGTCCATGCGGGTTCCACATATTTACAAATTTGATCTGGTGCAGCAGCGAGTGGGGTATCCCGTGCCAGTCGTTAAGCAAGTATGGATCACACGTTTTCGATTGGTGATCGATTGAAAGAGCAAGCACACCAATGAAGCAAATCAGACTGATGGGTAAAGAAGAATCTTGATCATTGCGTGCGACGTGTGGTCCTGTTGGAGTATGGATGATGGCAAGTGATGAATGCATGGGAGGGCCACGGGCTCCAACACCTCAGAGATGTAGCGCTAGCTGTTCACTGTACCAGCAATGCGTACTAGAGGGGCGCGGCAGTGAAATTCAATACCACTCCAAACCAGGATACCGGGTGTACGACTAATGTGGCGATGCATAACGCAACAGTTCAGCAGCCTTTCGACACGCTCGAATCCAGCCATCGTGATGTAGCAGGCAGAAATGGAATTTAGTAAAAATAATGTCGTTCCATTTTGTTGTCTATGTCCACTATTCATCACACCTTAGCTTCGCAAACGTCTGTGGTTTCCATTCAAGGGTAAACGAAGCAATGTACGCCTTGCGGACATTCCACTCAGCTGCAAACGGCATCGAATGGCACAAGCAGACACCAGATGATTCGTAAAGGACCGAATCTGTTGTGCTATGGTTCGTGATGGGGCTGCGCGATCCATCACTTCCATGCGGATAATTCGCCTGTCATCATGGGGAGTGGTGCAACCAGGCGGGTGCGATTGGACGAGTCAGTCCGTCGTTTCCTTCTGCATCCATCGATGATAGATACGTAACATAGTTTTTTGGTTTCGTCCAACACGTTGACTGATTTCTCTGAAGAATAATCCGCTATCCCTATAGTCTACTATTCTTCCTCGGTCGAAATCAGAAACTTGGTCAAAAGACGCTTAATGTCTTAGGCATAGGTAATAAGTTTATGCAAGAAAGAAAAAAGACACGAAAAACCAATTGCCGTACTTCAAATCGCCAACCTGTTCTCCTCTTATATAGCGCTTGCAGGGGTGGCGCTACGATCACCCGTGATGCGCGTCTGTATAATTTTCACATCGTTTTCATGTTTCCTTTAGGGTGTTGCATTTTGTGTGGCCAGCAGTGTGTGTGTGTATAAAGTTACTAGATTCTGTACTACAGCTTAATTAACCATTTTATTCAATGATGATTGCCTAAACGTTGAAGTATTAAAGACGACTTTTGTTTAGGATAAACAAGATACAACATTTTTCGAACAGCGTAAAGCAGCGTTTCTCAAAATGTGGGGCGTGGCAATTGTACAAGGGGGGCGAGCAGATTGAAAGTCAAAAACAAAAGATTATGTAAAAAAAAACTGTTAATTTATGGAAAGTAAAACAAAATACATTCTAACATAAAGAATAAAAAATACATATTTACACTTATAAATATATCAGTGCTACACTATGTATTTTATAATTAATTTGCCAATACGAAGTTAAGAACAAGTTTAATAATTACCAGTGACCCATAGGATTGTCATATATAAAATTATATACAAAAATTTACACTTATCTTGGTAATTCGTACGGTTTATAATAAATCCCTTAACTGCCGATTAAAAGTTACGGGGAGAAAAGGAATGAATAAAAGCAATCAAAAAGAGCCTCTGAAATGAGTAAATTCAACGCAAACACTGTCAAGGTCCTTTAATTCATTTCCAAAGCTTTCGGAATAATTTTATGGATAACAGTGCACAGAAAGTATCGTACTTCAAAAAGACGTATATATACATCCGGTGAAATTAGCGCACTTGAGTAAGACGTTTATATACGCCAGGGGCACTTAAGAGGTCAAAGTCGTATCGTGTAGTTTAAGTATCAAAATATAGTACTATATTCTATTGAATTAATACATTGGTACTATTGAATTCAATACATTGTTATTGTATGAGGGGGCGCAATGAAAATTATGATTGAATATTGGGTCGCGAATATTGAAACTTTGAGAAGTACTGGCGTAAAGGTTTATACCAACACGATTAAGCAGCATAAAAGAGAGCTTAAATAATTTTTAACAATAAATATTTAATTATAAACATTACTGCACTCTTTTTAGTTACTTTTTCTACTGTTAAATTAATCAAGGAAAAATGTTTTGTTATGCATTCTGTATTTCTTCACTATTTATCAATTAATCTATTCAATAAATATGAATGACCATTCTAATATGAAATGTATTTTTCGAGAAGCCTTATTTATTAATCATCAGTTAATGTATTAAAAATAAATGGTTTCAATGCTAAATTGTTCATTTTTCACAATAATAGTCTGCCATAAGTTAATTTACATACTACCTGGTTATTTTGTAGAATAGCTTGGAATTTTGTGAATTAAATGACTTGTTACGCACTTAGTTATTTCACGAAATACCTGGGTATTCTATGAAATAAATGAATAATAATACATTTTAACTAACCCCCCGTCCCCAAAGAGAGAGAGAGAGAGAGAGAGTGAGTGAATGAGTGAATGAATATTAACGTCACACTGTTCAGCTACACAAGGGTTTTGGCATCGGACCTCGTAATTTTGAAACATGGTCAAGTGACGAGAACGACACCTGAGCTGGCACTCCCTCTCCTAACTACCACACCAGACCAAAGGGAGGACGTTTGAGCTTTCGACATATTTAACGTGCATCGCCCCCTAGACGGGGGGTCTTAAGTGGTACTGGGCTCGAACTCGTGGTATACCAGCCATGATCCGATATTTTGACCACTAGAATACCTCGACCACAAGAGAGAGAGAGAGAGAGAGAGGGAATGAGAGATGATACTAAACACCAACTTTAAGTGTTTTTAAAGTTTTTTCCGACTATCTTTATATAGTGAGAAAAGTAAATCATAGAGTTTTACAGATCACGAAATTTTCCATCAGTGATTCTCAACCTCTGTGCCACGGCTCTTCTGTGTGCCACCAAATATTTTTAAAATTATTAATTAGACTCTAATAAAAAAAATCCACAACTGAATCATTCTGTTGTATTATAGAAAAAAATTAAGGGCATTCATATTTAACTTATTCTTTCGTGGTTAGGGCAATATAAAAAAATGTTATTGGACTTATAATCCCCCATTTGCGGATACATCTGTATATGTAGAAACTTTGAATGAAGAGGAAAAACTAATTTCGCTCTGTGTAATAATCGCGAGATTTAGTTTCAAACATTCGGGAGAGTCAATTAATTCGTTTAGGATTAAAGGCGATTATCTCATACTAGCAAAAAAAACAAACATGTAATATAAAACTTTTTTTAAAATCAATTCCTACTTAGATCAATAAAATTTTTTTTATTTTAGCTACTTTTTATTAAATAGTTACAATTAATATAAATATGTATATATATACATAGGACAGAATCACAACATTAAGTGGTAATTAATTTTTATTTATTATCATTAAAGTATCGTATTGTCATCCAAAACAATCGGGAATATAAAATTTCCGTTCAACTGAATGCTTTAAAACGTGAGAGAAAAACCTTTTCAAGATTTGTCACAAGTCGCTAAAAGGGTCGCTAAGTCGCAAACGTGGCTATATTTGTAATTCTTTAAATAATTAGTTTGAATCAATTGATTTTTATTAATTATAATTAAATTATTGTATTGTCATCCAAAATAATCATGTATATTAAATTTCAGCTCAATTGAGCGCTTTAAAATGCATTTTATTAACGATTGAAAATTCCATCAAGATAAATAAATAAATAAACAAACACATAAATAAATACAGAGTGTTTTTTTCCAGGTATAGAAGTTTAAGTTGGCATTACTTTCCAAGATGGTGACCGATTTAATAGCTGTCTAGTGATTTATTCTCAGTTTGGTTTGGCAATTCATCATGAATAGACTCACGCCTGAACAACGCTTTCAAATTGAGCAATTTTATTTCGAAAATAATGGTCGATTTTCATAAGCGAATTTTGTTTAGGGATGAAGCGCACTTCTGGTTGAATGGCTACTTCAACAAACAAAACTGCCGCATTTGGGGTGAAGCTAATCCACAAGTGTATGTCGAAACACCGTTACATCCAGAAAAACTGACTGTTTGGTGCGCTTTATGGGCTGGTGGAATCATTGGTCCGTACTTCTTCAAAAACGATGAAGGCCACAACGTTACAGTCAATGGTGATCGGTATAGAGCCATGATTACTAACTTTTTCCTTCCTGAATTGAACAATCATGATGTCCAGGAGCTGTGGTTCCAACAAGACGGCGCAACATGTCACACAGCTCGTGCCACAATCGATTTATTGAAAGACACGTTTGGTGACCGCCTAATTTCACGTTTTGGACCTGTGAATTGGCCTCCAAGATCTTGTGATTTAACACCACTAGACTATTTTTGTGGGGCTATGTAAAGTCATTGATCTATGCGGATAAGCCACAAACGCTTGACCATTTGGAAGACAACATTCGCCGTATTATTGCCGATATACGGCCACAAATGTTGGAAAAAGTCATCGAAAATTGGACGTCCAGATTGGACCACATCCGAGCCAGCCGTGGCAGTCCTATGTCAGAAATCATATTTAAAATGTAATGCCACAAGATTATCTTTCGAATAAAAAAAATTCATGTCAATCGAATAATACATCGTTGTTTTATTGCAATTTAAAGTTCTATACCTCTCAAAAAACATCCTTTATATAGAGAGTGTGAGTTAATAGTAGGAATTGAAAAAGCTTTAAAATATTGTTATAATTTTTTACATCATGTTTGTGTAAATTCAGATATTCAGCATTAACAAATATAAAAATGAACAAGTAATATAAAAAAAAAATTAAGTCAATTCCTTCTCTTTAAATGGATGAACGGAAAGTATTTTATTTACAATTGAAAATTTGAAATATATTTTATTTACAATTGAAAATTTATATATATATATATATATATATATATATATATGTATAGGGAGAGAGTGAACTAATAGAGTAGGAATTGAAAAAAAGAGCATGATTTGTCTGCATTATTGTAACAATGCACACCCGGTTTGGCTGAAAAATCGGTTTTCGACGCCAACTTTTGTTATTGTTTTAACAGTTACATTGTTATAACAATGCAGACGAATCTAAGTTGGTTATTAATTTAATTATATGTAATCAATGAGTTAATATTTGAAAAACTGTATTAACATCAAGTGTCATCCACTACAAGTTTAAAAAAAGTTTATTTGAACTTGATTGGATGAATAGAAAGTATTTTATTAACGGTTGAAGATTCGAACAAGATAAATATATGATTTTGAAGAAAACTTTAATACCAAGAAGATCAAATACTTCATGTTTGGTCTTAATAAACATGAAATTGTATTGTTATATGAAACCTTAAATAATGATTCCTTAAAGGTTTGTCATGCAGTACACATTATTAAAGACATTCTTAACTATCTAGTTAATAAATTCAATATTAATGTTGAGAAAATTAATGAACCTATTACAGAGTACTGCACTTTATTATTCATGAAGAAAACATTGACAAAATTAACTTTTCTAATGTATTTCATAGACATTTGTCACTTTTTCCGGTTAGAAAGGTGGTTGTAAAGAAAGCATTTAAATATAACAAAACGATGGCCAGATTTATCTTTAATTACAACAATAGTTCGCCCTCTATTAATATAGAAGATTGTATATGTAAAAACTATAATAATTTTATTGATGGTCATCATAAACATGTAGTTACTGGCAACTTAGACATAATCAATGACAATATTTTAAAATATATAATGAGTAAAGGCACTAGTTTTAGAGATTAAATGTTTCTAATAACAACAATACAAAACTTTATTAATCAGCAATGTAATAAAGCTATAATTAAAAATAGTAAAGAGATTATAGATTTTTTTAATAATAAAAATATTTATTCAGTTCATAGTTATGACTTTGAAGATCTTTTCAATTCCATAGATATATATGATATTATTAAAGTAATTTTAGAAAACCACAGTATGTATAATCTTAATATTAATATTAACAAACTTAAAACTCATAGGTTTTATCTTAAAAGAAAATTACATTAATTTTAATGGTTCTTTATATAAACAAGAGAAAGGACTCCCACAAGGGGGCCCAGCTAGCAATAGTTTGGCTAATCTTTATTTACATTTTTATGAATATAATTATATTATTAATAATGACTACTATATTTTTAGATATATTGATGGCCGTGGTAGCCGAGTGGTATAGGTATCGGACTGTGGCTTACTTTGTCATGGGTTCGAGCCCAGTACCACTAAAGACCCGCCGTGTAGGGCAGCGATGCACGTTAAATCTGTCGAGAGCTGAAACGTCCTCCCGTTGGTGTGGTGTGGTAGTTAGGAGAGGGAGGTGCCAGCTCAGGTGTCGTCCACGTCACTTGACCATGGTTGAAAATTACGTGGTCCGTCGCCAAAAGCCCTCGTGTAGCTGAACAGTGCGACGTTAATATTCAATCAATCAATAGATATATTGATGATTTAACTATTTTTGCTAAAAATGATAATTTAAATCCCATTATTAATTTTTATCCGGCTTACTTAAACTTAGTTAAAATTAATAATAATCCAATCAATACAAATTACCTTGATGTAACACTGTATATTAAGGATTTGAAACTACATAGTAATATTTATGATAAAAGAGATGCCTTTAATTTTAATATCATCAAAGTGCCTTACTGGAATTCAAATTTATCAATATCTATATATAGAAATATTATTTTTAACTATATTTATCGTAATAATGTATTAGTTAGCGATAAAGCTAATATTTTTTTAAATCTTAAAAATTTTTTTAATCACTGTATTGAACATGGATATCCTGCTAACTTTCTTTGTAATTATATTTATAATGGTTTTTAATGGTACAATTTGTATTTCTGTAATTATTTACTGTTATTATGTTTTGTAATGATTTTTTAAATTTCTACAATATCTAATTTATTCTACAATTATTAAATAGATGGCGCCACATGCTTATTAAATTTTAATAATATATTTTTTACGTTTCTTTTATATTTTACACTAATTTTTATATGAATATTATTTTTATGATTTTTTAAAAGTATATATATATATATATATATATATATATATATATATATATATATATATATATATATATATATATATATATATATATAAATTTCTTAATATCCTATCGCAATTAATTTTATGCGGTTCTGCTCTCACTCTCTTGTATTTGGCGGGAACACATTACCTGTTGATGTACTCCCGACCATCGTCTACACTCTGAATAAAAGTAGGTTATATGTTTCTGTTCATATGTTATTTAGTTTAATCATTTTTAATATTTAAATTCCTCATACATAATTCTTCCCTTTTGGTACATAGTATGACAAATTTCAGGTGAAGGTTGGCTGGCCGCAAAACATGTTTAAGCCTGCAATCCTAGTTCCTAAGGCCAGGAGTTTGTCATTATACTACTGTGCCTTCTTCCTAATTTTAGTTATCTTAGGCTTATAACTATCTGTTTATTTTTATATTTTCGTTTATTATTATGTATATATATATATTTATATATTGAATTTTTTATATTGGATTATATATATATATATATATAGAGAGAGAGAGAGAGAGAGAGAGAAGAGAGAGAGAGAGAGAGAGAGAGAGAGTAAGCTAATGGTAAGAATTGAAAAAAATATCCAGACTTTTAAATGTAGATGACGAAATGAAAGTGGTATTATCATTTTTACTACAAAATATAAAATAAATTATCAAAAGTCATCAAGCTCAAATTTCGTATTAAATATATTCTTATAATTAATTACTCAATAAACATTTTGTTTTCTTTGTCGTACATATCGTTTTGTTTAGCGTTGAAAATAATTACAATCTTAAACTATATTACACACAGTGCATAACAGATCAATAAAATTCTTTTAAGCTTATTTTATATTGTTTGTGTGTCACCAAACTTTTGAATTTTTAAAAGTGTACCGAAACGAAAGAAAAAGTTGAGAATTACTGTTCTACATCATTAGCATAAGATAGAAGAGCTTATTATATTTTCTTGTTATCGATTAACTCGAGACATTTTTGGATTTAAAAAGAAAATTGAACTACTGTGGAAATTTCTATTGTTCGCTTCTACAGACTTTCATACATTTCAAGTATGTAACTAATCAAAATATTTTTTAAAAATTCACGAATGGCATACTAAATGACTGGGAAACATAAAAATCAATTCTTTATGTTTACAAGCGTTGGGTGATCCCCAAACGAAGTTTAAAGCATCACGCAAATCAAGCACTGAATAATGCAAAGCCACTCCTTGAGAGAAAAAACTTATTATTCAAAAAAATGAAAAGAAATTGCATTTATATGCTTCACGGCAAATGCCATTCATCCGCATACTTGTTCTTACACATTTCACCTCCCTCTTTCTTGAATTTCTGAGAAAGAGGATTTTAACATCTCGTCTGTCGCATCCGCCGTTCCGCATACCAGTCTTAAAATTCAGTTCACGTTGTGCAGGGCTTAAATATTGAAAGCGTCTCCCCTTCTGCGTCTATTGTGTCAAACCTAGTTTCTTCAGTGTGGTACGTTCTTCACAAAATTCTCTCAAAGAAAACGCGAATGAAGGAAATTCAGTAACTCGGCTTTTATGGCTCCGGGGATAAATATGTATAGAGATTTAACTTGTCAAATGTAGTGTAATACATGCACAAAGTATCTAACTTTCCGAGAAAGGTTTAAAGAAACATGAAGAAAATAAGGTCACCCGGTCCTTTGCATAATATAACTGGTAAGTGAGTAAGAATGAGAATCATAGTAACGTTGCATTTTTCGGCAATATTAGGGCAGTCGGCAACGAACTATGTTATTCTGAACCTCGGTAAGTGACGGGGACGACACTTGATATGGCACCCCCTCCTAACTACCACGCCACACCACCGGAAGGACACCTCTTACACGTTGTGTTTCCAGTGGCTTCAGAGCTCGAACCTGTGATACTTCGGTCACGAGTTCGTGACCATAACTACTAAGCTTCCTCGGCCAGAATTTCGCGTAAGAAAACTTCGGAATGCTTTGTAGATCCTAAGACCGCTGCGTAGTATAATGAAGAAATCTGCGCAAATCTGAGAAATTTTATTATCCTGGCGTATTTGATCAAAACAATTATCTGAGTTTCATCTGTTTTTATTCCTTTTAAAATATAGAAGGTACATTAATTGAAAAAATAAATTCGATAAATAAAATGTTTAAAAGTAAATTGGTTTAAAAAAAAGAGACAAACTTATTGTTAAATTGTTTGGTCTAGGCATGGTATACACTTATTGTTGTGGAGGTCTTCCCTTTTTTATCAACATATGGCATTATGTTACGCCAAGAGGATCTGAGAAACCGGAACCTCAGTAATGTAATATGTTGTTGTTATTTATGCTGCCTGATCGGCAGTAACATCAGATCAAGACCCGCGAAATTTATCGTGGCAAGGTGCTAAAAGTACGCTTGTCGTTTTTCGTAGCTTGAAACACCATACAGGTGACAATGCGATCTTTAGCTCGGTTCCATCTTAATTTAGAGGTGGTCAGAGGCCTTCCACTTCTCTTCCCCTTCCACCAACCTCACGATAGGACTTAAGGTTCGACGGTTATTTTGAGTACCCCCATGCCGCAAAGACACTATAACACTACGAGCATCCATGCTTTCTCCAGGATTCGAACCCAGGCCCTACGGCACAGCAGTCAACATCACTAACCACTGTACCGAATGCGCAGCAGTAATGTAATGTAAGAAAAGAGAGCAAAAGCTCTTAGAACTTTCATTGTGGTGCAACGAAACTTGTTTTCGAGTTTGTTTTTGAGATACAGTTCACAATATAACGATAATAGAGTTTGAGTTAACCAGCTTCTTCACTAATCAATACATACATTATTCAACTTACTGCATCAATTCATACTTTGTTGTTTAGAATAGTATTAAAAATGTAGGAAATCACACAAAAAATTGTAAGGTCACAAGTTTAACGACTGAAAGGAGTGCCACTAACTCAGATATATTAGTTAAGTTAAAAATCAAAACAAAACACCTTGCTTTGTCGTAAGCAATTGGGTGTTAGTGTAATGGCCATTATTGTGGAGTGGTCATGGTTGTGAACTTGTGACTGGCTTTCTTTAGTCATGGTTTTGAGTCTTGGTGCTATTGAAGTACCACCATATAGATAGGCTGATGCATGTTAAATCTGTTGAGGCTCAAGGCTCTCACGTTGGCGTTGAATTGAAATATAAAAAGTGGAGTGTCAGGTCAAGCGCCATTCTCGTCGTTTGACCGTGATTCAAAATTACGAGATCCTCCATCGCCAATACCTAAAGTGCAGCTTCGAAGTGTGACGTTAGCAAAAATCCAAATCAGTTAAATGTACTGCGGGGGAATGTAATCTTTTACCATAAGTTACCTCTAGCCATCACCACAACTCAACGACATGCTAATGATATCCTGCTATCCCCTGGCGTTATTTTCCAGACAAAATCATGCCAAACCTCTTACGGCTAGTATATTTTTTTGGACTGTCTCCATGTTGTTGATGCTGTTCCTTGGCTAGCGAAGTCATCAATCTTTCACCAGTCGAACGTGTGTAACATATTGTAGGTTGCCAGATTAGAAAACTCCAAAATGTCACAGATCTAGAGCAATAATTGATGAGTGCCTGACCATATTATTTCCTTACCTTAATTCGCGGTCCACATGTGTGAAGGAATCAAACAATATAAACTGTTTACAGGTGTGTCTTTTCTATAGATCATTGACACTAAAATCATCTGGGTGTAGGGGAAGGAAAAAGTGTGGCAGCATCAAAGCCGTTTTCAGAATCGGCTTAACATCTGTTTCGTCTCAGGCAAGTGAGAAGAACACAATGCCCCATCTGGGCATTCTGCTCATTCCTGTACATCAAACTTGACAAGTATTATCGGGAAGAGCTCTTCTTATGAGCCGATGCTACAGAACGCAAAGATGTTTCGGCAAATTTTAATGGAGACGAGATTTGTTACAAGTATTAGAAGGATGACGAAGATGAGCAACCCAATATTTTTAGAATGAATACAGTAGATCAAGGGTGTCAAACTCAAAGGCTGACTTGGGCCACAAAAAAAAATCAAATTTTATAGAAACGTAGGTTTATTTAGAATAATACATTATAATAAACATTTATAAAAGAACAAGAAAAATTGATATTTATATCCTTACACTAGACATCTCTTCTCTGCTACCATATTTCTTATTTAGGAAGAAATTTTGATGTTTTATTACGCATTTTTGTGTGCCAATATACTGAACGGGCTACAAATATGAATACTATCGGCCGCCAGTTTGACACCCCTGCTGTAGATGGTAGTTCAAGACTTATCCAAAGATTTACTACATAATGGCAGGAATAAATTTATTTACGTTAAGCATGAAAGTATAAAAAATACAATGCAGGACAATTTCTTAATTATGCTCACCGACCTAGCACGTTGGTGCCGAGCAGCAATCTAACCAGAAAAACGTCCTTATTGGAGGATAGCACAGTGCTCTCTCTCTGGTGAGGATGGGAAACAAAACACTCTATTACTTATGATACACAGTGTGCCAAGATTCTTGTTGTGCACATTTTGAGGCAATTGGCCATTGAAGAAATGTCAAATTTTCCATCAGCTTCAGAGGTAACTCTTTCTGATATTTACATGGATGACATTGTATTGGAACTTCTAGTTTAGTTTGTTAGAGTTTTTAAGAAGTAAATGGATACATTTTGTTTCCAGTTTATGAATCAGGTTGAAATACCAAGATATATTCCGAAATCGTTGGAATCCACTTCCAATTACAGAGATATCACTTATTTACAACCATGTCCAAATAGCTCAACTTTGCAAATTTTCGCTAACTAGTCTCACATAGCACGGAGAAAATTACTGTGTCAGAACAAGAGTTGTGTTTTTGCCTTTTGCTTGTCAGTTTGGTTTATAAGGTTATCAAATCGTAGAAAATTATCGTATACCAAATCATATTCAGATTCCATAATGGCATTGACATGGATAACCTCCCCTGCTTACCAGTTCAAGGCTTTTGTTGATAATCGTGTCTCAAAGATACAAAGAACATTCAGTCGAAAAATATAGCCTATGAGAGTAATCTAGTAGACAATGGCGCGTATCCAAATGAATTAGAATTCATAAACTGGTGGTTTAATAGATTTCCAAAACATATATATAGATAATTATTTTATAGAAAGCAAACTATAAATGGATTTGACCATGAACTTTTGAGGCTGAATTGATAATGTTTCATTTGTCGCTTTGGTTGTTACATCTCAAATATACTTTATTAGTTATATTCTTAATTTATTAAAAAGTTTTACATAAAAGGAATTTGTATGTTTAGCTTTATTTACAGATTTATTTTCAATTATCAAGGGGAAAGAAAGAATTGTAGGACCCCTAACTCGAGACAAACTTTAAAAATGGTAAACTGGTTCTGGTAAGACTTGCTCAAGAACTGTATTTTATAGGGAAATTAAAGTACCAAAAAAAAGGGGGAAAGGTTTTGAAAGATAGTCACGAAATCAACTAAAATTCTTTTCTGGATGTCAAGAGAGTATTGAGGTTCAAGGGCAGAATAATGAATTGAGTTTTGACCTATCCACAAAAACGTCCTTTTTTTTCTTCCTAGGAATTGTACATTAACGTTTGTTACTTTCTATGGTATTATTTAAAAAAATTGCGGACTTCATTTCATTTTTTTGCAAGAATTTTGGCCACTGAACAGCAGGAATAATGCCTGTAAAGTACCCCGCGTAAAATAAAACCCAAAGTCGAACAACAAATCATACCTTCACTCTCAAAAGAAATAATTATCGACAGTCCCTCATTTTCCATTTTAAGCATTGATTTATATAGATCTTTTCATAAAAGGTACAAGAATCAACGCAAGTATATTTTGAACAGAATCTATATTATCTTTCTAAAATTGTCACAAACAAGACAACTAGCGCTTCCATCAAATAATTTAAAAGCTTTTTTTTTTATTGGAGAGCTCTTTGTTATATACTATTTTTTCCGATAACATACCAAATTTTGTTGATTTTAAGTTTGAATTGAAAAAGTGTTTCAGTCTTTTTAGATCAAGCGAAATTTTGTCATATTTAGTATTTGAATCTTAGAAATTGAATTCCAAAATTGTAAAATTTTGGTGGCATTTTGGAAGCGGAAGTTAAATCCCTTAAGCTTCATTTAAAGAGATCTATCTCGGTAATTTAAAAAGATTTTAATTCTCTCTCTCGCTCTCTCGAAGAATTTTTAACTGTCATGAATCAAATTAAGGTGTTTTACATAGTAGGCCCACGTTTTTTCTAACATCTAACCTAAATGTCTTAAACTTTGATTCCTGGACATTTTTTAACTGTCAAAGCCATTAACACTATTTTGGAACCTTGTACATTAGAAATTTTCAATACTAAGCAATCATCACTGGAAAAAAATTACAAAAATATATCCAAAAATTTGAGGTAAATGGTCTAGAGCAACCTATGGCATGCGTTACAATTCTTAGTGGTACTTTGCGCTACTCTACAAATGTGTCAATGTATGAGTGGATGGAAGTTAAACAATTGGAAATAAGCCTTATTTGAAAAACATCTTCAGAATTATGGACATTTACGGAATTAATAAAAAATTGGAATAACTTTACAGATAAGTGTACATCTATTTTGTAAATTATTGAATGCCATTGCTGGAGAGATTTAATGGTTGAATAGAGAAAATTGCATTTACTCTGCTTTACGTGTTTGATTCTACATATATATATATAAGTAAAAACTCTTTCCTCACATAAAAAATATTTCGAGTCGGCAAACAAATTGCTACAGCTGAATGCTCAGAATCGTGTCAAATTGAAAGTCACAAATTATACTCCCGATTTCGATATATGAAAGTAAAGCGGCGAAAGTTTGAGGTTCGAATTAAATTTTTTACTTAACTATAACAAAGGAAAATACTTATATTTTATGTTGTTTATTTCTTATTTTAATAAATATATTTAAAAATACATGATATATATACAAATTTAATTTTTTAAAAATTTTTGTTGAAGAATTAGTTACATTTCATGCGGTTTATTTTTATGCACAGAAATATCTTTAAGGTATCCTACAGGGTTCGGAGACCAATTTTCTAAAATATGACGTAAATACCTATTAAATTATTATTTTTTAAAGTAAGTATGTGGCAAAGCTACGAAAATACAGCAAAACGAATTTTTTGGAAACTTATTTTTCAAAACATTGAGAAATTTGAGCCAAAATATTACAAAAAAAGTGTTCTTTTTTCTAACAATTCTAAAAAATATGTATTACAAAAACAAATTACATTTTTGTAGGAATAAAATTCTTTAACGTTTAACCATGCTTTATACTAAAAACACTCAAGTTTTACTGTAAAATTATGGAATACATGTGTTCGAAGAGGAAAAACCAAGAATTTTCTTTTAAAAAACTTGCCTTTCATATAAAATTACAGTAAAAAATAACTTAATTGAAAAATTACCCTTAGCTTTTTTAGTACAGAGCACTTACTATAATACAAATTTTTTTTATAAGAATAGTTTAATTACTGTAAGAGATATCACTGTTACCGTGAACCATTATGTACAAAAATTATATTCTCCAGAAAATACAAAGTTTATATTTGCAATAAAATTTCTTAAATGATGTAGGAAGGTATTATATAAAGGTATGTACGTCTCCAGGTATATGTACGTGGTGCGCCTTCCTGAGCCTCATACTTCAAACTTTTACATTTTTGAAGAGCCTTTCTTTTTTATGAAACAGTTTCTTATATGGTTTAGAATGCCTCGTTGAATTAAAGATTCTCTTTTTGTCGAGGTACCAAAAATATCCCTGAATTTCTGGCCCTAATTCCTTTCCTAACTTCAGAAATAGAGGTAATAGACAAACGAACTCAGAATTAAAAAGTATTACTGCAATATATAAATCCCTAAGCAGAGTGTTTATAGCACAACAAAGATCTTTTTCGGGATTATACTCCACACGACATTGTTAAGACTTTCGTTTCAGTTATGAGTTTTCCCGTGAAAATATTTTTTAAGGCTGTGGGTAGCCTAGTGGTTAGAGCACCGCCCTCCGGACCGGAAGGCCTGGGTTCGATGCCCGCACCGCCAAATACCCTCCGAGTACCCACGGAGTACGTGCTCGTTAAATCAGTGGGTCCGAAAGTCTTGTGGGCTGAATCACGAATGCAGGGAACTGGAGGAAATTTCCCTCCACTTCAGTTCCATGCCTAAATTGTGGAGGTGGATATAGATGGTGGCGCCATCTATCGTAATGTTCTATCGTCCCTTCAGGAATTCTACCGAGCTAAATCGTACTGTCACCTGTATGGTGCTCAAGGCTAAAGCTAACGACAGGCGTACATCTAGCCCATTGCCACGATGAATTTCGTGGGCCTCGATCTGACTATGTCAGACAGGTGGCATAAGCGACAACAACATCAACAACATGTATTTTCTTAGAAGAGTTTGCTAGCAAAGTTCCATATAAGTCTTTTTAATAGAAATAATAATTGAATTTAAAAGATCCGTTTTTTTTTTCTTTCAATGCATCTCCAACTAATTCTGCTATCTGGAAATCTCTTCTTTTTTTGGCCTCACTATTCTTGTTTTTGGCATGGAAACTTTAAAATAATAAAAAAAAGAACTATTACTCTGTATAAAGGTACTAAAAAAGATATAAAGAGATCTAATTTTGAAAACAAATGATAAAAAGATAGCAACTCGTTCAAATCAAAACAAGCATTGCAATCAGTTAAGATTTGCATATTTGAGAGCAATACATATACATGTCAGGTTTGAAAAGTTTAGCTTCAAAATTAAGTAAGTAATAAATAAAAATAGAGCGAACTCTTACCATCGCGTAAAGATTTGTGGGTAAATAAGCCTATTTAAAGGTGGAACGAGCGTTGACGAAGGAGAACGCATACTCGAAAAAGCTTAGCTGGTGACTCCTCGCCGAAGTGGTGTTTATTGTTCTACTCGGTTGCGTGCCAAAGGGCCGCTATGTTGGATTTTATGTGATTGAAGCAAAATAAAGAAGTATTATAGAGATGGTGCCCTCCTCATTTTACCAGCTGGTCTGGGGCATGACAAGAGCCGGCAGGATTATGCAAGGAACCGCAACATATGCCACGAAACCAAAAGAATGAACTTAAAAACAAATGTTTTTTTTTGAACTAGCGACTGTATTAAAATCGATACTACCATGGAGGAGATTCTTTCCGGCAGGAGTCACAAGTTGACACTTCAAAACAACAATTTTTTTTTCCTGAATTTGATACAAATAAGTTTAGTTCTTTTAAAAGTTTTCTTGACTGTTTTGATCAACAATGTTTGGAATATCAAAAAGACGAACAATGGAAGAAGAAAATCCTTCCTAGATATCTCACGGAAGTTTACCTCAAATTTTGGTATGATAACCAATTATTTGAAAAGTCTTATCAGGAAAGCGAAGAATTGTTAACGACGGTGTTCGATGCTACCAGACAAGAAGAGATCCAAAGATTCCACAACCTAAAATTAAACGACAACAAAGACTTGATTTCATTTTTTACCAAAAAGCTTGCACTGGGTAAAAAACTTAATTATGATGACAGTTCCATTATGAAACATATGACATTATCCAGTCCCATTCATTTTCAAAAATTTTTAATTATTAAAAAGATTTCTTCACCCTGCGAATGGATTTCTACAATGCGGAAATTAAACGCAGTAACACATGACAATCCAAACCGAAATGTGGTAGAAACTAGAAGTTATACCCGATGGAATAATCAAGCATACGGCAGTGTACACAGAGGAACTGATCCACGGCACCGATTCCAATCAAGAGCATGTCATGGACAGCAACATCAATCTCATATGGTGCGATTCAATGGAAGGCAGCAGTTCAACAGTCAACCTAGGCAGTTTGTGCAACAGAATCGACATAATTTTCGCCCGCCCAGAAATAATGAAAATGTCCAAAGGCAAGGATGACAACTAATAATTGATTCAACGGTATGTTCCAAGCACTTTTTTACTCTAGTTGACACAGGAAGCAATGTGTCAAATTTATCTAAACAGCTTAAAAATTTTAAGACTTTAAAAAATAGTGATGTAAACATAAATCAAACTTGTGGGACTATTCATCTCAAAGGTATAGTTATAGTTTACATAAATATTGGAAGTATATCTAAGAAAATAAATTTGTTTGTAATTGATACTAGATTGCCTTATATTATTTTAGGATTTGAACATTTGCATCTATTTAAGCTTGATATTAGTATTCGTAATATGTGTGTGTTTTTCAATTAAGTAAAAATTTAAGTAATGTTAAATTTGCGAATAATAAGTGTGTCAGTGAGTTGAGAACATATCATGGGACACAAACACATATTGTAAAACTCTTAAAAATGATCAAATTATGAACTATTCCAATGCTAATCATGAAAATAATATTAAAGTTAAGGGTAATAAAGATTTAGATCAAGTACCAGACAGCCCCTAAGCTGATCTGAAATGATTGTTTAACCCAGCCATGGTTGTTGAGGACACATTATCAAAACAAACTAGTGAGCAATGGAAAGATTTAACCCAACTTCCAACTTCATATTTTAACAAAATAAGTATGATGTAGGCTGTATCAATTTGGAACCACAAAGAATTCATTTAATCTCAGACCTTCCTATAAGTTTACGCCCCTATAGAAACAGTCAACAAGAATCTAAAGAAATACAAACAAAGATAGAAGAATTGTTAAAAGCAGGTTTTATTAGACCCTCCCATAGCCCATATGCTGCCCCTGTAACTTTAGCATACAAAAATGATGAAGGGAAAAATCAAGATTATGTATTGATTATAGAAAATTAAATGAAACTACACGAAAAGATTCCACCCCTGTTCCTCTGATAGACTTTGTAATTGATAATTTAACTCACGCTAAATTTTTTCTCTACACTCGATTTAACAAGTGAATATTGGCACATTAAACTTCATGAAAAATACGCAGAGAAACTGGCTTTCACAGCTAATTTTGGACTCTATGAATGGTTAAGATTTTCATTTGGCTGGAAAATTCCCAAGCGGTTTTCCAAAGAACTATAAAACAAATTTTATAAAAATATCAGTTAACTTTTGCTTTAAACTATTTTGATGATATTATAATTTTCTCACAATCTTGGGAAGAGCATTTAACTCATTTAATACAATATTTCAAATTTGTAAAAAAGAAAACTTTAAACTTAAAAAATCAAAATCTCAGTTTGCACAGGAAAAAATAAAATAATTTTTTTATCAGACATTAGTAGCAAAATTAAGATGTAAAGTTAATTCAACTACAAAAATTCCTTGGACAAAATTATTAGAACAAGTTACATATGAATACAATTACTCGCTACATGATGTTACTGGCTTTCCACCTGCATATTTAATGTTTGGAACTTTGCCATATGACTCGCCATTACCTAATAAAGTAAAATTGAATTATCCACCTATACAACAAGCAAGACCAATTGCAGTAAACAGAACAATTAAATATCATAAGATAAATAAACAAAGGTATGATAAACATTATGTTGATGCAAAATTTAAAATTGGAGATACAGTCCTATATCAAAACTTCTTATGCCCTAATTCAAGTATACTTCAAAGTCCTTCTAGTGGTCCTTTTAAAATTGTCACAAAACTCTCAAATGTTACTTATGAAATACATAAACCAAATAAATATACAGGAAAATTAACAGATATTGTTCATTCTACAAGATTAAAACCTTTTCATTCAAAATTCAATTTCCAATTATTCTAAATTCGGATTTGTATTTGTTATAGAGTGTTTTCTGAAACATTTTTTTTTGGGGGGAGAAGTGCATTGTTATTTTAAAAGAAGTGCATTGCTATTTAAACAAATAAATAAAAGTTGCTTTTAAAATTTGGATTCAAGACTTGTTTACATAATGAAAATCAAAATTTAATGTAATTGAATTTGTATTGTATCTTTATTCATAATGTGTGTGTGTGAAAACACACACACATTATTGAAGACTATTCTTGAAGAAATAACTTAATTATGGACTGTATGAAAACATGGTGATGAGGACAATTTTATGATACATGATGTTATAATATTTTGATTGTGAGTATTTGTGATAGAAGTATATTCTGAAAGTTACAAAATATTATGTGATATTCTGAAGATTTTATTATGGTTATGTATTTTTGAAATAAGTTGGTTGAGTAGTGATTCGAATGATAATAATAAACAAAGAACTGTGAGATAAACAATAATTGCATGATGAACATTGAACTATGATTTTTCCAAGAAAGGACTGTGTGAAACATTATGACAGGAAAAAAGATGGACATTGATTGAACTTTTACCTGTACTTGATATATCTGAAATACACTCTTATCTGTTTTTTTTTGTATTTTAGTATATTTCTAGTGATATTTTTATATAATGTTGATGTTGTGTTTATTTTGGTAAATTTCTGTGTTATAGATATGTAATCTTTTCTTTTTTGGGGAGCTTCTAAATTCATTTTGTTGTTATTTACTCTACATCTATTCTTTTTACGTACTTATTTAGTTATTATTCCAACATTCAATACCATTTTGAAGTACTTGTAACTTTTTGACATCTATCACTGTTATCAACATTGTTTAGTAATGATGCACTTTTAATGTGAATTTCACTTGATCTTATATTATACTATATTTTTGGATGTCTAATGGGAATTATCTTTATGTTGTTTTTTCTTAACTTCAGTATTATTGTAGTCATAGTGAAAGTATTAGATGTGTGATATTATTCAGAAAACAATTCTATGTAACACAAAGCTGTATACCAAATTTTTGATATTTTGTTATTCAATATTGCTATTTTTTACATGTCGGGATTCACCACACACAGCTCACTCTTTTACGCAATTATTATACCTTCTAGATTTTTATTTCATTTGGGGAATTTGTTATCGTTGAAATATTGTTATTTTTATCCTCTGGGGACTTGTCAGTCAGGATTGGCCAACCTGGATGTGCTGGGCTTCAGTGGGGGGGAGAAATTGTCAGGTTTGAAAAGTTTAGCTTCGAAATTAGGTAAGTAATAAATAAAAATAGAGCGAACTCTTTACCATCGCGTAAGGATTTGTGGGTAAATAAGCCTATTTAAAGGTGGAGCGAGCGCTGACGAAGGAGAAAGCTCAGTGGTTAGAGCACTGGTCTCGTAAACCAGGGGTCGTGAGTTCGTACCTCACTGATGGCTTAAGCAATATTATTACAAGCATTAAAAACGGTGCTGTCAGTTGTAATATTACATTGCTTTTTACAGCCCCCGGGGCAGCCAAACGGAGTCAATGTTCACTGTACCCAAAATCCAATCAGAGAGCAATCTCTTAGCTCTCAGCCAAGCCAAAAAACTCAAAAACTTTCCACCCAGATGAAGAACCATAGCCACGCCTCCCGGATTCCATCGCCCGACCAATCGCCATCATGCCACTCAGCAGAATGGAAAACACCACTTTTGCCATGCCCAACATCATAGACTCTCACGATATGGGATTGAGGACTGTTTTACAGTCCAGACGCCCAAAAGAAAACGCCTATTCAACGCCTATGACGAAGGAGAAGATTTCGGAGACCACGCACAAGCGAGCTCCACGACCTTCCTACTATCATGAGCGATATCAGCGATATTATAGACTTCTCGCCGACACGACAAATACAAGTTGCAGCCTGCGAAAAGCTCAGGGATACAGTTCATGGTATCTCAGCACTGCACAGTTCTATGTTCGAGGATGTACGTTCACCCAACCTGAAAAATTCCTACACATGGAACTCTACCAGATGTCTATTCAAGCCATGCCCAGGAAAAAAGACGAAATGGTAAGTGAGCTTAAAACTCTCCCCACTCATGTACTAGAGATGATTGCAACGAATATAAAATCCCCACTTCCCTGATTGTCGAGGAATCTAATTTTAATAATAAAGAACCTACTTTGGATGAAATTAATGATTGCAAAGTTAAGAAGAAAAAACCAAGTAAAAAACGTAAAAATAAAGGCAAGGAATCCTCGGAGGAATTTATTTTTCCGAAAAAGACGGCTCGGCCCGTCTCCCCCCACCTCAACCCAGGACCCGATAGAAACGAAAAATAACTTTTCCGATCTAGAACAGGATGTCGAGCATCTACTCCCTACAGTTAAAAATGTAAATTCCGAAGAAATTACCCCCCGACTAAACTTCCCCACCCTGTAATGCTTAAAATAAAAGATAATTTCCGTGAACAAATTAAACTTATAACAGAAAAATTCCCAAAAATTTGCAACAGAACCGTAGGAGATGTACTAAAAATGTTTACCAACGACCATGATGAATATAGATCCCTCATTCATTTTTTAAAAACAGATATAGAATTTGAATTTTACGTCATTGATAATAAAAAAGATAAACAAATTAAAGCAGTAATTAAAGGCCTCCCTAGCTCCTCTAAAATCACAGACATAACTAACGACTTAGCAGATGAAGGTTACCAAATAGAAAGCTGTACGCAGTTTATCTCAAAAAGAACGAAAAAATCCCTCCCCTTTTTCCTAGTAGTTCTCCCAAGAAACGCGCACAATAGTAAAATTTTCGATTTAACTTACCTAGGTTATTTACAAGTGAAAGTTGTGGGTTACCTCGTATGAGGAATAACCCAATGCCTCAATTGTAATAACTTCTTTCATACCGCCGCGAATTGTCACATGAAGCCAAGGTGCTTAAAAGATCACGCCACGAGAAACTGCCTAATCAAAGAAAGACAGGAAAATCCATTCTGTATTAACT